>VFSX01000322.1:0-127500 GCA_016618255.1 Chlamydomonas sp. UWO 241
GTAGCGGCGCAGCGCGCCGCAGACGGCGAGGCCGGCGTGAGCCTGCCTGTCCGTTTGGCTACGAACATCGTGCGTTTTGTGCACGATGCCTCTGGCCTCTGGCACGGGCCTGCTGGTGGCGGCGTCGTGTCCGCGTCGTTCCTCAACGCCAAGCCTGCCGTCGGGGGCGTTGGCGTGGAGCCGCGCGGGGGCGGCGTGCTGCGTGTGCTGTTCACCGTGACGTCTGACGCCTTGGCCGACACCGTCGTGCCAGCGGCCAGAGGCATCGTGCACAAAACGCACGATGTTCGTAGCCAAACGGACAGGCAGGCTCACGCCAGCCTCGCCGTCTGCGGCGCGCTGCGCCGCTACCGCTGCGACGCAGCTGAAACCGCAGAACACGTCCGTCCGCGTACCGACGCCATCATCGCCCGTGACGAAGTCCTCCACAGAGAGCGACGCCACAAAACTGAGGCGCAGCGACGTGTCGCCCACACGCGCGGGCAGCCCCCTCCGGCGGGAGGGGCCGCCAGATGCGGCGCGTGCGGCGCCCGCCGCGGCAGGCCGCTCCGCCCCTGGCTCCCTCGCCGCCGGCGCCACAGGGGCGGCAGCAGCGGGCCGGGTAGGCTGAGCAGCCCTGGAAGCAGGCGCAGCGCGGGGCGCCGCACTGTGGGCCGCATGGCCGGCCCGCGGGCGGGCGGGCTCTGCATGCGGCATCTGTATGGGCGCCCCAGGGACGCGGCTCACCAGGAGGCTCACCACGCCCACGAGAGACGCAATCTGTTGCGCCTGCGCCTGCACCACAGCGAGCACCCCCGCAAGGGCACCGCTGTGGTCGGCGTTGGCAATCTGTGTTGCGCCCACCTGCGTCGGCGCATTCTGTGGCTGAGCGCGCGCGCTCGCCTCCCTGTCCATCAGCCCGCCTACCAGTTGTCTGAGGTCCTCCACTACCGCGCTGAGGGCGTCTGTGGTGTCGGCCGAGGCCGAAATGTGGTTGCTGGCGTTGCCATGCAGGTGTTTCGCAGCCACCGCGTATGTGGCCACCCCCCGCGCCCCAAGGAGCGCCAGAGGCTGTGTCTGTGTCTCACCCACGCACGCGCGGTGGCGTGGCGGGGAGTCTGAGCCGGGGGAGCCGCTGCTCACCGGTGATTCTGTGGCGGTGGCCGCGCGGGCGACTAGCGCGCCAGCGGCCTTGCTGTGTTTGCGCGCCTTAGAAGAACGCGACATGAGATGACATGATGATGAGATGATGAGAGTTTTCCAAAGCTCCAGTGGGACTTAGAGAAACAATGATGATGATGAGAGTTTTACAATCCACTTCTGGCGGTCACACGTACGGTTCCAAAGCTCCAGTGGGACTTAGAGAAACAAGGCTCAAGGCCCACAACAGGTCAAGCTACAAGTAGCCCACGGTAACGCCATCCACACTTGGTGGCGGGCGCCAAGCAAGCAGCACCACTGTGCAGGCTGCACACCCAGCCCCTCAAATGGCCAGAGGGCAGACCCAAGGTAAAAAACCATGAAGGGACCAAAAAGCCCTCCCCCAGACCACCGGAAGCGGGGCTAGTAGCACACCCGCCGCAGCACTCTACTCAGCGACCACACCGCACCCGCCACCGCACGCGTGTGGCGCCACTCCCCTTCAAAAACACACCCAGAGGGGATGCCATCTAGCAAGCAGGTGCAGGCACCCGCTCGCCGTCAACGACGAGGCGCGCGCGGTGGAACTGCGCCCGCTTCCCCGCAACCTTGGCGGCGAGGAAAGCGGGCCACAGCGCCTGGTGCTGCGCCTCCTCGCGGTCACTGAGGACGTCGAAGACTGCAGTCGAGTCCACGCAGCGGCGCAGCTCGTTGCGCCAGCGCACGACAGTGTCGGCCACGGCGTCAGACGCCACGGTGAAGAGACACGCAGCACACCGCCCCCGCGTGGCTCCACGCCGATGCCCCCGACGGCAGGCTTGGCGTTGAGGAGCGACGCGGACACGACGCCACCATCAGCCGGCTCCCGCCGGCCGGTGCCGCCGCAGAGGAAGCGCACGACATCCGTAGCCAGGCGGACGGGCAGGCTGGTGCCGTCCTCGGCAGCTGCAGCGATCCGCTCCGCCGCCGCCGCCGTCGCCTCCTCTTCATCCATCCGCCTGCCACCGCCCGCGAGAAACCAGTTGGCGCCGCGTGCCACCGGGATGGACAGCACGAAGCTGCGGCGCAGCGACGTGTCGCCCACACGCGCAGGCAGCCCCCCCCCCCGGCGGGAGGGGCCGCGCGCAGATGCGGCACGCGTGGCGCCCGACGCAGGCCGCTCCGTCGCCGGCCCCCCCCCCGCCCACGCCACAGGGGCGGCAGCAGCAGCGGGCCGGGCAGGCTGAGCAGCTTCGGCAGCAGGCGCAGCGCGGGGCGCCGCACTGTGGGCCGCATGGCCGGCCCGCGCGCGGGCGGGCTCTGCATGCGGCATCTGCGTCGGCGCATTAATGTAATCATATTTAGCTTCAGAGCATACAAGCTCACCTCGCCTGCTTCAGGCCGTACGACTCCGCTACTCCACCAGAGGTACTGCTAGGCCACCACACGTGCCGCTACTCCACCAGAGGTGACCGGTCACCTGCCCATTGCACCGTACACTGCGCCGGTTCAGTCTGCTGCAGAGGCCGTGTTGTGGTGTTCTCAGTACTGAGAAGGAGACTAGTCTCCCCCTCTCTCCCAGTTGCTGGCTGAGTGCAAGCGCAATCACCTGTTTCGTTTTATTGTCACTTATCAGGGACCGTCAGTCAGACAGCGCTCTCTTGTTATGCCGCTTGAGCGAGCGAGTGACAATACCTCGCAGGAGTTGAGTGGCGGCATAACACGCCGACTATTGTTAGCCTGGCACTTGAATCTCAAATCCCACAGGCGACCATCCACGCGGTGCACGGGAGGGACGGAAGCCCTACTGGCAGGAGTGTGTGAACCCCAAGACCATTATCGCTACGGAGGTCGAGGGACCTGCGTGAAGGGCCGCCAACCAGCAACCTCTAGTGAAGCAGCCTCCAGCTTTCCGGATGCCGGCGCCGCTCATGACTGATCAGTCACGAGGCCCTTTTGATCAATACACAGTTCTGGCCTTTCTGCTCCCTATTGGCTGTCTTAACACCCCTCCATCACAGCAGCGACGACGCCACAAAGCCGAGCTGCAGCCCCTTCTTGACCCGGTCGTGCTCCTGGTGGCTCATGACGACGACGTAGTTGACCTCGAAGCGACCAATCATGGTGGGCATGACCTGCGTTATAGGTGGGGAAAGATTTATACAGTGTGCCACGTGACTTCGTCCTTCCCCGCTACGAGTGCCCGGAACCCTGGTAGGCTGACGCGCTGCGTGGCCTTGCGGGCACTCCTAGTAGAGCCCTCCTAGACGTTTAGTCTATGCCTTGAGTCATGCCCGGGGGTCCTCCAAGGACGTACATGTAAGCACTGTAAAAACAGAGCGCCTCGCGACTTCGTCCTTCCCCGCTACGAGTACCCGGGGGCCCTCCATCGCCGCACCCCACGTGCACGCGGGTCGGCAGGCAGCACTACACCTTCTCTGAGTCCACTCCCATCGAGGACACCGTCACACACAAAACGGCACCTGCCCCCGCCTGTGGGGGAGCGGTCAGTGCAGCCTTGACATTGTCACACAAAACGGCTTCTGCCCCGACAGTTTCCCCTCGGTTTTCCCGGTTTGCCCCCAAAGCGGGGGCTGCGGGGGCTGCAGGGGCTGCGGGGGCACTAAGGCCACCACTGACGAGTTCTGCTCTTCCACCGCCCCCCCCCCCCTGCGCGGTTGAGATCATACATGATTCAGCCTGCATGTTGCACCACCGAGAGAATGCAACACGCAACACGCAACACCAACACGCCATCGCAACCAGTGTTGCCGTTGGCCAACCCGCAACCCGAAAAAAAAATGCACTTTCGGGTTGAGATTGCTCGATTTGGGCTGGCAAGTCGGGTCGAGATTGCGCGAATTTCGACCCGGAAAGAGTGGAAATCGACATTTTCACACTTTTCACACATACAAATCGCCTGTCGAGTTCAGATTGGCGAAATGAGCGCGAGGCCCGGGTTGAGCACTTGGCGGAACCACTGATTGCAACCCACCAGCCCAGCGCCCGCGCTCCACCGGAACGACCGCATGAAGTCGGCCGCGCACTCCTTGAGGGGGCGGCGCGTGCCGGCAAGCGCGGCGCAGTTCCCGCCGTTCACAAACAGCTGGCCCTGTGCGTGTGTGCGTGTGTGTATGTGAGTTTGAGTGTGTGTGTGTGTGTGTGTGTGTGTGTGTGTCAGGGGTGTGTGGTGTGTGTGCGTGTGTGCGTGTGTGTGTGTCGTGTGTGTGTGTGTGTGTGTGTGTGTGTGTGTGCATGTTTGTGTGTGTGTGTGTGCACGTGTGTGTGTGTGTATGTGGTGTGTGTGAGTGTGTGTGTGTGTGTGTGTGTGTGTGCGGAACGACCGCATGAAGTCAGCAGCGCACTCCTTGAGGGGACAGCGCGTGCCGGCCAGCGCGGCGCAGTTCCCGCCGTTCACAAACAGCTGGCCCTGTGTGTGTGTGCGTGTGTGTATGTGAGTGTGACTGTGCGTGTGTGTGTGTGTGTGTGTGTGTGTGTGTGCGTGTCTTTTGTGTGTGTGTGTGTGTGTGTGTGTGAGTGCGTGTGCGTGTGCGTGCGTGCGTGTGTGTGTGTGTCGGGTGTGTGTGTGTGCGGAACGACCGCATGAAGTCGGCAGCGCACTCCTTGAGGGGGCGGCGCGTGCCAGCAAGCGCGGCGCAGTTCCCGCTGTTCACAAACAGCTGGCCCTGTGTGTGTGTGGGAGGGGGGGGCGTGTGTGTGTGTGTGTGTGTGTGTGTGTGTGTGTGTGTGTGTGTGCGCGTGTGTGCATGCGTGTGTACGTGATGCGTGATGGCAAGCGCGACACAGTTTCCGCCACCCATCCCGCAACTCTTCTCCTGACCCCTCGCTGGGACAAGCCTACCATGCAGACCCAAGCCGACCCCCCCCCCCCCACCCACACACACACCTGAACATTCAGCGCCTTGAGCGCCTGATGCGGGAGTTGAAACAGCATCGCAGGGCAATGAACGACAGGTAGGCGTGACCCCTCGACTCCACACCCGACCCCCCTTGTGCAAGCATGCATACCATGCATGCCCACGCAGAACGCACCCACCTGGACGTTGAGCGCCTGGTGCGGGAGCTGGAACAGCATCGCATGGCCATGCAGGACAGGTAGGCGCGACTCCTCGACTCCACACCCGCCCCCCCCACTGGGCAAGGACGCCATGCGGATCTTAGAAGAACACCCACCTGGACGTTGAGCGCCTTGAGCGCCTGGTGCAGGAGCTGGAACAGCATCGCAGGACTATGAACGACAGGTAGGCGTGACCGCCAAGGTAGTTCTGCCTCAACCCCACCCCCCTATTGAAAGAAGCCATCCAGAAGAGCCCAAGCCAGACCCTACTAACCACCAACACCTCTCCTACCACACATTAACAGGGCCATCCAGAGGAGCCCAATCCCGACCCTACCAACCACCAGCATCTCTCTTACCACACACATGTACCCGGGCCGGCTGGCGCGCTGTGTGGCCTTGCGGGCTCTCCTAATAGAGCTCCCCTGTACGTGTAGTCTAGGCCTTTCCTCACTGGGGTCCTCGGGGCGCGCACGTGTAAAACCTGTAAAACCACAAAAGTAGCGCAGAACCTAGTGACCACCAGCAGCTCTCCTAACATACATGAATTACACTTGGACGTTCAGTGCCTTGAGTTTTTTTTTTGCTAGAACAGCACTGCAGGACCAGTAAGGACAGGTAGGCGCCACCCCTCGAGTCCACACCCGCCCCCCCCATTGTGCAAGCATGCCATGCAGAACACCCACGCAGAACACACCCACCTGGACATTGAGCGCCTCGAGCGCCTGGTGCGGGGCTGGAACAGCATTGCATGGCCGTGAGGGGCAGGTAGGCGCCACCCCGACTCCCCGCCCGAACCCCCATTGTAAAAGACTACCATGCAGACCCAAGCGCCCCCCCTCCCCCTCCACACACACACACACCTGGACGTTGAGCGCCTTGAGCGCCTGGTGCGGGAGCTGGAACAGCATCGCGGCCATGAAGGACAGGTAGGCGTCGCCGCCAAGGGAGTCCTGCTTCGCGCTCGCTTCCGCGTCGTCGCCGCCGCCTCGCGCGCTGGTTGAGCCGTCCCCTCCCGAACCTGGGTGTTGTTGGGGTTGAGGTTGCAGGGTTGAGGGTTGACTGTTGCACTGGTTTGGCGGGCGGGCAGGCAGGCACGCGCGCTGGTTGAGCCGTCCCCACCCGAACCTGTGCGTTGATTTCGGTTTAGGTTGCAGGGTTAAAGGTTAACTGTTGAACTCGTGTAGTGGCGGGCGGGCGGGCGGGTGGGCGGGCGTCCGCGTCGTCGTCGACGCCGCACGCGCTGGTTGAGCCATCCCCACCCGAACCTTTTTTTTGGGGGGGGGGGGGGTAAAGGACACAAGGTGAGGGTGAACTGTCACGCTGGTTGAGCCGTGCCCACCCGAACCTGTGTTGTTGTTCTGGGTTGCAGGGTTAAGGGTTGACTGTTGCACTGGTTTGCAGGGTTAAGAGTTGACTGTTGCACTGGTTTAGTGGGCGGGCGAGCGGGCGCGCGCGCTGGTTGAGCCGTCCCCATCCGAACCTGTGCGTTGATTTCGGTTTAGGTTGCAGGTTTAAAGGTGAACTGTTGAACTCGTGTAGTGGCGGGCGGGCGGGTGGGGGCGGGCGTGCGTCCGCCTCGTCGTCGCCGCCGCACGCGTGGTTGAGCCATTCCACCCGAACCTTTTTTTTTTGGGGGGGGGGGGGGGGGGGGAAGGACACAAGGTGAGGGTGAACTGTCACGCTGGTTGAGCCGTGCCCACCCGAACCTGTGTTGTTGTTTTGGGTTGCAGGGTTAAGGGTTGACTGTTGCACTGGTTTAGTGGGCGGGCGAGCGGGCGCGCGCGCTGGTTGAGCCGTCCCTACCCGAACCTGTGTGTTGATTGGGGTTTAGGTTGCAGGGTTAGGGGTTAACTGTTGAACTCGTGCAGTGGCGAGCGGGCGGGCGGGCGGGTGGGCGGGGCGTCCGCGTCGTCGTTGCCGCCGCACGCGCTGGTTGAGCCGTCCCCACCCGAATCTTTTTTTGTTTGTTTTTGGGGGGGGGGGTGAAGGCCGCATGGTTAGGGTGAATTGTCACGCTGGTTATGCCATCCCCACCCAAACCTGCGTGGTGTTTGGGGTTAAGGTTGCAGGGTTGAGGGTTGACTGTTGAGCTCGTTTAGGGGCGGGCGGGCGGGCGGGCGGGCGAGCGAGCGAGCGGGCGAGCGCGAAGGAGGGAGGGAGGCAGAGAGACTGCTATCCACCTCCCTCCCCCCCCCCCACACACACACCTTCCGTCTCTCTCTCTTGTCTCCCTCATTCAGCACACCAAGTGCGCCATCAGCTTCTAGCCCGTGCAACCGATCTACGCACACAGCCATCAACCCACGCCACACTGCCTTTCTCTCTTTCCTCTCTTTTCCTCCCTCCCCCTGTCTCTCCTCCTCTTTGTACTCTCCCTCTGCGGCTCTTAAACTCACCGCGCGTGCGCCGCTGTGCCATCGGACCGACCCCCTTGTACTTGAACCCGCGCAGAGTAGAGAGCCCCCCTAGGAAGAACCGGTCCGAGATGCATGTTGGCGTGGATGCGATGTCGCTGCCCCAGGGGAGCATGATGCCTGCAGGGTGTGTGTGTGTGTGTGTGTGTTCAAGTTTGCGTTTGGAAGAAGAATCGGTCCGAGATGCATGTAGATGCCGAGATGCGATGTCGCTGCCCCAGGGGAGCATGATGCCTGCAGGATGCGAGTGTGTGTGTGTGTGTGTGTGTATGTGTGTGTGTGTGTGTATGTGTGTGTGTGTGTGTGTGTGTGCGCGCGTGCCACCCCACCATGTGTGTGCGTGCGCGAGCGTGTGCGTGAGTCGTGTTTGTGCGTCCGAGATGCATGTAGGCATGGACGCGATGTCGCTTCCCCAGGGGAGCAAGATGCCTGAGGTGTGAGTGTGTGTATGTGTGTGTGTGTGTGCGCGCGTGCCACCCCACCATGTGTGTGCGTGCGCGAGCGTGTGCGTGAGTCGTGTTTGTGCGTGTCTGGAGGAAAAAACGATCCGAGATGCATGTAGACATGGACGCGATGTCGCTGCCCCAGGGGAGCAAGATGCCTGAGGTGAGTGTGTGTATGTGTGTGCGTGCCTGGTCCTCCAGCTGCAGAGTTCAGAAAAATACCCCATCAACAAACATAATCAGACACATGAACAATAAAGGACATGGGGCCAGCCTGCCCTGTACGCGCGAGAAATCGCCACGTACAACGTGATCGGCAGCAGCGCCTGGCCCTCCAGCTGCTGCCTCGCAAAGCGCAGGCGCTCATCACACCTAGTGCCCTGACGACAAGCGTTGGCTGTTTCCTCTTCGATTTTTTTTCGTTTGGTTTTGTTTCTCTGTCGTTTTGTTTAGAAGGAGACACACCTGCGCTGTACGCGAGACAGCGCAACAGACGACGTGATTGGCAGCAGCGCCTGACCTTCCAGCTGTGCAAAGCGGGCACCACACAAATCAATTTTTTTCACGACAGAGTAAGAGAGACGCAACCCACCCGCGCTGTACGCGCGATAGAGGGCCACGGACGACGTGATCGGCAGCAGCGCCTGCTCCTCCAGCTGTAGCTTTGCAAGCGCAGGCGTTGAAGCCGATGCCCTATCCAACACATTTGTAAGTTTTTTTTCTTAATCTGATTATGTTTCTCGTTCCAGTGTGATTTGTTTCAAAGATAGGGAAGGCACGCACCTGCGCTGTGCGTCAGAGGCAGCGCCACGGACGACGTGATCGGCAGCAGCTGCTACTGTGCACAGCGGAGACCACATACAAAAACATACAAACCTGTTGTAATATATTTTTTTTTTTTTGTTCGACAGAACAAGGGAGATGCAACCCACCCGCACAGTACGCCAGAGAGAGCGCAACGGATGCCGTAATCGGCAGCAGCGCCTGCCGCTCCAGCTGTTGCGTCGAAAAGCAGAGAGAGCACAACCCCCCAACAAACCCGTTCAATATTATGTGTGTTGTTATATTTTCTATTTGACATAGCAACTGTCCATGCGCCTCCGCATGCGAGCCTCCCGCCATGCAGGCGGCTCTCAGCGGCGCGCATGGGACTCTTCACAAATGCGGCGCCCGGCTGTCCGTCGTGAGTTCAACCTCCAGCTGTCCGATCGCTTGGGCTGCTGGAGGCCGTGCCGCCCGAGGGCGCTGATGCCCAGGCGGAGTACGACGCGATGACTGCTGCCATTCACGAGGTGGCCACCAACCACCTCGCTCCACGCGGCAGTCGCCGGCGGCGCGGCTGGCAGTTCACTCTGTCGCAGCGCACCCTCCGGCTCATAGACGCCCGGCAGCGCGCGCACTCAGCATGGCTCAGGAGCAAGTCTGCTGCTGCCAACGAGAGCGCAACCGCGCCAACCGCGCGGCCGACGCAGCTGTGCAGAGAGACAAGGAGAGGTGGATCGGCCAGCAGGTAGCGGAGGCGCAAGACATGCTACGCAAGAAGAATCTGCGCCAGTTTGCGCGCGCGTGCGACAGGTTGGCGGGCCGCAGCCGCAGCCATCAGATCCCACCTGCCATGTGGGACGTCTCGGGCGCGCTGCACAGCGGTCCAGACGGGGTGCTGAAGGCCATGACAGAGTCATTCGACAAGCTATATGGAGGGGAGACCAAGCTCAGCGATGAGACCCTGAACCAGCTGGAGAACGATGTAGCGGCGTTTGAGCTCACACGCGCCACAGAGGTGGACGAGGCGCACGGGCGCCCCCCTGACCTGGCTGAGACGGAGGCGTGTGTGCGAGCGTTGCGCTCGGCCGCCGCTCCGCGCGGTGACCAGCTGGACGCCATGCTGTTGCGGTGCCCACCTGCCATCGCATGGCTCCACCGGATCATCATCGCCGTATGGCGGTCGGGGAGAGCCCCGAGGGAGTGGAAAACTGCTATTATCACACCGTTATATAAGGGGAAGGGTCCGTGCGACTCCCCTGGTAACTACCGCGGTATAAGCCTTCTCTATATTGCCGGGAAAGTGTACGCTGCCATACTTCTGCACCGCGTCTCCACGCAGGTTGATGGTCAGTTGCATGAGGCTCAGTGTGGTTTCAGAAAAAGCAGAGGCACTGTTGATGCGATTTTCACTCTGCGCTCGCTGAGCGCGGCACATGCCGAGAACAAACAATGCATGGCTGTGGCATTTGTCGACTATTCTAAAGCTTACGATTGCATAAACCGTGAGGCACTGTGGAGAGTCCTTAGATTATATAGTGTTCATCCGCACATTATTGATCTGTTGGAGGATCTTCACACCAACACCGCAGCTGCCGTGCGGCTGGCTGGGAAAATCGGGCACGAATTCCCAGTGTCGTCTGGTGTGCGACAGGGGTGCGTCATTGCTCCTGTGTTGTTCAATGTTTTTATTGACCAAATAGTGAAAAAGGCGCTAGACATGATGCCAGAGGGGGCTGGCGTGTCAGTCGTGACCCGAGCCAGCGGCTCTGTGTTGTCGTCGTCGGTTGAGCGTATAGTATAGCAGATTTTGACGTGGATCTGCCCACGTTTGCGCTGACTGGTGGTGAAGTGAAGACCGTCTCTGCATTTAAGTATCTAGGGAGTTGGATAACCCAGAGTGGTGGTGTGGAAAAGGAGATCGGTGTGCGTGTCGGTCGCGCACTGGGCGTGTTTGCGTCTTTTGATCAGATTTGGGCCAGCAAGAAGATGCAAGTGCAGTCTAAGCTGCGGGTTGACAACACTTTCGTGCTGCCCCACTTTCTGTACGGCTGCGAAACATGGGCCCCTACTTAAACACAAATGACTCGATTGGAGGTTGCCCACTCTAACTGCCTTCGTCGCATTCTGGGTGTGCGCCTAGTCGACCGGCACAGATTAACTTATATTCGGCAGGCGTGCGACACTGAGCCAATTGAGAGCTTGTGGCAAAGCGATCAATGCAGTGGCTAGGCCATGTGATGCGCATGCCGGCTTCTCGTCTTCCTCGTACGACTTTTGATTGAACAATGGATGTGGCTCGGCAGCAAGGCCGGCCTCCAGCCTCCTCCCGACACTATTTTCTTAAGCTACTGATTCAGCAGCTACGCAAAAGTAGTGGCACTCATTCTGATTGGAAGACTTTTTCGGACACGGCGTTTGAGCGTGCTCAGGATAGGGTCGGGTGGAGAGCCGTGGTGTACGGTCTGGCTGCCCCTCAGGCGCCGGCCCCTCCACCACGGCGGTCAAGTAGATTGGCAAGCGCCACTTGACCCCCTATCCCCTAGAAGCAGTTAGGACCTATTTGGGAGGCGTCGCACAATAGCTCTCCTTTTTGCTCTGGGACTACACGTTGGCAGGCAGCCGGCTGGTGGCTACCGCCCCTCACAAGTAATTGTAAGGGCCAGAACTGGACTTGGGTCTAGGCGGTGGTACTAGGACTAGAGGTAGTCTTTGCTGGAAAGCCGATGTAACTGTAACTGATATAACAAGAGAGATGCGACCCACCCGCGCTGTATGCCAGAGAGAGCGCTACGGACAACGTAATCAGCAGCAGCGCCTGGCCCTCCAGCTGCTGCTTTGCAAAGCGTAGGCGCTCCAGACCAAATCCAGACAATCATGAGACATCGGGAAATGCAGAAAACACATACAGATACGAGGCAAGATCAACACACCTGCATTGTACGCCAGAGAGAGCGCCACGGATGACGTGCTAAACGCCAGCGCCTGGCCCTCACACTGCTGCTTTGCAAAGCGCAGGCGCTCGACGCCACCTCCAGAAAATCAAAAGATGACGGGAAATGCTGATAACAAATAAAGATATGAGACAAGACAAACCCACCTGCGCTGTACGCCAGAGAGAGCGCCACAGACGACGTGATTGGCAGCAGCGCCTGCCCCTCCAGCTGCTGCTTTGAAAAGCGCAGGCGCTCATCACCACCTCCAGAAAATCAAAAGATGACGGGAAATGCTGATAACAAATGAAGATAAGAGACAAGACACACACCTGCGATGTATGCCAGAAAGAGCGCCACGGACCACGTGATCAGCAGCAGCGCCTGCCTCTCCAGCTGCTGCTTTGCAAAGCGAAGGCGCTCGTCGAAGCCGAGGCCAGACACCTCAGACCTCAAAGCGCAGGCGCTAGTCAAACCCACGGCCCTAACTACCAGCTGTTTCTGGTCTTTTTCTCAGTTGTTATGTTGAGAAAAAAAATAGACACACCTGCGCTGTACGCCAGAGAGAGCGCCACAGACGATGTGATCGGCAGCAGCGCCTGGCCCTCAAGCTGCTGCTTTGCAAAGCGAAGGCGCTTGTCGAAGCCGAGGCCAGACACCTCAGACGACGCGCGGAGGGCCCACCCAGATGGCTGCTTTGTCAGTGGGTCAATCTACATGCGGTTGTGTGTTTGTGTGTGCGTGTGAGAGAGACACAGAGAGACTGATAACGAGTGTGTAAGTGTGTAAGTGTGTGTGTGCGTGCGTGCGTGTGTGTGTGTGTGTGTGTGTGTGTGTCGAAGCTGCGACCAGACACGTCTGAGGATGCGCGGAGGGCCCACCCAGAAGGCTGCTTCGTCAGTGGGTCCATCTGTGTGTGTGCGTGTGTGTGTGAGAAAGAGAGAACGTGTGTGTGTGTTTGTGTGCGCGCGCGCGTGTGTGTGTGTCAGAGAAAGAGAGTGCGTGAGTAAGTGTGTGTATGTGAGTGAGTGCTTGTGCGCGCGTGTGAGCGAGTGTGTGTGTGTGCGTGTGTGTGTGTGTGTGTGTGTGTGTGCGTGTGTGTGTGAGGGGGGGGGAGTGCTGGCTGGAGCCGACCTGAACGAGTGCGCAGACTTGACTCAGTCTCCGCATCCCCATTTCCCAATACGACCTCACTCTCCTTCTCCTCACCCACTCCACACTTCCACACCTGCGTGTCGCCTGCATCCGAGCTGTACTTGAGCGCAAACTTGGCCCATTTCCCGAATCACCCCCCACCCCTCCCCTCCTGACACACACCACACTCAAAAAAAAAATCCACACTTCCACACCTGCTTGTCGCCTGCATTCCAGCTGTACTTGAGCGCAGACTTCACGTAGTCTCCAATGCATGCGCGCACCTGTGTGTTGGTGTGGGTGTGGGTGTGGGCATGGTGTGTGGCCTCATGTAACGCTTGGTTGCTTGGTTGGTTGGGTGGGTGTGGGAATGGTGTGGGTGAGGTGGTGGAGTGGGGTCTGGGTCGGGTGGGGTGGGGTGGGGTGAGGCATGTGTTTGTGTGTTTGTGCACCTGTGTGTGCCCGGGGGGGGGGGGGGCGTGTGTGGTCAATTTTACAGTGCAGTGCACGCCTGTGATGGCGTAGTACCCGAGTGTCAGTGGGTGTGTGTAGTAGTTGGTTGGTTGGTTGGTTGGTGGTTGGGTGGGTGGTGGGAGGGTGGGTGGGGTGGGAGGGTGGGTGGGAGTGTTTGTGTTTGATTGTGTCGGGAGGGGGTGGGTGGGTGTGCGTCGTTGCCAAGACTTGAGCTCAGAATAAGAAGGAACAACAGCAGAGACAATAAAAACACACGCAGACGAAACACAAACACACACAGGACCGAAAAACGGAGGCACCGCGCGGGGCGTCGCATTGCTCTGGCCGTCCAGCGTGCGCCACCCTAGCTCGTACTCGAGCGCGTGGCAGCCACCGAACGACGTGAGACCAGAAAGAGCAGAAGCACCAGAAGCACCAGAAAAGGCGAGAAAACAGAAAACAGCAGAACACAGGAAGCAATTGCAGACGAATATGCACCGCGCGAGACGCCGTATTGCTGTAGTCGTCCAGCTTGCGCCACCCTAGCTCGTACTCCAGTGCGTGGCCGCCACCGAATGACTTGAGCCCGAGGGCGAGGCCGCGGAAGCGCTCGGTGTGGGAGCTCGCCTGCGTTCACACAAATGTGAGAAAGTGTAACGTCGCAACAGAAGTGGGGTCGCACAGAAGTCATAGAGGCGCCATGAAAGCGGTCATACAATCAGAGGAGGGCGGGAGGGCGGGGGTGGAGTGCTCGGCGTGGGAGTTCGCCTGCATTCACACAGAGAGAGTGGCGTCACACTCCATCAGAGGGGTCACACTCCATCAGAGGGGTCACACCACAGAAAGGAGTGAGGGGGTGGGAGCTCGCCTGCGTGCACACAACCATCAGAGCATGGGTGGGGTGGGGTGGGATGTGTGTGGGGTGGGTGGGGGGGCAAGGGGGCGTGACAAAGACGACGGAAAGCGGACGACACACACCAGGGGCCCCGTCGGGGTGGCAGCGGCGACGGCGGTGGCAGCAGCGGCATCAGGGGCGGCATCAGCAGCGGCATCAGCAGCGGCATCAGATGCAGCGGCGCGGCGGCGCGGCGCGGCGGCGCGGCGGGCAGAGCGGCAGCGCAACATAGCGGCAGCGGCAGCATCGCCAACAGCGGCAAAACAGCAAAACACAAAAGAGGCTACAGCGAGTGCTCATGTCGCGAAGCTTCGACCCAATATTCCCCATCCCTCCCCCACCCCCCCAGCTCCCCACTACATTCTTCCCCACACTCCCCAAACTCCTTACACATTTTGGTTGTTGACCACAGACGTAGTGATTGGGACATCAAACGGCACACTTTTCCCGACGCTCTTCTGGCCACACACACGCAACGAACACCCAACACGTCCCGCCAGATCTTCCTCACACTCCCCACACCTTTTGGTTGTTGACCACAGACTGGAAAAGGCGCGCACTCGTCGTGATCGGGACCCCAAATGGCTTGGGCTGGTCGAACGAGGCGGAGAACTGATTGCTCTTCTCAGACCCAATCTCCCCTGTCAGGTGGGTGGTGGGTGCGTGTGTGGGTGTGCGTGCGCGAGAGAGCGTGGGCGGGTGGGTGCGAGCGTAGCGTGCGCCATTCCGCCATGCGGCGTGCGCTGCGACATGTGCACTGTGTGTTGCGCGCCGCGTGCCGTGCGCCGTGCACTGTGCGCTGTGCGCTGTGTGCCGCGCGCTTTGTGTTGTGTGGCGTGCGCTGTGCGTGTGTTGTCCGCGTGTGTGGGGTGGGGTGGCGTGCGATGAGCGCGTGTGTGGGGTGGGTGTGGTGGCGTGCGACGTGTGCGTGCGCCGTGCGCCGTTTGCGTGAGATACACTGTGCTGCGTGCTGTGCTGTTTGCTGCGTGGGGTGGCTGTGTGTGTGCATGGGGTCCGCTGTGCTGCGTGTCAAGTGCTGTGTGTTGTGTGCCATGTGTTGTGCACATGCGTGGGGTGGCTGTGTGCGTGCGGGGGTGCGCTGTGCTGCGTGCTGTACGCCGTATGTTGTGTGCATGCGTGGGGTGGCTGTGTGTGTGTGCGGGGTGCGCTGTGCTGCGTGTCTTGTGCTGTGTATTGTGCGCCGTTGTTCATGTTCATGCGTTTGGTGGCGGTGTAGGTGCGTGGGGTGCGCTGTGCTGTGTGCTGTGTGCTGTGTGTAATGTGCATGCGTGGGGTGGCTGTGTGCGTGCGTGGGTTGCGCGGTGCTGCGTGCTAAGTGCTGCGTGTTGTGTGCCATGTTTTGTGTGCATGCGTGGGGTGGCTGTGAGCGTGTGTAGGATGCGCTGTGCTGCGTGTCTAGTGCTGTGTGTTGTGTGTCGTGTGTTGTGTGCATGCGTGGGGTGGCTGTGTGCGTCGTGCACTGTGAGCTGTGTGATGTGTGCCGTGCGATGTGCGCAGTGTGTTATGCGCCGTGCGCTGTGAGCTGTGCGCCGTGCGCGGAGTTGTGTGTGGCATGTGCTGTGCACTGTGCGCTATATGCCGTGTGCTGTGTGTTGTGCGCTGTGCGCTGTGCGTTGTGTGCTGAGCGCTGAGCGCTGAGCGCTGTGCGTCGTGCGCTGTGCGTCGTGCACCGTGCGCTGTTTCTTGTGTGTCGTGCGAAGTGCGCTGTGTGCTGTGCGCTGTGCGCGGGGTTGTGTGTGGCGTGCGCTGTGCGCTGTGCGTTAAGTGTTGTGCTTTGCACGGTGCGTTGTGTGCCGTGCGTTGTGCGTCGTGTGTTGTGCGAGTGCGTTGGGTGGGTGTGGCCGCAATCCGAGTCTCCCTCGTCTTGCACTTCTCACCCGACACAACGAAGTGCTCCGCGTGGCCGGTCACGTTGTGGAAGCCAAAACCAAGCTCACACGCGTTCTCGTTGCCCTGCGTACATACAGCGGGGTTAAGATATTTGGGGTTAGGGTTGGGGAGCAACAAAACGGAGAATATGTCAAGGACACACGCGTGCAGACGGTAGTGTCTGCCGCTGCGTAGACACATCAGGGTTTGGGGATATGGGGTGAGGGTCGGGGATACGGGATGCCTAAATTCTTGACGTCGGAAAGAGATCACACGCACGCACGCACGCACGCACGCACACACGCACACACCAGCAGCGGCAACAACACCAAGATAGATCATCGTAACTGTGCCTTTCAACAACACACAAAACACACACACACACACGCCGTCACAACTACTCTGCCACCAACTACCCCACCTGCATGTAAGTCGCTGCGTGCAGCTTGTACCAGTTCTTCTCTTGCACGTTCATGACGACCGACACGAGCTCAGGGTCGTCCTGTTTGTTTCAACAGAAGGGGGTGTTGCGGTGTGGGCGAGGCTGCATGCGGGCAGGACAACCAATGCAGAACCCATGCGGTGGGGCGCATGGGCCAACACGTTGGGCGTGGGGCCAGCATACGTGCCACGGCCATGCAAGACGGCCCCATGCATGCACGCATGCATGCGTGGAGCGCGCGTGCGCCCGCCTCTCCCTAACCCAGCACGATACAGCCGCGCCTCCACCCGCGCATCCTCATGCGCGCCCCTCCCGACGCACCTCGGGCTGCTCGTGCACGATCATGTGGAGGGACCGGAAGATCCCGAGCTGCTGCAGGTTCCGCCCTGCCTCCTCCAGCGCCACATGGACCTCTTCCAGAGTCTCCGCCTCGTACACCCTGTCCAGCTCGCGGTCGATGACGTGCGGCTTGGTGCGAACAGGGCGCTGGTTTCCGGGCATCGCGCCATCACCAGCGCTCCGTTCATACAGCTTCTCTATCCGGTCCACACGACATGGACGGCCCTTGACCTGCTCAAACAATGCCTCGTAGTCTGGGAGCTGAGCGGGGTCGTCCGATGCAGGAGGGGCTGCAGCGCTAGTCATGGGAGGATCCTGGGCGGCGTCTGTCCCCCCCGAAGCGCCTGATCCGACACCGGGGCCAGACATGGACGCGTTGTTGGGCTGGTGGGCTCCGGTGGGCTTGAGATGCCGGAGGTGTGACACACAAGGTGTGGTGGTGTGGGGCCACGTCGAGTGGTGCACAGCCTCTTCGCGTAGGCGACGCACTGCTGAGCACCCAATTTAACATATAATTTGGCTACAGAGCTGTAGGTCGCTGAGCACACCAGGTACAGCACGGCGCGTAGTGCTACTATACTTGCCCACAACTCTGACCTGCGCTTGTTGGCCACGATGATTGACGTCATCAGCGATTGTCATGATACACGGCATCCCACAACCACCGCCAGTGGACTGGCCAGTCCCCCACGGGCTACAGCCACCAGGCCCTGTAATAAAAATACCCGCGTAAACATGCCATGATGGGCAGCGTCCGACGCTGGAGTCCATGCCACGTCTCTAAACATGTGTACACCTACATGCACCCCTGTGCAGTTATATACATGCACGTGGTGGCAGGCCCGTCCACTCACCCGTCTGCCCACTGGCACTGCTCCCCCCATCGCCTCCTTTTGTAAATTTAGGTGGGCAGACATCCGCGCCTGGTGCTCCAGGCTCGAGCGCGGCCGCATCTCCAGGTCCTGCGTACGCACCACCTGCCATCACCTCACGCAGCGGCCGCCAGGCACGCAGCAGGCTGAAGTGGCAGGCTCCTAGGGGCAGCAGCAGAGACTCAGCAGCTTATTTTGCCCCCCCCCCCCCTTTTGACTTTTGGCAGGGCCTCCTGCTTTATTGATCCTGCTGGAACTCTGAAACTGATTTTGACCGCCGGCCTGTGATTATAAAACCCTCTTGTTGCTTATATTATGTAACTTGCACAATGTCTCCTATTGAAATGGCATTTCATGTGACTTTTTTTGTTTTGCTGCATACAAGCAACGGGGGCACTCATGTACAGTCTTCAGTCCAGGTGTGGGGGAATCGCAGGGGCCACAGGGGTCGCAGGGTGCCGCCCTGGCTACTGCTCTGAAGATTATCCTGGTAATGAGAGACGGGTATCCTGTCCACAAGCCGAGAGATCGTCTACCCACGACAACCCACCCAAAAGCAGATGCCATCAGCGTCTGAATTCGGAAGCGCGTTTGAGCGCGCCTCAGACGGCTTCGTGATCCAGCGTGGCTCAAAACCCACCACCACGGTGAAACGGCCCCCAAGTGCGGTCGAGGATCTCTCAATCTCGCAGGGCGATGGTGAGGTCCAGCCGAAGCAGCGGCGGCGCCCCGCGCCAGGCCAAAAGGTGAGCGCGGGGCCGACAAGTCTCTCCACCTTAGACATTTCCCACTTTTTAGCCTTGAAACCGCCTGCTGAGTGGGAGTGGGGGAGCTCCCGACCTTGCTGGGCGATGTTTAGGTCCAGCCAAAGCAGCGGCAGCGCCCGCGCCAGGCCAAAAGGTGCGCATCGGGCCGACAAATCCTCCCCAGCTTTGGTGTTACCAACTGTTTTTAGCAGGGAAACCACCTGTCGAGTGGGATTGGGGGAACGCCCGATCGCGTAGGGGGGGAGGGAAGGGGGTTAAGCTGAAGCAGCGGCGACGCCCTGCGCCAGGCCAAAGGTTGAGCGCTCGAAAAGCCTCACACACACACACACACACACAAACAAACACACACACACACTCAGCAATGCGGCGAGACCTCAGCCTCTGCCGTCATCGTTTTCAGCGCAATTTTAGTTACAGCCTGGCTTGCCTTGTGCTACCTGTTCCTGCTGCGCCCGATGTGGGAGGCTGGTATCATCACGAGCAATGATCCGTCACAAGAACTGTGAGTGGAGGGAGTTTTGGGAAGGCCTTCGCAGTTTGTTATCTGATCAGTGTTTTGTTGCTTCCAATGTGGGAAGCTGGGATCATCACGAGCAATGGTCCGTCGCAAGAACTGTTAATGAGCTCGGCTGGCTCAGTTTGAACGCAGTTTTCAGGCGGTCTTAGCAGTTTGTTACTGGCCAGCAGCACGCAGTGAGCAGTACGTGTTTTTTCAATGTGTCTGATGTGGGAGGCAGGGATCAGCATGAGCACTGAGCCGTCGCAAGAACTGTGAGAGCGCGTCAGTGCTTCCTGGATATATTATGATGGATGGTCGTTTTACCGCCGGAGGCACCGTTTTCCGGGCTTGAGACGTTTCCGTGCATCTGCGTGTGTGTGTGCATTTACTACATAGATGTGCAAGCCCCACTGAGCAGTCCCACGCCCTGACCCCAAACCTGATAGCAGGTGCACCTACACCGAGGGGTTCATGAGCGGGTGCGTGCTCTCTGAGATGCAAGCCCCAAAGCTCTGGGGTTATGACTTTTCCATGCACATGCGTGTGTGTGTGTGCAGTTACTTCATAGATGTGCAAGCCTGACTGAAAAGGCGCACGCCTCGAACACAAATCAGGTACACCTACACGGAGGGCTTCTGCGGGCTCTGTGAGATGCAAGCCTTGACCCTCCACACATCAATAATTTTGTGCATCTCCATCGCTGTGCAACAATTGTGAATAAAAACGAGCTCTACTGAGCCAGCCCACGGCCTAACTCCTTACTTTAAACAGGTACTCGTATATCGAGGGCTTCATGAGCGGGCGCGTGCTCTCCGAGATGCAAGCTGAGCTGTCAGACTCTGCCCTGGCGAGACTGCCGTCTGGGCTGCAGGTGTGTGGGGGTGTGGAAGTGTGGAAGTGTGGAAGCGCGACAGTGTGGAGGTGTGGAGGTGCGGGGTGCAACGGATTGTGCGACGGCTGCAGGGATAGCGGCGCCAGGAGGCTGTGCGGCTGTGGATGGTGTGTGTGTGGGCTTTGCCCGGCTGCTCCCACCTCCCCAGCTCAGCAGCTCTGTAGCAATCAATTGCCCCCCCCCTCCCCCCCCCCCCCCCCCCCCCAACCACACACACACACACACACGCACACACACACCACCACCACCACCACCAAGAATGTCCTCCCTTCCTACTCATCTGCAGACAGACAACTGGAGTGGCACAAGCGGTGTGGTAATTTCGTTCAACCTGGAGGGCGAGCAGAGGCTGCGGACGCTGGCAGAGACAAGCAGGCAGCTGCAGCAGCTGCTCGTATTCTTTGATGCGGTCAAGGTGTGGGGAGTGTGAGCATTGGGTATGGGTAGGGGGGAGGGGGGGCAGGACCTCAACCAGACAACCCTGTAGCCTAAAGAGCTATGCATGATGTCAGAGGTGACCAGGCAGCTGCAGCAGCTGCTCGTCTTCTTCGACGCTGCCAATGTGTGGGGAGTGTGGGGATTTGGGTATGGGGAAGGGGGTGGCAGGCCCTCGACCAGACAACCCCGAAGCTGAAACCCTTAAGAGCTATGCATAATGGCAGAGACGAGCAGGCAGCAGGAGCAGCTGCGCATCTTCTTTCACGCTGTCAAGGTTTGGGGAGTGTGGGGGCTGGACGCTTAACCACCAGCCCCGAAACAGGAGGCGGACACACACACACACTCACACCCACAGCCAACCAACCCACCAAGCGTTATGTAACGTTCGTTTCATGAGGCCGTTACACTGCCGTTACACGCACAAACACACACACATACAGAGAGAGATATCGTTACAGAGAACTCTGCACGGCAGACCTAGATAGGCTGTTTCTGGTCATCATTGAGGAGATTCCATTTGGAGGCGGGTGACCAACCGTGCGCCAAAAAAAGGGTGAATAACCTCACACACACACACACACACACACACACACACACACACATACAGGCACCCGGCACCAACGCATGGGCACTGTCAATCCTGAGAGTGCTGCCAGGGACAGAGGCAATTGCACAGCAGAACAAGGAGGGGGACCAAGGGCAGCAGCTGCAAGTGGGTGGGCAGCAACCGGGACAGCAGCAGCAGCAGCAGCAGCAGCAGGCTATTCCCCAGCAGGGCACGGAGGGGCACCAAGGGCAGGGGCGGCAGCAGCAACGGGCTGCTGGGCAGCAGCAGGAGCTGCAGGATGCACCCGCGCACGGCTCGGGAGAAAAAGTAGCACAGCAGGAATAGGGGGGGGAGCTCCCAGAGGGGCAGCAGCAGAAGGGGCGGCAGCAAGCGCAGGCACAGCAGCTGCAGCAGCAGCAGCAGAAGCAGCAACAGCAGCAGAAGCAGCAGCAGCAGCACCGGCCAGCACGATGACTGAGTGACCAAGGCGAGGTGCAGGAGGCCGCACCACCAGGTATGTGTGCGGCGGGAAAGTAACAACTAATACACACACACCAACACCAACACCACCAACAACAACAACAACAAAAAACGACAACACCCACAGCAATAACAACAACATCGACAACAACAACGACAACAAAAGCAAAACCACACAAACACAGAGAGACAGACAGACAGACAGACAGACAGACAGACAGACAGACAGACAGACAGACAGACAGACAGACAGACAGACAGACAGACAGACAGACAGACAGACAGACAGACAGACAGACAGACAGACAGACAGACAGACAGACAGACAGACAGACAGACAGACAGACACAGACAGACAGACAGACAGACAGACAGACAGACAGACAGACAGACAGACAGACAGACAGAGACAGACAGACAGACAGACAGACAGACAGACAGACAGACAGACAGACAGACAGACAGACAGACAGACACAGACAGACAGACAGACAGACAGACAGACAGACAGACAGACAGACAGACAGACAGACAGACAGACAGACAGACAGACAGACAGACAGACAGACAGACAGACAGACAGACAGACAGACAGACAGACAGACAGACAGACAGACAGACAGACAGACAGACAGACAGACAGACAGACAGACAGACAGACAGACAGACAGACAGACAGACAGACAGACAGACAGACAGACAGACAGACAGACAGACAGACAGACAGACAGACAGACAGACAGACAGACAGACAGACAGACAGACAGACAGACAGACAGACAGACAGACAGACAGACAGACAGACAGACAGACAGACAGACAGACAGACAGACAGACAGACACAGACAGACAGACAGACAGACAGACAGACAGACAGACAGACAGACAGACAGACAGACAGACAGACAGACAGACAGACAGACAGACAGACAGACAGACAGACCGACAGACAGACAGACAGACAGACAGACAGACAGACAGACAGACAGACAGACAGCAGACAGACAGACAGACAGACAGACAGACAGACAGACAGACAGACAGACAGACAGACAGACAGACAGACAGACAGACAGACAGACAGACAGACAGACAGACAGACAGACAGACAGACAGACAGACAGACAGACAGACAGACAGACAGACAGACAGACAGACAGACAGACAGACAGACAGACAGACAGACAGACAGACAGACAGACAGACAGACAGACAGACAGACAGACAGACAGACAGACAGACAGACAGACACACACACACACAGACACACACACAGCACGCACGCACACACACACACACACACACACATGTGCAGGGGGAGGACCGGGCGAGCCAGCAGCCACAACATCAGACGTGTCGCGTCTGCCGCAGGGGGGGAGGGGGGGCATCCGGAGAAGCACCAACAAAAACACACCCACCAGCAACAACAGAAAACAGCACCAACATCCACATCATCGACAACAACATCGGCGACAACACCGACAATAACGACAACAACACACATACACACGCATGCACACGCACACACACACATGTGCAGGGGGAGGACAACAACAGTCGCAGCACCAGACGTATCAGCAGCAGGGGCACAAATGGACAACGCACTCCGGTGGAGGGAGTCGCTGTTCCTCCCCAATTTGCTTGTTTTCATGAGCCACCAGACGACAGCGCTGTACTTGCAGGTGTGGTGGTCTGGGGGACTCACTATTGTGTGGCGTGCAGTCTTTTGTTTTGCGGAGCGATTCGCTCTGCCTCCCGAATGCGCTCGTGTTGATGAGCAAACAGACAACCCTGCTGTACTTGCAGGTGTGGAATGTGTGGAACAGGTTTGTTCAACACCAGTCTGGTTCATGTTTTGTTTGGCGGAGAGAGAGTGCGGAGGGAGTTGCTGTTCCTACCCAATTCACCCGTGTCCATGACCAACCAGAAAACGGTTATGTGCGTGCAGGTGTGGAATGTGTGGGGCAGGTGTGGGGTTCAACGCTGGACTGTATTATGTTTTGGTTGGCGGAGACAAGAGTGCGGGGGGGGAAGAGTGCGGAGGGAGGCACTGTTCCTCTTGAATTCGCCCATGTGCATGAGCAACCAGACGACGCTTATGTACTGTACTTGTGGGTGTGATGGTGTGGGGTTCAAACCCTCTCTCTGGTCTCAATCTGCGTTTCTCGATGTGCATCGCGATGTTTCTACCCCGATTCGCTTTCGAATACCACACAATGGTACAGGTCCCTCTTGACATCATTGGCGACCACTTGCTGCTCAACGCTAGCTCTGTTGAAGGGATGGGGGAAGGAGAGGTGCGGATGGCAGGTTGTGAGGGGAGGGGGGGAGGGGGAGGGGGAGGGGGGGAGAGGGGGAGGACGGGGAGAGGGGGAGGGGGAGAGGGGGGGAGGGGGGCGAGGGGGGAGGAGGGCGGGAGGGGGAGGGGAGGGGAGGGGGGGGGGAGGGGGGGGAGGGGGGGAGAGGGGATGAGGGGGGGAGAGGGTGGGAAGGGGGGAGGGGGAGGGGGGGGGAGGAGGGAGGGGTGAGGGGAGGGTGGGAGGGGGGAGGGGGGAGGGGGGGAGGGGGAGGGGAGGGGGGAGGGGGAGGGGAGGGGGAGGGGGGAGGGAGGCGCGAGAGGAGAGGGGAGGGAGGGGAGCGGGAGGGGGGGGGAGGGGGAGGGGAGGGGGGGGAGGGGAGGGAGGGAGAGGCGGGGAGAGGGGGGGAGGGGGGGGGAGGGAAGGGGAGGGGGAGGGGGAGGGGGGGAGGGGGAGGGGGGAGGGGGGGGATGGAGGGGAGAGGGGGGAGAGGGGGGGAGGGAGGGGAGGTGGGGGAGGGGGGGAGGGGGCGAGGAGGGGCGAGGAGGAGGGGAAGGGGGAGGGCGGGAGGGGGGGGAGGGGGGAGGGGGGGGCGGGCGAGGAGGGAGGGGGAGAGGGAGGGAAGGGGGAAGGGGGGAGGCGGGGAGGCGAGGGGGGGAGAGGGGGGAGGGGGGGGAGGGAGGGGGTGAGGGAGGGGGGGAGGGAGGGGGAGGGGGGAGGGGAGGGGGGAGGGGGGGAGGGGGAGGGGCGGAGGGGGGAGGGGGAAGAGGAGAGGCGAGGGGAAGGGGGGGGGGGAGGGGGGGGAGGGAGGGGGGGGGAGACACAATCAGACAGAGAAAGAAAGAGACACACACGCACATGCACACGCCAGGTGGGGGCGGCCCCATGCGAGGGTGCGCTGCTCAACTTCCGAGGCAACGCGGCACACCGCGTCGAGAGGTTAAGCTGTGGTAGCGGCGTGGCGCGTGTGAGCCTTGTGGTGGAGCAGGTGTGTGTGTGCGTGTGTGTGTGTGTGTGTGTGTGTGTGTGTGTGTGTGCGTGTGGTGGGGGGGGGGGTGCGGAGACAAGTTCACCGCGTCGAGAAGCTTAGCTGTGGCAGCGGTGTGGCTCGAGTAAACCTTGTGGTGGAGCAGGTGTGTGTGTGTGTGTGTGTGTGTGTGTGTGTGTGTGCGTGGGTGGGGGGGAGGGGTGCGGAGACAAGTACACCGCGTCGAGAAGTTCAGCTGTGGCAGCGGTGTGGCTCGAGTGAGCCTTGTGGTGGAGCAGGTGTGTGTGTGTGTGTGTGTGCATGTGTGTGGGGGGGGGGGGACAAGCACACCGCGTCGAGAGGTTCAGCTGTGGCAGTGGTGTGGCGCGCATGAGCCTTGTGGTGGAGCAGGTGGGTGGGTGTGTCTGTGTGTGTGTGTGTGTGTGTGTGTGTGTCAGTGTGTGTGGTGGGGGGGGGGGACAAGCACACCGCGTCGAGAAGTTAAGCTGTGGCAGCGGTGTGGCTCGAGTGAGGCCTCCTGGTTGGAGCAGCAGTGTTGTATGTGTGGGGTGGGTGGGTGGGTGGGTGGGTGGGCATGTGTGTGTGTACGATTGTGTGTGTGTGTGGTGTCAGGTGGTGTCGTGTCGGTGTGATGTGGGGGGGGGGCGTGAGCCTCGTGGTCGAGCAGGTGTGGGACACACACGCACACACACACACACACACACACACACACAGTAACAGTAATACGGGGTTTCCAGCTAAGCAGGCTACTCTTCTACTAGAGACACCCGCCGATACTCCAGCACACTTAAGTACTAGAGACACACACACACACACACAGAAACACAGTCTCGCACGTCATCAACAGTGTTCATGAGCTCTTCGCCAGGGGCTCCCGCCCTGGCGCCGCTCGATGGCGGACAACCGGGACAACTGCGCTTGGTACTGGGCGGCTGAAAATCTGGAAATTTACCCTGAGCGGCTGTGACGCACAGCGCTACTGGTGAACTGGTCCTGATGGGGCGAGGCTATGTGGCAGATGGGGCAGCGGTACGATGGAGAGCACGATGCACGATGGCGAGAATTGCGGCGAGCATGCACCCCCTCTCACAACGATCGGAACTCAAGCAGATTGCGGCCCTAATGGTTTACTGTGCCTGGATGGAAGAGAGAGACGGATGGCGAGAAATTGAGAAACATGGGAAGCGAGGCACATGCGGCTAGGCTTTGTGAGGAGGTTGCGGCGCAGGGGTTCCCTGCCCCAAGGCGCAGATTATTAGATGGCGACGCGATCGATGCTCCAGCCGTGCGGCATTGGGCGAGGCGAGGCCCCACCAGCGGGCGGGCACCATAATGGAGATGGCGGCTAAGAACGGGGAATGCGGCTACCGGGGATGAGGCTACGGGTTATGCATGCCAGGGGACGGCGGACAAGGCTAATGCGTCACGGCGCATGGGTAAAGAACGGGGAATGAGGCTACGGGAGCTGGCGGGCGCGGCGCGCGCACGGCGCGCGCGGCGCATGGGGGTTGCATGGCGGCGCTCTGCGCGTGCATGCATGGAGGAGATTGCTGGCGGGCATGGAGGAGCTTGCTTGAGGGCAAACAGGAGATTGCTCGCGGGCGTGGAGGAGATTGCAGGCGGGCATGGAAGCGGATGGCGAGAAATTGAGAAACATGGGAAGCGAGGCACATGCGGCTAGGCTTTGTGAGTTGCGGCGCAGGGGTTCCCTGCCCCAAGGCGCAGATTATTAGATGGCGACGCGATCGATGCTCCAGCCGTGCGGCATTGGGCGAGGCGAGGCCCCACCAGCGGGCGGGCACCATAATGGAGATGGCGGCTAAGAACGGGGAATGCGGCTACCGGGGATGAGGCTACGGGTTATGCATGCCAGGGGACGGCGGACAAGGCTAATGCGTCACGGCGCATGGGTAAAGAACGGGGAATGAGGCTACGGGAGCTGGCGGGCGCGGCGCGCGCACGGCGCGCGCGGCGCATGGGGGTTGCATGGCGGCGCTCTGCGCGTGCATGCATGGAGGAGATTGCTGGCGGGCATGGAGGAGCTTGCTTGAGGGCAAACAGGAGATTGCTCGCGGGCGTGGAGGAGATTGCAGGCGGGCATGGAAGCGGATGGCGAGAAATTGAGAAACATGGGAAGCGAGGCACATGCGGCTAGGCTTTGTGAGGAGGTTGTGGCGCAGGGGTTCCCTGCCCCAAGGCGCAGATTATAGATGGCGCAGCAATCAATACACCAGCCGTGCGGCATGGGGCGAGGCGAGGCCCCACCAGCGGGCGGGCACCATAATGGAAATGGCGGTTAAGAACGGGGAACGAGGCTACAGGGAGAGGATACGGGTTACAGATGCCAAAGGGGACGGCGGAACAAGGATCAGCCATAGGTGTCACGGGGAATGGCTAAAGAACGGGAATGAGGCGGGTGGTACGGGTGCTGGCGCGCATGGAGCGCGGCGCGGCGCATGGAGATCGCATGGCGGCGCCCATGCATGGACGAGATTGCTGGCGGGCATACAGGAGATTGCTGGCGGGCATGGAGGAGATTGCTGGCGGGCATACAGGAGATTGCTGGCGGGCGTGGAGGAGATTGCTGGCGGGCATGGAGGAGATTGCTGGAGCCAATGGCGGCGGCGGGACTAGTAGTAGAACACAGGCGCACACCAACAATGCGTTGCTGTCACTACCTGGGTGGTATAGGGTGGATCTGGGGGCCCAGTGTCCTGTCTAGGTCCAGTGCGTGCGCGCGTGTGGGGGTTTACCCTCACCCCTACCAGGTAGCCAGCCAGTTTCCCACTGAAACTGAGTTTAAGGTGTCGGGCGCTAGCGCCGACACCGGTCTTAT
The DNA here is from genome assembly GCA_016618255.1 of Chlamydomonas sp. UWO 241. Lineage (NCBI taxonomy): Eukaryota > Viridiplantae > Chlorophyta > Chlorophyceae > Chlamydomonadales > Chlamydomonadaceae > Chlamydomonas > Chlamydomonas priscui. Next base: position 27,501 of record VFSX01000322.1, read on the forward strand.
ACATCATTACTGGTGTCACACAGACTGTAATATCCATCATCATCATCAGAGTACCGCCGGCTCCCGGCCGATAGACTACCGCTCCCGCCGGCTAGACTACCCCAAACAGCGGTCTCTGAGAGACATGTCTGGCAAGGAGCATATAGGAGAGGACCTTCCTCAGGGTCACAGTAGTGGCCTTGTGGCCAGTCAAGCCGGCAGAGCCGACTGGCGCTGACTGGAACGGTCCCCGCCTGGCAGTGCATGGCTGTCCAGCTCTCGTTTGCATGGGGCTCAGCCGGCGCCCCATGCCTCATGCATGGCCAGGTCCCACCCTCCAGGGGTGCATGGACGACAGAGTTGTCATGGAGGCTGCCTGAAGACCTTCCAACGCCAGTCACCGGCAGACGAGCGACCCCGAGGATGAGCGCGGTGACGAACGCTGCGATTGGTGAAGCGGATTTACTCTGTGTTGCCTCGGCGGTCGCCACCGCTGAAGCCGTGATGGTAGCCCGCCTCCACGGGCAGCCATCTTGACCAATGTCCAGCATGCATTGACGGGCGCCAGCTCCTCCGCTCGTCGATCAACTCGTCGAGATCGGTGCCGCATGGCGTCCTGCATGGGGGGAGGATAAGGGCCGTCTCCCAGCACGGGCCGCGGCAGCGCCGCGGCTACTCGCCAAGCCATGGCAGCGCCGGGCAAGCCGCTCCTGAAGTGTTCCACCGAGGGGCAGTCTAGCAGGAGCCGGGCCAGTCGTATTTTACCCCGCTCGTCAGCGGACCTGTAACACCTGTAACACCTTGCGACCTGCGCAGAGGCAGCCTAGCCCTCAGGGTCTGGGCGCTCCCGTTGTGTAATGCAAACGACGCAAAAAAGCCTAGCGGCTGCATGGGACTGGACAAGCATCTGCGAGGGGCCGTTTCTGCAAAACACTGACTTGTAGGCCGTGATGTGACAGCTGGCTCCGGCTGACAATGCCAAACTATCACTGGCGACCATCGCTGTGTTGCACCGTTTGAACTAAGCTTTGACCTGTCGAGGATGGCATGCATGCCATATGACAGCCTCTGCTGGCGACCTCCGGAGACATTGGCGTCTGCGTGGGATTGTTCAAGCGAACGCCGACCTGGGTTTTACAGGTTTTAAATGTTTCCACACGAATGTCCCTGGGGAGTGAGCATACCGTAGTCTCGCTTTGCCTTCCCGCCTAATAAAGTCCGAAAATGTCCCGCAAAGGCTCCGTAAACATGAAATCAAGTCCGACAACGCCCGTAAAGGTGAACAACGGCCCCGGCGGGATTCGAACCCGGATCAACGCTCTACAGGCCCCGTTAAAGCCGCCGCGAAGGCAGCACACAGAAATGAGGTCGCAAAATGCCCCGCACAGGCCTAAAATTCCAAATAAAGAGGGCCTTAAGTGGACCCCCGGGAAGGCAAAGCGAGACTAAGGTATGCCTCAACTGAATGTCAAGAAGGGAAGCGTTTAGCCTGGTACTCCGTCAGCTGAACAAGCAGTACATCTGTCACTGTGGTGTCCTACGGGCTAGTGGGCTGCGACCCATAGCTTCCCGGTACCTTCCAGTGTGCGCTTCCATGCGCAACTTCTGTACATATTCTGCATGCACCTTCCACGTGTAGCTTCTCGGAAGCTGCACCCACTTTGAGTATAAACGTTGAGCCATCTGCGCCTCTCGCAGTCACTAACCACTTACAGTTGTAAACTACACGTGAACCCAATGCAACCTTCTCGCCTATCCTACAGCTAGCCGACTCCGGCCCAGCCTCGTCTCTCTCTACCGCGTTCCTCTGCGCACCACTGTTGTCTACCGCCGCTTGCCACGCTTGCCACGCTCGCCTACGCCTGCCGACGCGTGACCCGCTTGCCTCGCCTTGCTGTGTCGCCACCTCCTTCCCCCCGCGTGCCGCCGCCGTCTCCCCGCGTGCCGCCGCCCCCCAGCCAGTGAGTGGCATTAGGAGTGACTCCCACTCACTAGCGAACACTAGGTAAAAGCTATCTGCTAGGGCGCAGAGTCTGATAAGAGTCAGCGGACGCTGGGGGGAGGAAAGGTGGCAGCAGAGACACGGAGTGACTCGACCACCTGACTCCCGGAACTTGAAGAAAGTCCACACCCTCTACATCCCGCAACAACCAGGGTGGGTTGGCCCGGGTGGGCGCTCAACCGACCCTCCAACCAACTAGGGCCATGCACGGCTGTCGTGCCGAATGACTCAGTGCCTGCAGCACTGAATCTTATCACTCCCACGCGGCACGATAGATGATGCAAAAAGTCAACTTTTAAGAAAATCAGATCATGCCCATGTGCTTGCGGCACCACTCAAACTTGACCTTAGCCAGCGTCTTGGTCAGAATGTCTGCCACCATGCGGGCAGTAGGGATGTACTCCATGAGCACGTCCTTGCGCATCACGCGCTCTCGTGCAACGTGGTGCAGCACGTCGATGTGCTTGGAGCGGCTGGAACCCCCCGGGTTCTTGAGCACAGCGAGGGTGCCCTGGCTGTCGCTGTAGATCAGCATGGGGCGCAGCGGGATGCCCAGCTCCGGGAAGAGCTGGATCATCCACTGCGCCTCGCCGATGAAGTCGCCGGATGCCTGGTACTAGGCCTCCGTGGTCGAGCGCGAGACCGTCTGCTGCGTGGTCGACTTCTAGGAGACGGCGGTACCGTTGTAGTTCACCACGAAGCCGGTGGTAGAGCGGCGCGTGTCGACGCAGCCAGCGTAGTCGGCGTCGCCGTAGCCCTTGACTGGCTTGGAGCCGTCAGCGGACGCGCCGTACAGAAGACCGAAGCCGGCGGTTCCGCCCAGGTAGCGCAGCACGCCGAGCGCGGCCTGCATGTGCTGCGGCGTGGAACAGCTCATGTACCTGGAGAGCTTGTTTACTGCGTACGTGATGTCGGGCCTAGTGCAGTTGGACAGGTAGATCAGCGAGCCGACGAGCTCTGCAAACTGGCCGGTGCCGAGCTGGTTGTCGCTGTCCTTGCGCAGAATCTCCCCGACGCTGAGGGGCACGTCGCGCGTGCGGCACTCAGACAGCTTGAACTTGAGGAGCAGCTGCTCGGTCAGCTCAGCCCGCGTCAGAAGGATGGTGCGGCTCCCACGGTTCCTCGTAATCGCCATGCCCAGGAACTGCTTGGCGTGGCCCAGGTCGCAGCACTCGTACGCCTTGGTCACCTGCTCGACGACTTTGCGAACGCTGCTCGTGCGGCCGATGACGAGCATGTCGTCCACGTACAGCAGCAGGTAGACATAGTCAGAGCGAGACTTGGCCGGGCGGATGAACCGGCAGGGGTCAGCGACGCTCGGGACAAAGCCGAGGTTGGTAAGCGACGAGAGGATCTCCTCGTACCAGACCTTGGGTGCCTGGCGTAGACCGTAGAGAGTCATCAGCAGGTGGCAGCCCATCGACGAGTCGCCATCGTGGAAGAGCGGCGGCTGCTCAATCCAGATGTTCTCCTTGAGGCGGCCGTTGAGGAACGCGTTGCGCACGTCGATCTTGTGGATCTCGAGGTCGTGGTCGGCAGCGAACGCGATGAGGCAGCGCAGCGTGGTGTACTTGGACACGGGCGCGAAGACCTCCGAGAAGTCGATGCCTGGGATCTGACGGAAACCCTGGACGACCAGCCTGGCCTTGTAGCGCTCCAGATTGCCGCGCTCGTCGTATTTGCGCTTGAACACCCACTTCACGGGCAGCAGGCGCTGGCCGGAGGGGATGCGCGCCTTGTTCCACGTGAGCTTCTTGACGAGGCTGGCAAAGTCCTCGTGGATCGCCTCCTTTCAGAGGGGCCAGTCCTCGCGTGACTGAGCCTCCATGAGGCTGATCGGGTCCGGGTCGTTCTTGGCGATGAACGACACAAAGCCGCTGAGCTGATCGCCGTAGGACTTGCCAGACCGCGTGGTCTTGGCTGCCTGGGGAGAGAGTGCATGCATGGGAGACGGAGGAGACGAGCCGGGCGGCGACGGGACGGGCGGGGCGGGCGGGGCGGGGGAAGAATGCGGGGAGGGGGAAGGGGTCGAGGAGGCAGCCGGCTGCTGCAAAACAGCCTGCCCCCCAGACAACTGCTTCTGAGGCGGGTCGTCGTCGTCGCTGTCGTCGTCAGAGCGTTGACGAGGCCGGGCATGCGGTCGACCTCGGTCTCGGTGCAGCTCGGGCAGAACCAGTCCCCCTCGGGGGCGCTGTCAAGCGCCGGCTTGAGGCAGCTGAGGTGGTAGGCGTTGCCACAGGGGGTGCCGTCGGGCTTGCAGCCGTCGCAGAGGAGCATGACAGACGGGTAGGCGCTGTCGGGCGAGTGGCAGACGAAGCAGCGCTCGCCTTCCTCCTCCTCGAAGAGCCCTCGGTAGGGAATAGAGGTGGCGGCGCGGTCGTCCTCGATGATGCGGACCTCACGCTCGACGGTGATCTTGCCGCTCTCGGGGTGGTAGATGCGGTACGCGGGGGTGCTGGGCTCGTAGCCGACGAAGATGCCCTTGATCGCGTGGGGCTCCAGCTTGTTCTTGGGGAAGCTGTAGACCCAGGCCGGCGAGCCGAAGACGCGAATCTTGGACAGATCAGGATCCTCTCCGGTGAACAGGCGGTAAGGCGTGTCGCCGGTGACGGAGGAGTGGGTGCGGTTGCGCATGTACTTGGCGGCGCGCGCAGCCTCGCCCCAAAGCTCGGCGGGCAGACCTGAGTCGGCGAGGTTGGCGCGCACACCACCGAGCAGCGTGCGGTTCCTGATCTCGACGCGGCCGTTAGTCTGCGGGCTTGAGCGCGTGGTCATCTGCTTCTCGATGCCCTTGTCGGAGAAGTATGGCAGCAGGTCGCCCATGTACTCGGTGCCGCCGTCAGACCGGAACGCCTTGACCTTGTTGCCGGTGTACGTCATCCAGTTGTTGAGGCATTTCATGACTGCAGCGGGCGCGTCGCTCTTGCTCTCGAGGATGTCAACGTCGCACAGGCGCGAGAAGTCGTCAGTCACGGTGGAGATGTACTTGCCACTGCAGTGGGCAACGACGGGGAAGGGGCCGCACAGGTGAACGAGGTGGGCAGGTGCAGCCGCGCGGCTGCTCGACAGTCGGTACGGGAGGCGCTTGAGCTTGGTCTCAAGGCACGTCACGCACGGGCCCTTCTCCTTGGCGGCCACCAGGTCTGCAGCCGTGCAGCCCAGGTTGGAGATGTGGCCGGAATTGGCGAGCTTGATGAGGCTGTCGTAGTTGACGTGGCCCATGCGCCGGTGGAGAAGCTCGCCGGCCGACGCGTTGCCACTCGTGTTAGGGTTGTTGCGCACCACGACGACGAGAGGCCACACGGGAACGTCTCGTGAAGACAGAGCACGAAGGCGGCCGAAACTGGCGGGCCTTACGGCGTGGGGTGTCTTGAACGTTAACAGTGACGTCGCGCGCGTTGCGGCGTCGAACTGGGACTCGCGGGTGTCTCGCGTTGCCGGGCGCAGAGGTTAGCGGTGTAGGGGCCCAATGACCTGATAAGAATTAACGGACGCTGGGGGGAGGCAAGGGGGCAGCAGAGACACGGAGTGACTCGACCACCTGACTCCCGGAACTTAAAGAAAGTCCACACCTGCTACCCACAACAACCAGGGTGGGTTGGCCCGGGTGGGCGCTCAACCGACCCTCCAATCAACTAGGGCCATGCACGGCTGGCGTGCCGAATGACTCAGTGTCTACAGCACTGAATCTTATCAGAGTCGGCGCGACTCCGCGGCTCAGGCCATAGCCCCTGTCCTGTGTCAACATCCCAAAGCATCCCAAAGCATGATGATGAGAGTTTTACAATCCACTGCCGGCAGTCACACGTTCGGTTCCAAAGCTCCAGCGGGAAAGCACATGACTGTTAAATCATCATCGACCTGGTGTTGCGTTGCTGAATCAGTAATACATCCACAAATTACTGGGAGGATCCCCTCAGCGGTGGTGACCGCCGAGGCAACAACAGAGTTTATCCGCTTCACCATCGCAGCGTTTGTCACCGCGCTCACCCTCGGGGGCACTCGTCTGCCGGTGACTGGCGTCGGCATTGGTCTTCAGGCAGCCTGCCATGACGACTCTGTTTGCCCAGGCCCCCCTGGAGGGTGGGACCTGGCCATGCATGACGCATGGGGCGCAGGCAGAGCCCCATGCATGGAGTTGGACAACCATGCACCATGCCAGGCGGGGACTTTTCTGCTTCAGCGCCGCCAGTCGGCACAGCCGGCGTGGTTGGCCTCAAAGGCCAGGAGGAGGACGGTCCTTTCCTATACGCTCCTTGCCAGACATGTCCCTCAGGGACTTGTTTGGGTCTAACTAGCCGGCGGGAGCGGTAGTCTAGACGGCAGGTAACTGGCTGGTGGCTATCGTCCTTCACAGGGCGGTGGCACTAGGACTAGTGTTGTCTTAGCTGGAATGCCATGTAACTGTAACTGTAACTGTATCCCCAGATTACTGAGGATGAGTAATCTGGGGATTACTCATCTCATGCTTAGCTGGAAACCCCGTGTTACTGTTACTGTTACTCATCTCATGCACTGGAAGCCACATCTGAGCAGTCAGTTCATGCGAAGCCTCCCCATTTCCTGCAGCAGGTTGGCACGGGCAGCCGCAGCGGCAATGGCGGCACGGATCTCAGCGCTGACGTGACCGAGCACCTTCAGTGTTTGTGATGCGACCATTTTAGTGTAGTTGCCAGACCCAAGGAGCTGCACCAGTGCAGGAATTGCGCCAGCTGACACGATGGAGACCACATTGTCAGAGTTTGCAGCAACCCTACCACATTCACAGCGCCTGAGGCGGCACCTGAGGCGTCCTATTCCATGGCGCGGATCAGGCGGCGCCTCAGGCGTTCCGACCGCCTGAGGCGCCGCCTGAGGCGCACCTCTAATCGCCTCAGGCGTCGCCTCAGGCGTTATCCAAACCGCCTCAGGCGCCACCCCAAACCGCCTCAGGCGCCACCCCAACCCGAGGACCAGTGTAGGGATGGCACCGGCAGCAGCGACCACAACACGATTCTCAGTGTTTGAGCTCAGGTTGGCAAGTGCTCCCACTGCAGCACGCTGCAGCCCAGATGTAGAGAGAGGCCCCAGAAGCTGCACCAGCGGGGGGATGCCACCGGCCGTGGCGATGGCAATCATGTTCTTGGTGTTTGTAGTGAGGGCCCAAAGCGATTTGGCTGCGAACCGTTGCACCTCAGGTGAAGAGCTCGGGCCGAGCAGCCGCACCAGTGTAGGAATGGCCCCAGAGTCAACGACGGCATCCGTGATCTCAGCGTTGACAGCGAGGTTGGCCAATGCGCCTGCAGCAACCTCGTGCACACCAGCAGAAGAGCCAGGCCTAAGCAGGTGCACCAGTCGCGGGATGGCGCCGGCAGCAGTGATCGCGACGTCGTTCGCATCATCCTGAGAGAGCATGGGTAGTGCTCGTGCTGCCTCTTCCTGCACACCAGAAGAATATTCAGGCCCAAGCATCTACGCGGCGCACATGATAGGCACACTAGAGCAGCTGGGGGTGCAGCGGGATGCTGCCCTCAGTTGCGCCCGGAAGCTTCACACCCTCATGGTGCAGCAGCTTCACTCTGTAGTCACCACCCGGCGGCACTTGGAACACAGAGCCGCCCCTGGCTAAACCCCCTACAACCCCTTTGAATGGTAGCTAGCCTCGTTAGGCAGCTCCCTCAATCCCACGCCCCGAGGGTGTGTACTGTAAACTGTAAACTGTAAACGGGCCCAAGCAGCTGCACCATTGGAGAGATGGCACCAGCACTGGCGACGGCGACCGCGCTTGCAGTGTATCCAGCGAGGTTGCCCAATGCGCCTGCTATACCGCAGCACCTTGGCTGTAGAACCAGGTGCCAGGAGCTGCACCAGCCGAGGGATGGCGCCGGCAGCAGCGATTATGACCGCATACTCAGCGACAGATGCGAGATTTGCCAGTGCTGCTGCAGCATTTGCCTGCACATCAGCGGAAGAGCGCGGCCCCAGCAGCTGCACCAGCGGAGGGATGGCCCCGGCAGACGCGATCGCGGCGAGGGTACCCTCATCACCACAGCAGGCTGACAGCCTCGCAATCGTCTCCAGTGCTTCCCTCTGCTGAGACAGACGAGCGGTTGCACCCAGATTGCGCACCAGGTTCTTCATGTCCTGGCAGGCGAGTGGGGGCATCGTGTGCGGCAAAGTGGCTGCGTGCGCATGGAAGGGCCGCTGCAGCGGTGAGTTGCAGGAATGGTGGATGGGGTGCCTGTATTTGCAAGAAGCACGGCATGCCTCGATCCGGAGCATGTGGCATGGGTGCATGGCGGGTGTGCGACGCCTGGCACGCTGCTGCATGGACGCCATGCACTGGCGTACGACCTGCCTTGGGCGCGTTGCGATGTGACTGGGGCAGGGCACGCCGCTTTGCTCACCTCTGGGGCTTGACGCGCGTGAGTAGTAGTACGCGATGCGACTAAGACGACGACGCCGACGTGAATGGGTCGGAGGAGGCGAGAGCGCAGGTGATATGACAGGAAGACGAGGCGTCTACCGAGCAGGTGCACTCTCACGAGAGTGGCTTCGGGAAAGGCACCGGGATCGAGCGTGGGACCAGAGAGTAGACGCACTAAGGACAGGTCGTGCCTGGGTGCATGCGTGTGTGGGGTGTGGAACGCCGACTCCGAGAGTCAGCGCAGCGCACAACACCTGCAGCAAAAACACACCTGTGCCCGCTGTTCTTTCAGGAAGATTTTTGATGCCAAGAAATTGTGATTCTACAGGCACGCCTGTAGCTAGCCACCACGGGCCTAGTTAACCCCGGCAAACATAGGGTTTGAGCGCACTCGCCAGAGCCAGCAGGGTTGCCAGGCCTCTGCGAACAGTTTTACTTGAGGCGACACTGGCGACAGTAGATCCTCGGGTCCTAAAATGCGGCGCCTCTCCCCGCCTCAAGCGCAGGCCGGGCGGCAGGGGCTGCACACACGCACACACAAGCAAGCACACCCGCACACGCACACACTGCGGTACACACCCGCACACGCACGCCACGCGGCGCTCAGCAGCAGGCAGTGACCCACCCTGGTCGGCCACGCGCTGCCTAGTGGTGGATGGCGTCTCGAGAGCTCCGAGGGTCTGAGCGATCTGCCTTTTCGTGTCGCAGGCCCGGGCTGCGTAAGAGCTGCACAAGAGTCACTGCATTCGACGAGGAGGCGCAGTGCAGCTGATGAAGCCGCTTATCATCACCACACCCTCATGGTGCACACCGTCATGGTGCACACCCTCATGGTGCAGTCCACTCCATAGTCAGCGCCCGTCGGCACATGGTTTACAGTTTACAGGCAGTAGTACGTGTACTCCAGCCGGGCGTGGTATTGGGGAGGGTCAATGCTCCTAGCTAGCACCTAGCCCGTCTGTAGTGCTCTGGCACTAAACACTGAGCAAGGTCAAATACGCTGCCTGTAGGTTCATCACACACGGCTGTAAATCCATCATTATCATCAGCTAGAGCACAGAGCCTGTCTATCAGAGGTGGCTCTCAAACAAAGTTTACCCCGCGCAAGCTGCGCGCAAGCCCCCAGATTACCGTTAAAGTGCGGACGATGGTGCACTCACATGGGGTGGGGCAGGGGGTGCGAACGTCGCACTTTGCTGGTATGTCTGTTTTCGCCACACGTCGACCCACGTGTTATCTGGCCGGTGCATAGTGCGTGATAAATACCACTCGTTTGCGACGTCGCGTCGATGGGAGCGCTCCGCTGCCAGTCGGTGCATGGAGTCGAAAATGTCGCCAGCTGTTGCTTTCGACCTCTCCCGACCTCGACCGATGGGCCCCAAATCAAGGGTAAGGACGTCTGATTACCCGATAACGTGGTGTAAGTTCTTAAAATGGGCGCAGGGGTGGCGGGGGGGCGTCTGGGCCCCCTGGCTGTCACCCAGTTCGATTCTCGAAACAGTGATCTAGGGCCTCTCTGCGTGCACTCCCTCCCAGCATGAACCATATATCATATGCGATTGGTTTGTAGCCCCAGAGCGGCCATCACACACCTTCTGGACTGGGCCGCATGGGCACGCCATGCGCCATGCAGGTGCAGGTGCACGCGCGCAGCAACAACTCGGCGCTCGCTGCACCCACGGTCGCGCCCCCCCGCCCACAGCTGCCCTGTATCATGTAGTAAGGGCCCATGGCCAGAGATGTGGCGTCCACTCCCACCAGGCGCGCACAAAGGGCTCGGCGTGGTGAAAGTCGACGCGGTTCGCCACTACCCCACACGCCCCAGGCCATAACTCTCTCCTCCCTTGATCCCCCGAGGTACTACTGACACTCAAAAACGCGTAATGGAGTCAGCTATCCATCGCGCTCGGTTTCGGGCCCATGGGTTGGGTTTTGACCGCGGTTGGTTGCTTAACGCAAAAGTAACCGAAAATAACGCCTGCCGGGGGACTACCACAAAATCCCGTCTTTAGGTATCATCCATGCGAAGGCGCCCACCAAGTTTCGGATTGGTAGTCCCCCGGCAGGGCACCCAAATCGCCCGCGCCACAGCCGCGCCCCCACGGGCCTGCCCCACCCCATGTGTGGTGCACTGGAGGCTCCTACATTGGTCCTGGTTTGCTCTCGTATGGGAAAGAGACAGAGGATGAGAGAGGAGAAGCATGTCGGTAAGATGAGCCCAAACAGGCAGGGCTTGCAGGCGGCAGCTCTGCCTGTAGCGCGCCTGGCTGCAACTGCCGCAAGGCCGGCGCTGCGTGGCGCTCAGATGAACCTCCACCTCGTAGGGTAAGAAGCGGGGCACAGCGTGCAGGGTCGCAAGGAGGCAGCTCTGGCTGGAGCGCGCCTGCAGTACTGTGCAGCTGCCCTGCAGCTGCCGTGGGGCCCATAGCGGGTGCGTGGAGCTCAGAACAACTCAAAACCAGAGAGGCAGGGCTGCGGCGCAGGACCGCAGGAGGCAGCTCTCCGGCTGTATAGCGCCTGCAGTGCCGGGCAAGTGCCCCGCAGTTGCCGCCGGGCCTGGAGCGGGTGCGTGGAGCTCAGAACAACTCAAAATTGCAGGGCTGCAGGGTTGCGGGGCGCAGGGCCGTAGGAGGCAGCTCTGGCTGTGGAGCGCCTGCAGTGCCGGGCAGCTGCCCCGCAGCTGCCATGAAGCCCGGCGCAGGTGCGTCACACTCGGCCTGGTCGGTGGAGCTGCGGCGCCGCTTCTCGCCCTTGGACGAGGCAGCTGCTGCGCGCTGGGAGGCGGCGCCCGAGCCAGCGCATCTTGGTCGCTGCGCTGCGTTGCTCCGCTGCTCTGCTGAACGTGCGGCACTCTGACGGCTGTGCGCTGGGCGGCGGCGCGAGAGCCGGGTGTATTCTTGCTGCGCTGCGCTGCTCCGCTGCTCTGCCGCACGGGCGGTTCACTGACGGCTGCGCGCTAGGCGGCGGCGCGAGAGCCGTGCGCATTCTTGCTGCGCTGCGCTGCGCTGCTCCGCTGCTCTGCCGCACGGGCGGCACGCTTCCGGCTGCACGCTGGGCGGCGGCGCCCGAATCGTGCGCACTCTTATGCCGCTGCGCTGCCCCGATGCTCTGCTGCACGTGCGTCACACTGGTGGCTGCGTGCTGGGTAGGGAGCCAGCGCCAGTGCATTCTCGCGCTGATGCACTGCTCTGCTGCTTGGGCGGCTCGCTGACGGTGGGCGCATCGTCCGTGAAGTTGCGCTTGGCACCGGGTCGGCCCACAGCCGCGCGGTCGTACGCCCGGGCTGCGCCCCCCTCGGAGGAAGTGCTGCTAGTCCTTCATCTCCTGCAGCAGGATGGCACTGACAGCCGCTGCTGAACATTCAGCTCATACCAAGCCTCCCCATCTCCTGCAGCAGGTTGGCACTGGCAGCCGCAGCGGCGATGGCGGCACGGACGTCGGCGCTGATGCTTCCGAGCGCCAGTGTTTGTGACGCAGCCAACTTTGTGTCGTCGCAAGAGCCATACCCCAGAAGGTGCACCAGTGCAGGGATTGCGCCGGCTGAAGCAATGGAGACTGATTCTCAGCGTTCAGAGAGAGGTTGTTCAGTGCTCCTGCTGCGTTCCGCTTGACAAGCGCTGCCCAGCCAGACTGTAGAAGCTGTACTAGTGGAGGGATGGCGCCAGCAGACGCAGTTGAAACCTGATTTGCAGCATCCCCAGCAAGGTGGACTAGCGCTCGAGCTGCACCCTGCTGCACGTTGGCTGAACTGCCAGCCCCCAGCAGAAGCACCAATGGAGGAATGGCACCAGTGGCAGCGACCGCGACCACATTCTCAGCACTTGAGCTCAGGTTTCCCAGTGCGCCTGCTGCAGCACACTGCAGCTCAGATGTAGAGAGAGGCCCCAGAAGGTGCACTAGTGGAGAAATTGCCCCAGCTTCAGCGACCATGCATGTTATCTCTCCATGCCGAGCGAGGTTTCTCAGTACGGTTGCTGCCTCTTCCTGCACACCAGACGAATAGTCAGGTCCAAGCAGCTCCACCAGCGGAGGGATGGCACCAGCTCTGGCGACAGTGACCGCGCTATCAGCGTGAACAGCGATGTTGGCCGGTTCGCCTGCTGCACACCGCAGTGCCTCAGCTGTAGAACCATGCGCCAGCAGCTGCACCAGCGGAGGGATGGCGCCGGCAGCAGTGATCATGCCCACGTGTTCATCGGACGATGCGACATTGGCCAGTGCTACTACAGCAAGCCTCTGCACCTCCGCTGAAGAGCTAGGCCCCAGCAGCTGCACCCGCGGAAGGATGGCACCGGCAGAAGCGATCGCGGCAAGGAAACCCCGATCTCCGTCGTACATCGTCAGCTGGGCAATCGTTTCCAGAGCTTCCCTCTGCTGAGACGGACGAGCGTTCGCGCCCAGCTTACGCACCAGGTTCCTCACGTCGCGGCGGGCGAGATGCGGCTTTGTGTGCGGCGCGGCTGCGTGGGCATACAGGCGGCAGAGTGAGGCGCTGCAGTGGTCCGAAGCAGAAATGGTGCATGGGGTGTCTGGATCTGCAAGGCGCATGGCATGCCTCGATCCGGCGCATGGGTGGGTGCGCGTCGCATGGCGAGCTGCATGCTGCGTGCGAGCGGTGGCATCGTATGCGACAGCGTGGCTGCGTGTGCATACAGGTGGCAGAGGGGGGGGGGGTGATAAGTAAAATTGGTGCGTGGTGTTTGTATTTGCCAGACCCATGGCACGCACATAGATACGGCATGGGTGCGCGTCGCATGGCGCGTTGCATGGACGCCATGCACTGCCTCGATCTTGAAGACCCTGCCCCTGTCAGTCTGCTTGCCTAGCATGCATGGCACACGCAGGCGGGCATGCATGGCACGCGCATGCGGCCAACCAGACAGGCAGGCTGGTCTTGGGCATGCGCAATGGGCGTGCGACATGCTGCCATGCGAATGGGGCACGCACCACGCCGCGTTAGTCACCTCTGCGTGGCTCGCAGCGCGTGCGTAGTAGCACGCGATGGGTGTTGAGGAGCGCAGGCGATGGGAACACGAGCGTCTACCGAGCAGGTGCCATTCGCAAGCGTCGGGAGGGTTATCGAGCGTCGATCGGGACCGAGTGGGTCGTTCCAAAGTGTCTTGCCTTGCCCAGAACCCAGTAACTCGCCCGTCAGAAAAGTGTGAAACGCTGCTGAAATTGCGAATCAGCGCCCTCCAGGCCCCCGCAGCTCCCGAAGATGACCACAGCGTGCCTTCATCAGGCAAATTTGGCCTTCGGAAGGGTCAGGGAGGGTCAAAGGAGGAGTTCAGACTTTTTCTTCAGCCCCCACACCTACAGTCGTCCAGGCGTCGCTTTGACTGGCAATCACACGATCGAGTTACGGGGGTTACTGGAGGTTACTGGGAAAGGGGTGCTGAGTTACTGGTTACGGGAATGGGGGTGTGGAGTTACAGGCCCCACCCTGGCTGCAGCTGCCGCCGGCCGCAGGGCCCTAGCAAAAAGGCCGCGCCTGGAACGGTGTATGCTTTTAGGCTCAGAACTGCTGAACACCAGGAGCAAGACTGAGCATAGGTAATCAGGAACAGTAACGAGTGGTTGAGCGGGCACCTACACGTCTTCATGAAGGCTTATCAGCCTTGCCGGAGCCAGCCAGCTGTGTCTCGGCAACTAGAGCGATACGTGCATGGGTGTGAGCTTGTGCTCGTGATCCTGCGCAAGTCAAGGCGGTCATAACGGCGGAGTGCGTCGCAGGCGGTGGTGGGCGCCCAAGGTGGCACCTGAGGCGACGCCTCAGGCGGTGTGTGCCTGAGGCGGGGTGTGTGCCTGAGGCGGTCCCGAAGCGCCTGAGGCGCCGCCTGATTTGCGCAGAGTGCAAGCTCCGCCTAAGGCGCCGCCTCAGGCGTTGGGACTGTGGAAGGGCACGCATCTAGGATTCCCATCAGGCCTTTCTGACCTGGACTTTTTAAGGATGCCTTGGCGGAACTGCTGCCCTGGGGAGCAAGTGCCTGGGGCGTCTAGGACATCGTACTCAAAGGGGTGGACCAACGTCCAACCCCACCTGGCACAGCACGTGTGGCATGACGTGACTGGTCTGGCAGCCACAGCTGACGGCACGCCACCACCAGAGACGGGGCAGACGCAGCCACCCCCCCCAGGCCTGTGGCCATGTGCCCGGTGGTCTGGTATGTGTGCCATATGGCCATGTGCCTTCTCTTTGGGAGGTGCTCGCGCCCACGGGTTTGCGCTCGGTCAGGATGAGCGCGCAAGAATGCGCAGCAGAGGCCTCCCTCCGAGCGCAGTGGCCACTGCCATCCCGCAGGTACGACCAAAAAGAGTGCGCCACGCCATGGTAGGCGGGCGCGCTCCGTGGCCTTGCAGGTTCTCCCAGTAGACCCCCTATCGACTTTCAGTCTAGGCCTTTACCCACAACCCGGGGTCCTCCAGGCGCGTACATGTCAAAACTGCAAAAAATACGTCACGCCGCGCCGTCTCCGGGCGGTCCGTGGCCCGTCATCCTTCCGGCACCGCCAGCCACGGGCACTGTGCCAGCCGTGTGTGTGGACGCCACTCCCCTCTAGCTGCCAGACGGGGTCCTCCTTGCACGCTTTGATGAGCGTCAGCCCTACCACGTTCCCAACGCCTGACGCGGCGCCTCAGGCGGCGCATTTACCTGCGCAGATCAGGCGTCGCCTCAGGCGCCCCGAACGCCTCAGGCGTCGCCAGAGACGCACCTCTGATCGCCGCAGGCGCCGCCTTGGGCCTAGGCGTCATCCCGACGGCCTCAGGCGCCAACCCGACTTCTTAAGAGCCCAACACCGCCTGAGGCGCACCCCGGACCGTCTCAGGCGTTATGACCGCATTCACGTGCGCGGATCAGATGATCCGGCTGTGGTAGGGCAGGCGGCCGCGCTATATGAGCTGTGCCACCACGCCCACACACCAGCACGCATGCGGGGGGTGCGCACCCCCCAGACCCACCTGGCACAGCACGTGTGGCATGGCGTGCCAGGTCTGGCAGCCACAGCTGGCAGCACGCCACCACCAGAGACGGGGCAGCAGCAGCCACCACCACCAGCCGGGTACGACCAGCCCTACCACGATCCCGCGGGCTTGTGAACCCCGGCCGTGGCCCCACGGGGAGGAGTCAGATCTGGGGGCCGAATGCCCTGTCTAAGTACAGCCCCGACCCAATAGCCCCCCACCACCAGTAACCAGCCACCCGTCTGTAGCGCTCGGGCGTCATACGCCGAGCAAGGTCAAATACGCTGCCGGTAGGTGGTAGGTGCGTCACACACGTCTGTAAAATCCATCATCATCACCACATTCACAACACCTGAGGCGGCGCCTCAGGCGTCCCATTGACGTGCGTGGATCAGACGGCGCCGTAGGCGCTCCGACCGCCTGAAGCGCCACCTGAGGCAAACCCACGATCGCCTCAGGCGTCGCCTTAGGCGTTGACCAAACCGCCTCATGCGCCCACCACCGCATGAGCAGCACCCCGGACCGCCTCAGACGTTATGACCGCATACACTTGCGCGTATCAGATGTTGGGATTTGGGTAGGGTAGGGATTTCTGCAGAAAGAGTGCGCCACGCCATGCTAGGCTGGCGTGCTCCGTGGCCTTGCGGGTTCTCCCAATAGAGCCCCCCTCGACTTTTAGTCTAGGCCTTAACCCACGCCTCCGGGCGCGTACACGTAGAAACTGCAAAAAAATAACGCCACGCCGCACCGTCTCCGGGCGGCCCGCGGCCCGTCATCCCCACGGCACCGCCAGCCACGGGCTCCGTGCCTGCCGTGCGTGTGCACGCCACTCCCCTCCAGCTGCCAGACGGGGTCCTTCTTGCACGCTTTGATGAGCGACAGCCCTACCAAATTCCCAACGCCTGAGGCGGCGCCTCAGGCGGCGCATTGACTTGCGCAGATCAGGCGTCGCGTCAGGCGCGCCAACCGCCTCGGGCCCTCGCCACAGGCGCACCCCTGATCGTCTCAGGCGCCGCCTTAGGCCTAGGCGTCATCCCGACGGCCTCAGGCGCCACCCCGACTTCGAAGAACTAAGAATTATTAAGCACCCACCACCGCCTGAGGCGTACCCCGGACCGTCTCAGGCGTTATGACCGCATTCACATGCGCGGATCAGACGATAAGGCTCTGGTAGGACAGCTGCCACAGCACCGACACGGCCGCCTCCAGTCCGCAGACCCGTGTGTCGGTCGCGCGGTGTGTGTGTGTGTGTGTGTGTGTGTGTGTGTGTGTGTGTGTGTGTGTGTGTGTGTGTGTGTTGTGTGTGTTGTGTGAGCGCCGCGTGCACATGTGCAGTGCGTGTGTGTGTGTGTGTGTGTGTGTGTGTGTGTGTGTGTGTGTGTGTGTGTGTGTGTGTGTGTTGCATGCATGTGTGCGTGGGGCAAGGCGTACAGCAGGTACACACAGCACCCATAACAACCTCCACCGATTGGAGGTTTGGAAGTTGTTCCCCAAACATGGAGCCCACTCACACAAACTCCCTGGGCGGCCCACTCCCTGGGCGGCCCACTCCCTGGGGATGGGCGGCGGTTGGCCCATGTGAGTCGCCGTCGCCCATCCCCCTCATCGCCCCGCCTCCCCCGTCGACTGCCGCCTATGTACTGCGGCCCATCCTGGACTATCCACCATCGCCTTCGTCTGAAGGGCAGCCTCAACGAACCGAGCAACTCGACACCCAAATTCAAAATGTCATCACAGAGCCCGTCTCCATGCCCTCGCCAGCGCCGAACAGCTCCTCGGTCGACTAGAGACCGCATCCCAGACCGCGTCGCCTCCGCCGAGGATCCTCGGCCGCGCCCCACTGCGGCGCCACGCCACCATGCACCACAGAGAACCTCCCATCGCCATGGCCCCCCTTCAGCACCCTTCGCCCCCCTTGACACGCTCCAAACTACACAGTCCAACTCTCCCCCACCCTCAACCACCCACAGTCGACAACTCGCCCACGCTCCACCCCCACATGGAGCTCGCCGTCCCATGTGCGCGCCATGCAGGCCCATGCACCCCCGCCCCATGCGCCTCCCGCCCATGCGCCCTCACGCGCGCCGACCCCATGCTGGCCCTCCCTCCCCCCCCCCTCCCCCCAGCCTTTCCTCCCTTGCCCCTGCCTCCACCCCCTGCCTACCTACATCATCGCCCCATGGACTTCACAGGCCCATGGAGATGATCCGCCTCACCACCCCCCACGCCCCAGACTCTCCTCCCTCGCCCCTGCCTCCGCCCCCTGCCTACCTACATCATCGCCCCTTGGAGTTCAGAGGCCAATGGAGATGATCCGCCTCCCCATCCCTGCGCCCCTGCCTACGTTCATCATCGCCCCATGAGTTTGTGGGCTCATGGAGATGATCCGCCGCTGCCCCCTATCCCAGGCCCGCCTACATTCGTCTATCGCCCCATCGAGGAGCTGATCCGACGTCCTCTAGGCCTGCCTACACCCGAATATCGCCCCATGGAATTAATCGGCCCATGGGGAGATGATACGCCGCTATTGAAGTTGAAGTTGGTTGGCCAGAGTGGCAACCCCACCCGCCATGTGATGTACCCCTCTTAGCGCTGATTGGGCACCCGCTGTAGACCGACACACATGTGCCATTTGACCTCTGGAACATTGCTTGTACTTTAGTACGGGTAGTGCTGTTGCAGTCATGTAACACTTTGGAATGGAATGTGTGTGTGTATGTGTGTGTGTGTTGTGTGTGTTGTGTGAGCGCCGCGTGCACATGTGCAGTGTGTGTGTGTGTGTTGCATGCATGTGTGCGTGGGGCAAGGCGTACAGCAGGTGCACACAGCACCCATAACAACCTCCACCGCTTGGAGGTTGTTACACACATTTGGAAGTTGTTCCCCTCACATGGGGCCCACTCACACAAACGTGCGCTTTGACAGCGACATATTTGCAGCGAGAGCATCCTTTGCTGTCGCAGCAACTGCTCGACACGCCTAGGGGAGCTGTCCATCAGGTGATTTGGCGGAGCTGGGTGGGAGCTGGCTGGGATCACGCCGCAGCGGCGCCGCAGCGGCCACTGTCGGCGCTTAGCACACTGCACTGGCACGTCAAAGATGATGGAAATGCGCGAGGGGAGCTACGCCTGGGCCTGGGCGCAGCATGCACCGCATGTCATTGTCAGCACCCCCACCACGCCGTCCCCGCCTCGCCCGCGCTGCTGCGCATCACGGCATGCCCCGATGCGATGCATGGCGGTTGATTGTCGACGCTCAACCTTGGGGCCACCAGGTTAGCCGACCGCGTGCATTTCGACAACTTACACCCCGCGGCCGGGCCCACGACGCCCTCCGTGAAAATCAAGATGTCAAGGCTAGTGGTGAGTGCCAGGGGGCGCGCTTGGGGCGCAAAAGGACCTTTGACAGAGGTTGGCAGCGACATGCAGCTTGTGCGTGCAACTCGCCCGGCTACTGCGCCCCTGCGCAGGGGGCAGTGCATGAACAGTCCCACCCGTGCCATGCTCTGATGCTGATGCTCTGATGCCGCCCCTGCAGAGCGACATGGCCGAGCAGCTCAAGCGTGCGCAGGCCACGCCCCTCGCGCGCCCCCTGCTGACGCCGCCCGCCGCTCCCGCGTCTGCGCCACCCGCGCCATGCTCTGATGCTGATGCTCTGATGCCGCCCCTGCAGAGCGACATGGCCGAGCGTGTGCAAGTCTCGCACGCACACGCCCCACCAGGTCTGACGGTGAGGATAATCACGCTGCCAATCAAGGCGGTGAGTAACTTGCAGTTCTTGGGGCGCAGGGTGGTGGAGAGGGGCCTTTGGTCGATACGCGATATGTGATCACTATAAGATCGCTCCTGCGCGTGCGTGTCCTGCCTTGCCATGGCCTACAGGCCGAGAAGATCTTCCCTCACCTGACCGACCACGAGATCAGGGAAGTGGTGAGCCGCTCCGTGCAGATTGAGCATGCACGCGCACCCCTGTGCGCAACCCGTGCACCGGTGGCGCTCTGATGCGTGCTCGTCGCCCCTGATAGATCTGCCTCGACGAGAAGGGCTGCTCCTGGAAGTTTGTGTGCACCCGCGAGGGCCTCGTTTACAAGCTGTACAAGACCGAGACCTTCGGCAAGACCAACAAAATCGCTGCAGGCGACTCTCTCATCTTCACCCCCTATGAGGGCAGCGCCACGCTGGTGAGTCGCGCGCCTCGTATACAAAAAAAACTACGTCGCGTCACTGTCCTCTCGTGACACGCCGCCCCTGTCCCCGTATGCCCCCGCAGCACGTCGCCATCCACCGTGACCTGCGGCCATCGTGGCGCCGCGCCGCGCACGTGCTGTCTGGCTCCAACCAGCACGGCAGCTCGCACGGCCACTCGCACGCATTTGGCAGCCAACACAAGCTGTCTGTCGCTGTCAACCAAACGACCGCGCGCGCTCCGTCTGCCGCCATGCCACGCAGCGCGCTGAGCACCATCACCAAGGGCCTGAACGTGTGCGCGCAGCAGGGCCACATGCCCGTGAACCCGCTCGTGCCGTTCTCCTGCGAGCAGTACGTCACTCCTGTTACGCACGTCAACCCGCAGACGGGGGTACCCCGCCGGCGCTGGGTGGAGCCTGTGGCCAAGTCTGCAAACGCAACGCCTCTTGAGGGCACCACGCCGCTCGCGGCGCCGCTGCCAGCCACGTCTGCTGCGCCGACCGAGCTGTACCAGCAGCACGGCCGCCGCTACGTTCTGGACCTGACGAGCCCACTCGCTGGCCTCGGTATGTACAACCTGCAGCTGTAGAGCGAGGACGAGTCGGTCAGCACCAACCACGGAGGCGGCGGCGGCAGCGGCGGTGGCGAGCAGCACGAGATGGCTTCGCTGACAGACTGTGGCAGACCGAGCCAGGCCAGTCACAGAGGCGTGTGTGTGTGGGGGGGGGGGGCGAGTCACAGAGGCGTGTGTGGTGGTGGGGGGGGGAGTCACAGAGGCGTGTGTGCGTGTGTGTGTGGGGGGGGGCGAGTCAAAGAGGCGTGTGTGTGTGGGGGGGGGGGTTGTTTTCCTTTGACTGGCTTCCTGAATTTATTGTTTACCGCTGCTCCGCCCCAAGCATTTCCAGTGGTGGCGGCAGAGGGTCTCCTTTGCCAGAGTGGCCAAGTTACAGGTTTAGGCAGTGGGGGTCTACGCTTGGGGCACGTCGATCGATGGATGCTCATGCGCGCGTCGCGGCCGCACAGACGCTCGCCGCCACCCATCACCGTGCCCCCCCCCTCCCACACCACCACCACTCCCCGTTGCCCCATTCCTACCGTCGCAGGCGCGCCGACGAGGAGGCGCGCGCTGCCACCGCCTTCCAGGCCACGTGGCGCGCGATCACAGCGCGGCGCGCGTGCATGCGCGCGTGCATGCGCGCGTGCATGCACGGGTGGCGTGTGTGCGCGGGGCTGCGCCACCGCGAGCACGCCACCGCCACCGCCATCCAGGCCGCATGGCGCGCATTTGCTGCGCGGCAGGCGGTGCGGAAGCAGGCGGCCGCGGCATGGCGGTCACGCTGCCACCTGTGCGGGAGCCTGTTTCAGTCTGGGCCCTGAGCAGCCCTGAGCAGCTGATGCAGCAGCAGTCACAGCACTGGTGGCGTCCGTGGTAGCACCATGGCCAGTGGCAGTGCAGGCTGTGTGCCACCCGCCATGTGCGCAGAGGCGCCACGTGTGCTCGCGCCCGAGCGAGCCCGAGTTTGCCACGCCCCGCAACTGGGGCTTCTCTGCTAGGGGCATGCAGATGCAGGGGGTGGCGCAGCGCAGGCTGCACACGGTGCACGAGCAGTGCTTGTCCCCCCTACCCCATCCCCTTGCAAGTGAGTGTTACGTGGGCACTTTTACTGTAGCGGCGCAGACGGCGGGGCGCCGCTGCTCGTGGCGCAGCTTTTGTCACTCCAGAAAGTGGGTTTGAACGCTTCTCGTTCAAGCGCTTCAGTGGATGTGACGCGAGCTTCTCAAAGTTCAGACCGCCTTGCCTGCTTGTGATGGTATTTATGTTAATTAGCCGTGAGGACATGCCGTCGCGTAGACATTCTTGTGACAGAGGGACTGCTGTGCTTGCGCGGCGGCAAGTTTCACCGCTGTGTCCGAGCTGAAGAGCAGCTTCACAAGTAGACAGTGCTTCTTCAACTGATTTCAATTCATTCATTCTTACAGCCCGTCCGCTGGCATCGGCGGAAAAAAGAAAAAAACGGCGAAAACGACAACACAAAATCAATTAATTATTTCCGCCTAAAAACCGCCGTAGCTGGTAAACCGCCCAATTGAAGAAGCACTGCAAGTAAAGGGAGCAGACCAGAAGCAGATATGGTGATCGCAGTGTCAGCTTTTGCAGAAAGGTTCAACAGCGTCCTGCGGCAGCAATCGCTACTAGCTGTCAGCAATCGCAGCGAGGTATCCCAGTACTAGTGCTGCTGCCGCAATCTGCCACACCTTAGCTGCCCGTTCGCAGCAGTTGCACCCGTGGAGCGATATTATAATCGATTCCTGTCACAATCCAGGGGTCTTGTATTTTTTCTGCCTAGAGTTCATCAGGTCCCTGTGGGCGAGTGGAGACAGCCGGTGCAGCAACGTGGCTGCTCGTGCATGCAGCGCGCGCGGCAGCTGCTGAATGGGACGGGCAGCAGCGAGCCACATAGTGCATTTGGCTGTATGTGGTTACATGCTGCATGGCGCGCTGCACGCCATGCATGCCTCGATGCAGCCCCTGGCCGATCTGTGTGTTCATGCCTTGAACGGGCATGTTTCCAGGCAGCTACAATGGGCATGGGGTAGGGCACAAGCTTACGGCATGCAGATGGGCACGCCGTTGCCGTTTCCTCACTGGGGCACAGCACGTCGTTTGCTCACTTCTGGTGTTCACGCGCGTGACCGTGACGCATGTGAAAGGGGAAGAGGTGGCTTGCGCCGGCCGGAGGAGACGAGCGGCTACCGACGAGGACGGGATCAGCAAGGCGTGGACCAATAAAGGTGCACGAGAGCGTTTTGGCCAGGCAGGTGCACGAGAGGAGTGGCTGGGAAGCAGCAATATGTGGCTGGCAGAACGTTGGCGGTGGGCTCGGGAGAGAGCGAGTGTGAAGTGTGGCGATGGTGAGTGTGCGGGGCGTCTCGGCATAAAGAGTCTTGGCGTAAAGAGTCGCCTGTGCCTGTGCATTCCCAGGCAGAGTGGGCGCATGGTGAAGACGACGGGGTTACAGAGGTTATCAAAAAACAGAGCTACAGCCACCGGGCGGTGGGTGGGGTCCCTTCCTGCTTGCGGCCAGCGGGCGCCTAGCGTTACAGGATTCAGAAGAGAGGCTGAGGCTAGGCACACCCCAACTGACCTCCGCCCCCGTGTGGGGGGCGTTGTGGTCTCGAGAGCACCTTCAAAAAAGCTGTGTACACAAAAAATACTGTGGTGGTACGCTGCGAGTGAACGCGCGCGCGGCAGCCCTCCTCTCGTGCCCCACATATGTGCCGCGCCCGCAACAATTTGACTCCGGTGTATATGTACCGTTGGGGCAAGCTGGCTCGGTAGGTGGGTGGGGCACTTGCTCACGTGCAGGCAGGCACATGGGGGGAGGCCACGAGGCAACGAGGCAGCTGCAGCAGCAACATCAGCAGGCGGGGGCACAAACATGGGGGCCGCAACACATGGGCATGTGGCAGCACCAGCAGGCTGGGGGGGGCCAGCATGCGGGGACGGGCGGGGGGGGGACACCACTGGCGGCGGGGCCGCCGCATCAGGTGATGACTGGGCCGCCGGCATGGGACCCCATTGGCGTAGGGCAGCAGCATGCTGGAATGGAACAGCAGCAGGGCATGGGGTCGGCGAGGGGGGGGGCAGGGCCACTGGGGGCGCTGGGGGCGCCCCCGGTGGCGGCAATGGGCCCCATGCACGACGCGGAGCACACCGGGATGATGATGTTTGTTTACAATCCACTTCTGGCGGTCACACGTACGGTTCCAAAGCTCCAGTGGGACTTAGAGAAGCAAGGCTCAAGGCCCACAAAAGGTCAAGCTACAAGTAGCCCGCGGTAACGCCATCCACACTTGGTGGCGGGCGCCAAGCAAGCAGCACCACTGTGCAGGCTGCACACCCGGCCCCTCCAATGGCCAGAGGGCGGACCCAAGGTATAAAACCATGAAGGGACCAAAAAGCCCTCCCCCAGACCACCGGAAGCGGGGCTAGTAGCACACCCGCCGCAGCACTCTACTCAGCGACCACACCGCACCCGCCACCGCACGCGTGTGGCGCCACCTCCCCTTCAAAAACACCCCCAGAGGGATGCCATCTAGCAAGCAGGTGCAGCCACCCGCGCGCCGTCAACCACGAGGCGCGCGCGGTGGAACTGCACCCGCTTCCCCGCAGCCTTGGCGGCGAGGAACGCGGGCCACAGCGCCTGGTGCCGCGCCTCCTCACGGTCACTGAGGACATCGAAGACCGCAACCGACGGGCCCAAGCCGCACAGGCAGCAGCGGTTGCGCACGACGGCGTCGGCCACGGCGTCAGACTCCACGGCGAAGAGCACACGCAGCATG
This sequence comes from Chlamydomonas sp. UWO 241, assembly GCA_016618255.1. NCBI lineage: Eukaryota > Viridiplantae > Chlorophyta > Chlorophyceae > Chlamydomonadales > Chlamydomonadaceae > Chlamydomonas > Chlamydomonas priscui. The sequence goes on from VFSX01000322.1 coordinate 51,382, forward strand.
TCGCCCCGGCGCGGCTCGACACCGATGCCCCCGACGGCATGCTTGGCGTTGAGGAACGACGCGGACACGACGCCACCACCAACCGGTGCATACACCGAGCCACGGATTTGGTGCAAGTAGCGCACGAGACCCGAAGCCAGGCAGACAGGCAGGCTGACGCCGCTCTTGACGGCCGCAGTGACCTGCTCCGCCGCCTTCGCCGCCTCCTCCTCCCCAGGGTAGCAACCTACCATCCCTGGGTAGCCATCGCACGCGACGAGGTCGTTTGCGGCTGCCACCGGGATGGACAACACGAAACTGCGGCGCAGCAACGCGTCGCCCACACGCGCGGGCATCCCCCCCCGGCGGGAGGGGCCGCGCGCAGATGCGGCACGCGCGGCGCCCGCCGCCGCAGGCCGCCCCGTCGTCGGCTCCCCCCCCCCCGACGCCACCGGGGCGGCAGCAGCAGCTGGCCGGGCAGGCTGAGCAGCCTTGGCAGCAGGCGCAGCGCGGGGCGCCGCACTGTGGGCCGCATGGCCAACCCGCGCGCGGGCGGGCTCTGCATGCGGCATCTGCATGGGCGCCCCAGGGACGCAGCTCACCAGGAGGCTCACCACATCCACCAGGGACGCAATCTGTTGCGCCTGCGCCTGCACCACAGCGAGCACCCCCGCGAGGGCACCGCTGCTGTGGCCGGCGTCGGCAATCTGTGTCGCGCCCACATGCGTCGGCGCATTCTGTGGCTGGGCGCGCGCCCTCGCCTCCCTGTCCAGCAGCCCCCCTATCAGGCGTCTGATGTCTGCCTGCCCCGCGCTGAGGGCGCTGAGGGCGTCTGTGGTGTCGGTCGAGGCCGAAATGTGGTTGCTGGCGTCGCCATGCAGGTGTTGCGCAGCCTCCGCGTATGTGGCTGCCCCCCGCGCCCCAAGGAGCGCCGGAAGCTGTGTCTGTGTCGCATCCACGCACGCGCGGTGGCGTGGCGGGGAGTCTGAGCCGGGGGAGCCGCTGCTCACCGGTAATTCTGTGGTGGTGGCCGCGCGGGCGACGAGCACGCCGGCGGCCGCACTGTGTTTGCGCGCCTTAGAGCGCGTCATGAGTCATCACTACTACTATGGCCGGGCACGGCGGGGCCGGGCCCAGCCGGCCGGGCCACGCCCCGGCATCGGGTTACGCGTAATGACGTGGAACGTTAAAGGGCAACACTATCACATAGACCAGAGCGCCGACGTCAGTAACTGGCTCTGGGCCACAACGGACATCATCGCATTCACTGAAACTGGGCATACCGGCGAGGCCCCCGGGGCTATTAGGGGGTTCAAGTGCCTAGCATGCAGCCGACGCCCATACACCGCTAAACACGGGGGGGTGGCGCTTCATGTGCGCTCCACGATCGCGAGCCACGTCAAGGTGGTGGAAGACACCCCAGCGCTGGGGATGCTTTGGTTCAGGATTAGGCTCAAGGGGGGGAGGGACGTGTACGCGTGCGCTGTCTACCTCCCCCCCCCCACCTCCACGTACCTGAAGCGGGAGGGCGGGAGCCTGTCGGCGGAAGCCCACATGCTGGCTCTCGCCCAAGGGATAGCCAAGTACAGGGAGCTGGGGGAGGTGCTAGTTTTGGGGGACCTCAACGCCCGCACCGGCCAAGCGGACGACAGGGGGGGCACGACGCCGAGGGGGGTGACCCCGCCCTCGCGCTGACCGCTTTGGACATCACACGGGCTGGGCGGGTAGGACAGCGGACGTCTGCCGACCACGGGCCGCAGAACGCGCACGGGAGGGACATGATTAGACTGTGCCGAGACACCGGGATGGTGATTCTGAACGGGCGCTTGCCAGAGGATGAGGGGGGAGCACACACATTCCATGCAACAGGCAGGAATGCGCACAGCGTTGTTGACTACCACGTTGCATCGCCGGCACTCATGTTTAGCGAGACGGGGGCCCCGCGGGAGGGGGCCACGCTCAGGGTGCATACGATCCCCACCCTGCCAGGCTGGAAGGGGTCCTTTGACCACTGCCCAGTTGTGCTGACCATGGGCGAGGCGGCCGGTGAGGCGGTCGCCACGCCACACCCTACCATGCCATGCACCACGCCAACTAGATTTAGGTGGCCTGAGGGGGGGGAGCGTGCCTACGCACGGGAGCTGCAGGGGGTGGCGGCAGAGATCAAGGGGGCGCGGGAGGCCCCCACGGTAGATGAGGAGCAGGCGCTCCTAGAAGGGGCGGTTGAGCGGGCAGCGCGGGCGCTGCACGCGTCAGGGGCGGCTGGGGCGGTGCTGGTAAAACCAGGGGGGGGGGGCGCATCAGTGCGACCACACAACACATGGTATGCCCAGGAGTGCAAGGAGGCACGGCAGGCGTATCGAGAGGCCGAGAGGGCGCACGGGGCGCAGTCGACGCTGACCTCAGCAGCGTTCAGGGCGTATAGGCAGACCACGCGACGCGTGCGCCGGGCATGGGAGGCCCAGGAGTACGACGCTATGCTCAAACACATGCATGGCGCCCCCAGGAAATTCTGGCGCAAGGTTAAACCAGGGAGCCAGGGAGGGGGGCTGAGGGATGTAGAGGGGTGGACGACCTACTTTGAGGGCCTGGTTGGGGGCGAGCATGCCCATGGGGAGCTGCAGGAGGGAGGGAACCCGTTTTCGGATGCCTCCGAAGGAAATAAGCAGCGGGCACGAGTACTCAACGCTTGGATCACCGAGGACGAGGTGAGCACAGCCCTCCTGGGCATGGCGGCGGGCAAAGCGCCGGGCGTGGACGGCGTACCGGTGGAATTTTATCAAAGGGCATGGACTGGGGAGGGGGACACAGGGGGTGGGGGAGATGTGGAGGGGAGCGAGCCGCAACACGTGCTGCTTGAACCGATCACACATCTACTCAATCGGGTCTTCCGCGAGGGGTATCCCAAAGCATGGCACATGGGGGCAGTCACGCCGGTGCCGAAGAAAGGCAATCTGGACGAGCGGGACAACTATAGGGGCATCACGGTGGGTGGGGCGCTTGCTAAGCTCTATAGTCTGGTGCTACTCCGCAGACTAGACGACCTTGCTGAGAAGGGCGGCCATAGAGCCGCCGGGCAGGCAGGGTTCCGGAAGGGGCGGGGGACCCCTGACAATGCCTTCATCCTACAGCACATGATTGAGAGGCGCAGCCATGAGCGAAAACCGCTGTATACTGCCTTCATCGACTTTAGAAAGGCATACGACTGCGTGCATCGGCAGCTCATGTGGGAGTGCCTTAAGAGCCTGGGGGTGGGGGGGGCGTTTTTAGCAGCCCTGACATCACTGTACGATGGGGCTGGCATGTGTAAGAGTAACCGTAATTACTCTTACTCTGGCAGATGACCTCGTGCTCATGGCAGAGACGCCGGAGGCGCTCCAGCGCTTGCTAGATGCACTTCACGTTTTTTTGCAGGACGCACGCTCTTACTGTCAATGTCCGCAAATCTGAGGGGGTGGTGTTTAACGACCAGTACTGCCCGGTCACGAGCGCCAGGGGAAGGGTGACCCTGAAGTACGCTGGTATGGACCTGCCCATCAATCACGATTTTAAATATCTGGGCATGCTTTTTGGGAGCCGTCGGGCAATAGGCGCGGGGCTGGAGCAGAGGCAGGGGGCGGGCCAGCGTGCACGCTTCGCCCTAGCGCGCAGATACGATGCCATGGGCCTCCACAACGTGGGAGTAAAGGCGCACCTGTTCAACGCACTGGTGCGACCTGTAATTAACTACGGGTGCGAGATCTGGGGCCCAGGGTTGATGGCGGGGGCGGGCATGGGGGTACAGGGGATCTTCTCGGGGGCAGCCGACAAGTGGGGGTTGGCTGGAGGGGACGGGGGCCCCTCCAAGGCGGCGCGCCGCAAGTGGCGCGCCATGGAAGCCCTGCACTTGCAATCTGTGCGCGAGGCCCTCCGTATTCGCAGGTGTGGGCAACAGCTATCGCTGCTGGCGACGGAGGTGGGCTGGCGACCGCTGTCGACCGACTGGCTGCGGCAGGCGGCGCGCTTCTGGGCGAAAGCGCTACGGCGGCCGGATGGCGATCTGCTGAAGGCGGCAATGCGGGAGAGCTGGGAGCTAGCGGCGGGTGGCGTGCGAGAGAGCTGGGGGGCACAGCTGAGCGAGTGCCTCAGCACAGTGGGGCACACGCTGGTGTGGGGCCAGGAGGCGGGGGGCATCGCCCGCCTGCTAGAGACAGCAGCGGCGGGTTGGCTGGCATCAGAGACCAGCACACCAGAGCTGCCAGAGGACGCCAACCAGCTCAGCGTCGTCCGCTCAGTGCCTGACTCATGGTCACACCGCTTCAAGATGCTTACTTACTTGCGGTGGATGGCGGACGACTGTGGCGGCGCACCAATGCTCTGGACGGGGCTGAACAGCGCCGCCCAGATCACGACACTCGCACGCTTTAGAATGGGGCTGCATGAACTGCAGATAGAGAAGGGGCGCCACACGGCGCAGGCAGAGCCACGCAGCCAGAGGCTCTGTCGCCTTTGTGGCATGCGGGAGGATGAGGCACACGTGATTTTTGAGTGTCCAGCGTATACGGAGACACGCGTACAGTTCCACACCCTTTTCCTGAGCGTCCCTGGGGACGATAAAGGCTTGGATGCGAAGATGCGGGCGTTTATGAACCCCAGCCCGGGGCTACTTTACCCTTGTTTTTGGCGTGACATGGCCAACTTTCTGGTCTCGTGCCTTGATATACGTAACACAAGCCTGGAGATGGTAGAGGATCGGGAGGAATAATTGACCTGAAGCGAACGATGTTTTGAATTAGGAGTCAATGAGGCAGCCACGATAGTGGCGGGGACCCAAGCGTGGGTTCCCGAGGAGCTGCGGTGGACTGTGCCGTTTGCAGTGCACCGCAGCTGGCGCACCTGAGAAATGCCCACGCTGGGTCTCACACGTGAAAGCTGCCTCAAAGATGACGACCTCAAAACGGAGTATGCAGAAGGAACATATTTATCCGCTATAACCGGGGGGCAAGCTTGCTTTCTAACCTATCACCAAATCCCACACTGTTGGTCACTACTGACCGCCTTTTCCAGCCCCTTTCTAGGTAGTTAGGCTTAGGGATGTGCCCCTCACCGAGTCCTTCTGTGCCTCCCCCCTTCAGCAGGGGGGGGGCCTGCGACACGTCCAATGTCGTGCTCGGTGCAACTACAAGGGGTCAGCTTCTGCTCAGAGCCGGGTTAAGGGTAACAGGTTGAGAATCCTGTGAATGCTGGTTGAAATCCCAGTTAGAAAACCCCTTAACACGTTAGAGGTTGCGGCCCGGCTGGATATCCTTTTCGGCCACGTCTTGGCCTTTCTCCCCACGGGGGTATGTCTCTTCTGGCAACTGGCGACGAACCTGCCTTGCGTTTTCCGTTTCCCAACATGCGCTCACCGACTTCAACAAGCGTTTGCTGCCGCTGCGGTAGGGGACCTAGGGGTGCGCCCACGCTCTTTACAGAGTTGGGGTTCCCTACCACCAACAGCCAGCCATCTCAGTAAGGTGCTCGGGCCATATGGCGCCGAGCACGGTCTTATACGCCTTTAGAGGTGTCCCTGACTGTAACATCCATCATCATCACCATCATCATCATCAGTTGGGCAGGTGACTCGGCCTGGGCGGCCCAGTCACATTGCACCCGGTGTGTGTGTGTGGGGGGGTGGGGGTACGTGTGCGCGTGCGTACAGAGTCCAGTGGATCCGCTAAGCCAACCCGCCTAATATCACACATATAAGGCCTGGGTTGGCTGGACACCCTGAGTCCTTATTCGCGTCATATCGGCGTTTTGGCTTAGGGGAACCACTGGCTTCGAGTCCTCGCGTGCGGGCGACGATGGCACGCGACGAGGGCGTGTGTGCGGCAGTGTGTGTGTGTGAAGGGGGGGAGGGGCCAAAAGTTTCATTCAAGTACAGACACGGGGGGGTATAAAAGGGGTGTGCACGTGAGCGGGGTGGGCGGGGTGGGCACGCCAGCGCGGCGCCTCGCCATGGTGGGAAGGCGCAGGGGTTGTCGTGCGCCCGTCACCACTGCCGCCAGCCCACACAAGTGTGGCCCACACAAGCGCGGCCCACGTTCGCCTCCCCGCACGCGTGTGCGTCCTCCTGCCCTTCTCAAATCACTCTTCTCTCTGGGCTGGGTCTGGCCTGGGTCTGGCCTGGGTCTGGGCTGAGGCCTCGGTCTGGTCTGGGCATGGGCTGGGTCTGGGCTGGGGCCTGGGTCTGGGCTGAGTCTGGGCTGGGTCTGGGCTGAGTCTGGGCTGGGTCTGGGCTGAGGCCTGGGTCTGGGCATGGGCTGGGTCTGGGCTGGGTCTGGCCTGGCGGTTGGTCTGGAGGTTGAGGCGTGGTGCGAGCCGACTCCAAGCTGGTTCAGCTGACAGCTGACACAAACTGGCGCCGCACAATGGCGGCACGTACCATCAGGTAGGATAGCCTGTGGCGGACGATCCCAGCATGCGCCATCAGCCATGGCGAGAGCCGACTCCAAGCTGGCTCAGCTGACAGCTGGTGTCAGCCGACGCCACGCTGGCTCAGCTCTCAGCTGGCACACCCCACGCGTCACACCCAGCTGACAGCTGGCCCAGCTGACCCCCAGCTGACGCCCGGGTGGCAGCCCAGCTGACCCCCATCGCTGACGCCTAGGTGACGGGTGGCACAGCCGACACGGACAGCTGATACCCAGCTGACCCAGTCGGGCGGCAAGCCATAGGTCGTCGCCAGCCCCGTGAGCCAGACTCGCTGCTCGGCTCTCTGTGTGGCCCCACACTTGTGTGGGACCCACATGCGCCTCTGCCCCCCGCGTTGCTGCACCGCCGCCCCCCCTGGGCACACGCGCTCAAGCTGTGGTTTTGAGCCTCGAGCCAAAAGGGGTGGGGCGCCGCCGCCGTCGCCAGCCCACGCAAGTGTGGCCCACACCCCCACTGCCCCCGCCACCCCCGCGCACGACCGCCGGACTCGAGCTGGTTTGGGAGCCTTGAGCCGCACGAAAGGGGCAGGGTGCCGCCGCCGCTGCCGCCGAGAGCCCGCACAAGTGTGGCCCACACCCCCACTGCTCGCGCTGCGCAAGCGAGCAAGCGCGCGCCCTCGCCCCCGCCACCAACGCGCACGACCGCCGAGCTCAAAATGGTCTTTGAGCCTCGGGCCGCACGCAAGGGGTGGGGTGCCGCCGCCGCCGCCGCCAGCCGAACACCAAGTGTAGCCCACACCCTCACTGCTCCGCGCGCTGTGTGAGCGAGCGCATGCGCTTCAGGAAGCGGGAGAACGCGTCCCAGTTGTCAAACATGAGGTCGCCCATGCGGAGGAACGTGACCTGTGTGTGGGCGGGGAGGGGGGGGGGGCGCAGGTTGTGTGTGTGTGCGTGTTTTGTGTGTGTGTGCCTGTCTTGGGTCAGTATGGTGGTGGTGGTGGTGGCAGTTAGTGTGTGTGTGGGGGGGGGGGCATTTAGTGCGACAGCGGAGCCAAGGGACGTGGCGAGGGGCGAGCGCGGGGGGCGGGCGGGCCGGCGCGGGGGGGGGGGGGGGCAGTTGCTGCACACGCGGTGTCTCTTGAGCCCGCTTCCGTTCGCTCTGCCCCCGTCTCACACCCAGACCCCACACTTCCCCACCTGCTCGAGCCGCCCCGCGCACGCCCTCACACTTGCCTGCCCCACACATCTTCCCACACTCCATAACTGCTCGAGCCGCCCCATGCGCACCCTCATCCCAAACCTCCCCACACCTCCTTCCACTTCCCGACACTTCTTCGCACCTGCTCGAGCCGCCCCGCGCGCGCCGACCGCCCGAACGCTGAGTCAGCGATGCGGTCAAACGCGTAGTCGTCATACCTGCGAACGCAAACATACAGACGAGAGTGAGAGACTGAGGGAGACGGGGGGAGGGGGGGGAGAGAGTGCCTGAACGCTGAGTCAGCAATGCGGTAGAACATATACTCGAAATAACTGCGTGAATAGTATGCGTGTGCGCGTAAGAGAGAGAGTGGGAAGAGACTGTGCGTTCTCCCCCGCTAGCAGCGCCCGTACGCCCCAGCCCTACAAGACGCAGCAAACCCGATTCAAATTCGAAATCGAAGAACAACCGCATTCACCGTTTCAGCGTGTTTTCCCCAGCGAGCAGCACCCCGTACGTCCGCTGCACTGCACTCTTCTCTCTCTGTTTCTCTGTCTCTCTACCTCTCTCCGTCTGTCTCTCTCTGCCTGCCTCTCTCTGTCTGCCTATCTGCCAGTCTGTCTCTGTTTGTTTGTCACTCTGTCTCTCGGTCTCATTGCTCATAACCACTCACCGCTGCTGCGCGTTCTCTCCAGCGAGCGGCACCCCGTATGCCTCTGCACTACACTCTCTGTCACTCTCTGTCACTCTCTGTCTCTGCCTCTGTCTCAATCTCTGTCTCTCTCTCTCCGTCTCTCTCTGCCCTTCTGTCTCTCTGTCTCTCTAATTCTCTGTCTCTCTCTCTGTCTCTCTGTCTCTCTGTCTCTCTTGTCTCTCTGTCTCTGTCTCTCTGTCTAAATCCCTGTGTGTCTGTGTGTCTGTCAGTCTCTCTGTCTCTGTATTTGTCTCTCTGCCTGTCGGAACCACGCACCGCTGCAACGCGTTCTCCCCAGCGAGCGGCACCCCGTACGCCTCAGCACTCTCGATGATGTGCTGAAGCAGCGCCTGCGTTGCGTGTGTGTGTTGTGTGTTTGTGTGTGTTGATGTGTTGATGATGTGCTACAGAGAGAAAGCCGGGGGCATAGCGAGAGATGAGATGGCAACATAGCGAGAGAGATGATGCAGAGAGTTTAGACAAGGAGAGGGGCAGAGAAAGACACGGGGACAGAGAGAGGGAGAAACATATCAGAGAGAGACGATACTGAGAGCCGAGAGGGACAGACACAGAGACGGGAAGATGGAGGTGACAGTGCACTTCGCCACGTGACAACTTCTCTCTTCATTGCATGAACGCACGCGCACACACACACACACGCACACACGCAAACACGCACGCACACGCACCTGTGGAGAGCACCGCCCCCCGGGCGGGTGCTCGCAGTCGCTCATTCCCCCCCCCCCCTCTGTGTGGCCCCCTCTGTCTCTTCAACCAAACACACGCATTGATTCACAGCACCTTCACCCCAGCGTCCCGCACACGTCACAGTTCCAGTGCTCGAGGAGACACGCACCTTTGGGGAGCACCGCCCTGCAGGCGGGTGCCCACAGTCGCGCATCTCAAACGACCCCCCTCCGCCCCCCTCTGCGTCTACAGCACCTGAGCCCCAGCGTCCCCACAAACGTCACAGTTCCAGTGCTCGAGGAGACACGCACCTGTGGAGAGCACCGCCCCGCGGGCGGGTGCTCGCAGTCGCGCATCTCGACACACGTGAAGGAGAGCCGGCCGTCGAGCCGCGACAGCAGCGCCATAATGGGGTCGTACCTGTGTGTGCGTGTGTGTGCGTGTGCGTGCGTGCTTGTGTGTGTGTGTGTTTGTGGGTGGGAGCCGGGCCCGCCATCCGTCTCGCTCGCGCATGTTGGTAGTAACCAGCTGTTGAGTTGAGCTGTGTGTGCCCGCGACGTGAACCACCAGCACACACACACACACACACCTGTTGACATCGTCCGTCTCTTGTCTGTCTGTTACACCACCCTTCGCACCCCTTGAACTGCAGCCACTCAAGCATGAACACGCACCCGTCTCGCTCGCGCGTGTTGAAGGACCCGGCGGTCAGCTCCGCAGCGTGCTCGAGCGACTTGAACCACCAGTGCACACCACCCTCCTTGGACCCGTTCGCCTCATTTCGTATCCTCGTTTCAACCCCTTGTCCAGCCCACTTAAACTGCAGTTTCCCAAGCATGCACACGCACCCGTCTCGCTCACGCGTGATGTAGTACCGGGCGGCCAACTCTGCTGCGACTTGAACCACCAGTGCACGCCACCCCCTGCGACCCTGCCCCCCCGTTCCTTGATCTTGTTTCAACCCTAGCCACTCTGCCGAAACTGCAGTTTCGCAAGAATGCAACGCACCCGTCCCGCTCGCGCGTGTTGTAGTACCCGGCGGTCAGCTCCGCAGCGTGCGCGCGCGACTTGAACCACCAGTGCACGCCCGCGAGCTTGATCCCGAGCTTGCACGCAGGCTGGAACTCGTAGATCATATGGCCGTCCTGCGCCTCGCGCAGCGCCTGAAAGTGTGGGGTGGGTGGGTGTGGGAAGTGTGGGGGATGGTGAGGTTTCACCGCTGCTCCTGGATAATCCATCAACATGACCGAAATCTGAAATACGATTGGTGTATGTTCTTGTGTTTGGGCAGGGGGTCTGTGCGTGTCGGCTCCCCATCCCCCCCCACTCCTCTCTTCACACCCCACACAACGCAATCCACACAGATTCCAACCCAGATCCACACACACGCCCTCACCCAACGAGCGCGGCCGCCCCGCAGAGTTGAAAATGTCGCTCGCTCGCGTGAACACACATACACACACACACACACACACACACACGCACACGCGCGCACACACACACGCACCTTGAACACTCGCGGCCGCCCTGCAGAGTTGAGGATGTCGCTCGCGTGCACAAAAAACATACACACGCACGCACACACACACACACATACACACACACCACACACGCACACACACACACGTACCTTGAACACGCGAGGCCGCCCCGCAGAGTTGAGGATGTCGCTTGCGCGTAAACACACACACACACAAGCACACACACGCAAGCACACACACACATATGCACACACACACACACACACGTACACACACCTTGAACACGCGAGGCCGCCCCGCAGAGTTGAGGATGTCACTCGCGCGCGTGAGCACCTTCTGAGCATGTCGGCTCAGCATGCCCGAGTACCACGAGAGGAAGAAGTGCCCGTAGGGCGTGGACCACGAGCCTCCGTCGGAGACGAAGAAGCCTGGCCGGGGTGGGTGGTTGTGTTAGTGGTTATTCGGTGGTTGTTGGGGTCTGGTTGGGTGGTGGTTGGGTGGTTGTTGGGTGGTTGCTGGGCGGTTGTTGCGTGAGTCAGCATGCCCGAATACCACGACAGGAACAAGTGCCCGTCGACCACGAGCCTCCGTCAAGACACGAAGAAGCCTGGGTGGTTGTTGGGCGGTTGTTGCGTGTTGGGTGGTTGTTGGGTGGTTGCTGGGTGGTTGCTGGGTTGTTGGGTGAGTCAGCATGCCCGAATACCATGAGAGGAAGAAGTGCCCGTGGACCACGAGCCGCCATCAGAGACGAAGCCCGGGTTATTATTGGGTGGTGATTGGGTGGTTGGTGGGTGGCTGTTGGTTGGGCGGTTTTTGAGTGAGTCAGCATGCCCGAGTACCACGAGAGGAAGAAGTGCCCGTAGGGCGTGGACCAAGAGCCGCCGTCAGAGACGAAGAAGCCTGGGTGGTGGTTGGGTGGTGGTTGGATGGTTGTGGGGTGGTGGTTGGGTGGTTGCTGGGTGGTTGTTGGATGAGTCACCCTGCCTGAAAAAAACGAGCGACACACGACCGCGCTGAGTGTGCGTGCGTGTGTGCATGTGTGTTCTGCACCCAAAACCTCACACCAGCCCCCCCACCAGCCCCCACTTGTTTCCCACAACGAAGAGTTGCAGTACCCTGCGCCGTGAGGCCCCCCACACCCAGCTCCCCACTCTAGACCCTGAACAGAAAGTAACCGAAAGTGGCCGAGAGTAATCGAAGGTCATGGAGAGTAACCGAAAGGAACCCCACCTGTCTCCCACGACGACGAGTTGTAGTGCCCTGCGCCGTGTGGCCCTGACAGCCCCCACCCCACCCCACCCCACCCCACCCCACCCCAGTTACAGTTACATCGGCTTTCCAGCAAAGACAACCTCTAGTCCTAGTACCACCGCCTAGACCCAAGTCCAGTTCTGGAACAACTACTTGTGAGGGGCGGTAGCCACCAGCCGGCTGCCTGCCAACGTGTAGTCCCGGAGCAAAAAGGAGAGCTATTGTGCGACGCCTCCAAAATAGGTCCTAACTGCTTCTAGGGGATAGGGGGTCAAGTGGCGCTTGCCAATCTACTTGACCGCCGTGGTGGAGGGGCCGGCGCCTGAGGGGCAGCCGGACCGTACACCACGGCTCTCCACCCGACCCTATCCTGAGCACGCTCAAACGCCGTGTCCGAAAAAGTCTTCCAATCAGAACGAGTGCCACTAGTTTCGCCTAGCTGCTGAATCAGTAGCTTAAGAAAATAGTGTCGGGAGGAGGCTGGAGGCCGGCCTTGCTGCCGAGCCACATCCATTGTGCAGTCAAAAGTCGTACGAGGAAGACGAGAAGCCACCCCACCCCATTCAAACCTAAAGCAACAGATAGTCACGAAGAGTAACCGACAGTAACCGAAAGTAACCCCACCTGCCTCCCACGACGAGACATCGTGAGGCCCGCTCCAAACTCTGCACACCACACCAGACCCCGAACAGAAAGTAAGCGAAAGTGGCCGAAAGCCACAAACAGTCACGGAGAGTAACCGAACATAATCGAAAGAAGCCCCACCTGTCTCCCACGACGACGAGTTGTAGTGCCCTGCGTCGTGTGGCCCCGACAGCCCCCACTCCGGTCGGCCGACCGCGTCCGCAGCGCGTTTCAGATCTGCGTGTGTGTGTGTGTGTGTGTGTGTGTGTGTGTGATTGAAGGTGGGGCGTGTGTGTGTGTGTGTGCGCGTGCTTGCGTGCGCGTGTGCGCCACACTCCACACTCCAGCCACACTTCTGCCACCCCACACACAAACCACACACTCCACATCTGCCAGCATGTACTTGTCGTAGCACTGGAACTCTCCCACGCCAGGGAAGCGCCACCGCCCGCCTTCCTCGCCCTCCATTTCTAATCTACTTTAATATGATTCACACCTCCTCACACCCCACACACAATCCACACCTGCCAGCATGCACTTGTCGTAGCACTGGAACTCTCCTACACCCGGGACGCACCACTGCCCGTCCCCCTCGTCATACATTTTCTAAAGTATTTAATATGATTCACACCTCACACCTCACACCCCTCCACACCCCACACAAAATCCACACCTGCCAGCTTGTACTCGTCGTAGCACTGGATTTCTCCCACACCAGGGACGCGTCACCGCCCATCCCCCTCGCCCAGCGTTTTCTTGTTTTTTGAAATCGTTTTCACCTCACACCACACACCCCTCCACACCCCACACAAAATCCACACCTGCCAGCATGTACTTGTCGTAGCACTGGAACTCTCCCACGCCAGGGAAGCGCCACCGCCCGTCCCCCTCTGGGTATGCGGGGTAGCGGAGCTCGCCAGCTGGCCCCAGCCCAACGGTGATCTCTGTTAGAATCGTGCCTGCGGTGAACGAGGGGTGGGTGCGTAAATGCAGAGACCCAGGCAAATTTCCGGTGGTTTCAGGTCGATTTAGGTGGATTTAGGTGTAGTTTTTAGTTTCGGGTCGAGGCGTAGCGGAGCGCACCGGCCGGCCCCAGCCCAACGGTGATCTCCGTCAGAATAGTGCCTGCAAGAAAAAATGTGGGGATGGTTTACGTGCGAGTTACGGCGATTTCAGGTGTGTTTCTGTGTATTCGGGAGTTTCGTATCAAGGGCTACCGTAGCTTGCCGGCCGGCCCCAGCCCAACGGTGATCTCTGTCAGGATGATGCCTGCGGTGAGCGACGGGCAGGGGAGGCAGCCGGGGTTAGGGTGGTTTGGGGCACTTGTTAGCGTTTTCGGGTGTGTTTTGCTCTGCAAGGAAGCCTGGGATGGGGGGTGAGATTTCAGCGCAACCTTCGGCGTGTTCGGGTGTGTTTTCGGGTGTGTCTTTGGTTTGTTGCGGGGTTGTTTCTGGAAGAAGGGTCGGCCCACCTCGCCCAACTCGCCCACCTCGCCCCAACCCACTCCCCCCGCACGAAACAGGGGGTGGAACTCGTACGTGCGGGCCTCGATGAACTCATGATACATGTCAACAGGCGAGCGTCACCACACAAGCAACATTCTCCACACTCTCCAGACACACACCACGCACACGCTCCGCACTGCTCCCACACCCAAAGACACCCCACCACACCCACCAAACAGAGGTTGGAACTCGTGCGTGAAACGCCTCAAGTAACAAGTAACAAGTAACAAGTAACACGGGGTTTCCAGCTAAGCAGGCTACTCTTCTACTAGAGATCACCCGCCGATACTCCAGCCCACTTGAGTGTACTAGAGCACCGCCGGCTCCCGGCCAATAGACTACTGCTCCCGCCGGCTAGACTACCCCAAACAGCGGTCTCTGAGAGACATGTCTGGCAAGGAGCATATAGAAAAGGACCTTCCTCAGGGTCACAGTAGTGGCCTTGTGGCCAGTCAAGCCGACAAAGCCGACTGGCGCTGACTGGAACGGTCCCCGCCTGGCAGTGCATGGCTGTCCAGCTCTCGTTTGCATGGGGCTCAGCCGGCGCCCCATGCCTCATGCATGGCCAGGTCCCACCCTCCAGGGGTGCATGGACGACAGAGTTGTCATGGAGGCTGCCTGAAGACCTTCCAATGCCAGTCACCGGCAAACGAGCGCCCCCGAGGGTGAGCGCGGTGACGAACGCTGCGAATGGTGAAGCGGATTTACTCTGTGTTGCCTCGGCGGTCGCCACCGCTGAAGCCGTGATGGTAGCCCGCCTCCACGGGCAGCCATCTTGACCAATGTCCAGCATGCATTGACGGGCGCCAGCTCCTCCGCTCGTCGATCAACTCGTCGAGATCGGTGCCGCATGGCGTCCTGCATGGGGGGAGGATAAGGGCCGTCTCCCAGCACGGGCCGCGGCAGCGCCGCGGCTACTCGCCAAGCCATGGCAGCGCCGGGCAAGCCGCTCCTGAAGTGTTCCACCGAGGGGCAGTCTAGCAGGAGCCAGGCCAGTCGTATTTTACCCCGCTCGTCAGCGGCACGGAGATCCTTGTCACCAGCAGCGCCGCATTGCTGGGTCCAGGGCTCGGCGACGAGAACGCGCCTCCGTTAATCGTTAATCAATAAAAAAAATTCATGGTTCATGTCAACACACGCTCCCACACCCGCTACGCACACACTCCACACCCACGCTCCACACCCCACTCTCCACACCCCACATTGCCTGCCCCCACACCCACCAAACAGAGGGTGGAACTCGTGCGTGAACGCCTCAATGAAATCATGGCACATGTCAACACACACTCTCTCTCCCGCCCCCAAACACTCCACACACACGCTCCAAGCACCCCACACCCCACACTGCCTGCCCCACACACCCACCAAACAGGGGGTGGAACTCGTGCGTGAACGCCTCAATGAAATCATGGTACATGTCCACAGGCGAGCGCCCCCAGAACAGCGGCTCCTCGTCACAGCCGAGAGATAGACACTCGCGGTTGCGGTGGCCCACCTGTGTGAGTGTGCGTGTGTGCGTGTGTGCGCGTGTGTGTGTGTGTGTGTGTGTGTGTGCGCGCGTGCGTGTCTGTGTGTGTGTTACGGTGGCCGACCTGTCGAATGGGACGCGATCGCAACAGACACAAGTGAAAGCCTACAAAATAGTGATGCGACCTTGCCCGTCACATGCGCCGTGTCGCGCACACAGCGACACAAAAACCCTTAAACCCCTAAACCCTAACACCCCCTTTGCCTTGCAATACCTTGTCGGTGTAGTAGATGTCGTCGTTCTTCTCCCCAATCTCCAACACCCACTTGGGCAGCGGGATTTTACACGTGTCACCAACGTTGCCCCCGGCGGCGTGAAAGCTCATGACAGCCTGGACCTGTGTGTGTGTGGGGGGGTGCGTGCGTGTGTGTGTGTGTGTGTGTGTCACCAACGTTGCCTCAGACAGCGTAAAAGCTCATGGCAGCCTGGACCGGTGTGTGCATTGAGAGGGGAGTGTGTGTGTGTGTGTGTGTGTGTATGCGTGCGTATGTGCGTGCGTGCATCTGCGTGTGTGTGGGGAGGGGGGGGGAAGAGCATGCGTGCGTATGCATGTGGTTGGGCGAGTCAGGGCTTCACGCGCAGCGGGCACACGCACACCCACACACACAAACGCACAAGAAACACGCACACACACGCACGCATGCAAAAACACCCCCACACACACACACACACCTTGAGCCCCGCTCGCGCGACCTTTCGGAACAGCGCTGCGTATGCAGAAAAGTCGTACTGCCGCGGCCCCCCTCGCTCGACGAGGCCCCACCACACATCCACCATGACGCCCTCGACGCCCGCCTGTGTGTGCGTGTGTGTGCGTGTGTGTGTGTCCCACCACACATCCACCATGACGCCCTCGACACCCGCCTGTGTGTGTGTGTGCGTGTGTGTGTGTACGTGTGTGCGTGGTGTGTGTGTGTGTGCGTGGTGTGTGTGTGTGTGCGTGTGTCCCACCACACATCCACCATGACGCCCTCGACGCCCGCCCGTGTGTGTGCGTGTGTGTGTGGGGGGGGGGCGTGTGTGCGTGTGTGTGTGTGCGTGTTTGCGAGTTTGTACGTGCATCAGTGGTGCAGAAAGCCATGACGCGGTTACGTGCGTCGCATGGGAGGGTCGTGTGGCGGGACCTCCGCGCCACGCGGCAGGGCGCGGCTCCGCCCGCCCTGCGTGTGCCATGCTGCGCGTTCATCACACGGAGCGGTGTGGAGCCTGGGGGCGTCACGCGGCGCGGCGGAGCCGTGCCTGGGGTGCGGAGCGTGGAGAGCCCGAAGGCTCCTCGCTCTGCTTCGAAAGGCCCAGTGTCAACAGTGGTCCTCGGAAGGCTGAGGGGAGCCGCGCCCTACGTGTGCGTCACACGGCGCGGTGTGGTGCCTGGGGCATCAAGTGGCGCGGCGAAGCCGCGCCTCAAGCGCGGAGCGTGGAGGGCCTGAAGGAAACCTCGCTCTGCTTGGCACCCATGCGGCTATCATGTGGCCACGCGCCGCGGTGGCGCCGGCACCTGCAACTACACCCCATGCCAGACCACCTGGAAATCCGAGTTCCCCTACGTGGAGGAGGCTCCGAAGGATGTTTATGGGGACCCTCTGGTGGCACGCATTTTCAGGGAACACCATGTGCTCGGTGGAAAACTTCGCCTCCCACCGGGCTGCCGCTTTTTGGCACATGATGATCAAGAGAGGGCGCCGCTCCTCTTAGCTCAGCCCCCATGAGGAAATAAGTGGAGAGGGAACACGGCACACAGAGAGGGAGAGAAGAACAGGCGTAACGAGAGAAGAAAGGGCGTGGCGAAAGAGAATGAGGCGTGAATAAGAAAGAGATCAAGGCGCAAGAGAGAAAAGAAGGCATGAAGCGCGGTGCGGGGTTGTTACAACAAGACTGGCGTTCCAATACAATATGACTTTGGCCAGCGGGGGCCTGCACAGCGACATTGGACCCCACACGAATGTCCAAATTATCTCCGCAAAACTTAGCACGGCGCATGGTCCTGAATAGGTCGTCTCCGTGTTGTTATGCATAGCCATGCGGAGGGGAGGGCGCCAGGAAGCCAGGGCATGCCTCGTCAGCACTGTTTTGCCCGCCCCCGGGCCGGAAACACCCGCTCCCTGCCATACGCATGCATAACAACTTGGAGAGACTTGTCACAGAGGCGTTGGCAAGCGGCGTTGGGTGCGCACAGCCTTGGGCGCGGCTATAGTTTTGTGCCTGGCCACAGCCTGTGAGCACCAAAGTACCCCTAGACGCTGCGACGGCGCTTCCCCGCGACCCCGAGCACCATTTAGGTGTCCCTTGTAACGCCTGCCAGGCTTTGGTCGTGTCTTTCGGCCCTTGTGGCACGCGCATGGGGTCTACGATGGCGAGGTCCGGCACCCCATGCGCCGCAATAGCGACGCGCCCCAGACCAGCCACGACACCCACGGTGACCCCTGGGACCTGCAGACTACGCAGGAGTGGCGTGGAGGGCCTTCGGGGCGCGTTCCAGCACATGCCTCCGCACTAGTTGCCCTCGTGTGTCCGCCTCCGGCCACCGCACGACCGCCCAGAGCAGCTCAAAGAAGCGTCTTGATGTTGGCTACACGACCATGCATCTATTTTGCAGGGAGAGAGGCTGTGCGCGCGCCCCCACCCTCATTGGACACAAAATGGGGTGTGGAAGTCGCTGAAAGCCGGGGGCGCACCACCCGGGAAAAATATCTAAGTATCAGCACGTTAACCGCCCGCGTGACAGCGCTGGGCGGGCAGGCCCGGCTTGGGCCGCGCCGCATACCCTGGCAGCGATCTCGCCAAATAATTGCTGCCTCACTGGCGTGCGTGAGTACTTGCGCGTGTGGGCGTGCGTGTGTGGGGGTGGGTGGGTGCGAAGGTGTGCGCTAGACGATAACACCCATGGATCTCGCCTGCGTCTTTTGTGCATGTGCGGGCGTGCGTGCTTGTGTGTGTACGTGCGCGTGTACGTGTGCATGTGCGTGCGTGCGTGCGTGCGTGCGTGCGTGTGCGTGCTGTTGTCTGGACAATGGCACCCGTCTGTGCTTTTTGATGTGCGTGCCGACGCGTGTGTGTGTCTGCGTGAAAGGGGAGGCTCTGGCTGGGCTCTAGGGCTGTGCATGGGCTGCGCTGTGTGCTCGCTGAGTCAGCGCCTCGCCTCGACCCTGTAGCACACACGCGTGTGCCACGACCACGTGTCGAGGGAGGCAAGCAAAACGCACAGCTCAGCTGCACAGGATGACACGAGCTCGATTGCTTCCTACCTCCACGACGCGGCACGGCGCACAGTGAAGTCAGCATGTGTGTGATGTGGCATCGCATGGACCGGCATGCATGCATGGGAGCATCTCTCGTGGCGCAGCGTCCTCCACCCGCCTGCCGCGCCACGTGACTGACCCTAGCTGCCACCACGCATGGGCGCACCTGCTTGAGCGTGTGCAGCGCAATCTCCAGCGAGCGCTCCTTTTTAAGCACTGACACCTTCTTGCCATCGCGCTCCACCACCCAGACCGTGTCCAGCGGTAGCATCACGTACACTGGACACCCCTGGCTGACAGGCCGGCCGTCGGAGGAGGACGGCTCCGGCTGGGGCTCGCTAGTGCTGGGGTCGCACCGCGCGCGCGGCTCCTCCCCTCGCATTGGCGATTCCTCGTCGAATGTCATGGGCATTGGCAGGTTCAGCAGGCTGCGGTTCTCCTTTATCAGCCTGCGGGATGAGCAGCAGCATGGGACCTTGGGGCATAGCGCACGCACAAGCGCATGCAGCTCGGGTCTTCTTCCCACCCTCCCTCAGTGCATGGCGTCACAGCATCATTCCCTCGTCCTGCAAATAGTGCCCTGCTCTCGCCACTGCGTCTCAACCATAACAAATATGCCGTTGCGCACCTGTGCTCCTGCGCCAGGTCAGCGTCCTCCTCAGTCGTCTTGGTGGGGACAACTTCCAACCCGCGTGACGACCTCGGCTCTGCGCTCGTCACCGCGCTCGCCGGCGCAGCTACATGGCTGCGTGTGCTGGACCTCCGTGCAACCTGCAGCGCGGTCAGCCGCTGGGTGGAAGCCTGTGCGCATGACAAGGGGCCAACGCGCAGGTGTTTTGGAAATGCATTTGTTTGCCCCCCACCACCAGAAGCCAGCTCTGACGCACCTGGCAGCTCCGACTACTCCCCACCATGAGCTCCGGCGGTGCTCGCAACGAAGTCCCAGCCATGCCTCGCTGCATACTAAAACTAGTCCCAGCCATGCTGCCGCACATGGTGCCGTCTTTGCTGGCACTATCCAACCATACGGCCGCTGTAAGCTGCTTGTAAGGACGCTCTGGCGTGCGTCTCCACTTGGGTCACGCCACGCAAGCAGGTGAGGTTGGCACTGACGTGCAATGCAGTCCCAGGTGCGCCGGCACGCTTTGCGAGGCACGGTGCGTGGTGGCTGTGGCGCTGGAATTCTTTGGCTGGCGGGCACGTGCCGCGTGGCAATTTCGAGGTGTGGATGCATTCCACTCCTCCAATCGACGTCGCCTAATCCTCATCTAATCGACATCTAATCAGTTTGAGTTGTTGTTGCAATTTACAAGCGTGCGCGTGCCTGTCGTGTGCCCTGGTCTCCCAAGGCAAGAACGAATCAAGATGTGTGGCCCTGAGCCACACGGGCAGCCTGCAACAACTGCACTGGTGCATTCTGCTTCCAATGTGTCTGGGATGCATCCCACAACCAACACCACGTACAGGTTTGACCAGTCAAAGGAAGTCAACAGGCACACGTCACACAATGCCCAACGCGCACGGGGCGGGACAGGGTATCGCGCGTACGCAACCACAGCCGCTGTCCTAGTAAAACCCGGGTCCACAGGCTGCACACCTTGAGTAAGGAACTTAGTGTTTAAATACCTTGGCACTTGTACCGTTCACTGCAAACCCGACAACCCAAACCCTACTAATTCTGTATTTTGCTTGCAGACCAGCTGTTGGTAAACAGGCTGTGGTGGGTCTTCACGACTGTTTGGTGTGTCCTGCCGAGGCTTATACATTGTGCCTGCCATAAGTGGTGTGCACACTCATCATCGTGACCAAAGGACCGGAGGGGGGCTCCGTGGCGCGTTCGGCGCGACAGTTACATGCGCATGTTTAACACCGCCTCAGGCGCTGCAAACCAACGATTGCGTGAGTTTTTGCGGCGGGTGGCATCAGCAACGGCACCCAGATCTCTCCCCCGTGCATCCGTGCGCTCCCACATCCGGATTGTTTCAGCCACGTGTGTGCGATGCAAAGAGCTACACACGTTGCTGCTGTGGCACCCGCTCCGAGGTGCAGTGACTGGCAGCATCTGAGATTGAGACGGTGTGGATTCGTTAGTGTGGAGTAGGGATCTCTTGAGATGTGACAGGCCGAGCCAGGTCAGTCACGCGGATCGCCGTCTCAATGACAGCTGGCACGCCTGCAGGCGACGCCGTTTGGCGCGGAGCTGCTCTGATCCGACGCTCAACAATCAATGGGATGCGGTCTGCTGCAAGTTCAGCTGCAAATTAAACCCTTAACCCTAAAACCTTAAACCTTAAACCTAAACCCTAAGGATAACCTGCACAACTGCAGTTGCGTGAGTTCAACGGAGGAGCTCGTGTGTTTGACTTACTGGCTGTGCCTCGTGAGGCAGGCTGCCACTGCCAAGCAACAGGGGGAGGGGGGGGGGGCGGCGCTCAGTGACCTCATGAGGCAGACACCCGGATACCCCACCGTGAGGATGTAGATTGATGTAGGCTGCACACTGTCCACAGTTAAATGTAAACTGGCGGGGCGGGGCAGTGAACGTTGCTGCAGTCACAAAGGACTTGTCAGCAGACACGAGCTAATCAAGTCAACAGCATCGGTGTCCTTGTGGAATCAGATCATGTTGTGTTTGGCTTCGCCACATTTTAGGGAAATGCCGAAGTGCCCCTGCATGGGCCCCGCAATGAGGTGACTTTTTTTTGTGCGGAAAGTGTAATAACTGTCGGCCCCGCTGCTTCCCCCGGAATTCTTCGGTTTGCCCCCGCAGCGGGGGCTGTGGGGGCGCTAACTAAGGACATCACTGGTCGACAGCTACCCTCCGCGAGCAGCTTGACAGCAGCTGGTCAAAAAGTGGCAACAGCTGGGTAGCAGCTGCGCAGCAGATGAGACGCAGCTGGGCAGCAGTTGGGCAGCAGCTGGGCAATACCTAGGCAGCAGATGAGATGCAGCTGGGCAGCAGCTGGGGAGCAGCTGGGCAGTACCTAGGCAGCAGATAATACGCAGCTGGGTAGCAGCTGGGACGCAGCTGGGCAGTAGCTGTGCAGCAGCTGTGCAGTACCGAGGCAGCAGCTGGGACGCAGCTGGGCAGCAGCTGGGCAGCAGCTGAGCAGCAATTGGGCAGCAGCTGAGCAGCAGCTGGGCAGCAGCTGAGCAGCAATTGGGCAGCAGCTGGGCAGCAGCTGGGCTGCAGCTGGGACGCAGCTGGGCAGTACCTAGGCAGCACATGAGACGCAGCTGGGCAGCAGCTGGGCAGCAACTGGGCAGCAACTGAGACGCATCTGGGCAGTAGCTGGGCAGCAGCTAGGCAGTTCATAGGCAGCAGCTGGGACGCAGCTGGGCAGCAGCTAGGCAGCACCTGGGAAGCAGCTGGGAAGCAGCTGGGCAGGAGCTGGAAAGCAATTGGGCAGCAGCTGAGCAGTAGCTGGGTAGCAGCTGGGCAGCAGCTCAGGCGCGGCTGGGCAGCAGCTGGACAGCAGCTGGGCAGCACCTAAGACGCAGCTGGGCAGCAGCTGGGCAGTACCTGGGAAGCAGACAAGACGCAGCTTCGCAGCAGCTGGGCAGCAGCTGGGCAGCGTTATTTGGGGGGGTTACAGGTTTCACATGTTCGCGCCTGAATGACCCCGGGGCGTGCGTTAAGGCCTAGGCCACTACTACGGTGCTACTAAGAGAGCCCGCAAAGCCAGGCAAGCTCCTGTCTATCAGAACTCATGACGGGACAACTCGGTCAGCTTTATGATCGGGGTTTAGCAACGCGACCGCCGAAGAGTCAACTTAAGAGTCCAACAAGGGCTCCACTAATTCGGTCACGCCCCTCCGCACTGCACCTAGTTATTGCCCTTGCCACCAGCCCTCACTATTCATCTTGAGAAGTGGTTTCAGGGAGACTGCATGATAGCTCCACACTGCAGATTCAACTTCAGAGCCCAGCCATACTCATCCACCATCGCCACCACCGACGCCGCACGGACCCCGTACTCTGGCCCCTAGGGGTTTTGCCCTAGCCGCCGACCCCCGCGGGTCTTGGGTAGAGGCTTCAGAAAGATTGCGGGATAGCCCGCCATGCTCTCAACGGCCGAGTCCATGTATCGCGACACGAGCTGAATGGCGTCGCGGAGCGATGAGTTAGACTCGGCAAGGCTGCGAGCGTGTGTGGGGAGTAGGGGGGGCTTGTGTGTGTGTGTGTGTGTGTGTGTGTGTGTGTGTGATTGTGTGTCCGCGAGGCATCTGCAGGCATTGGTCAGCGCATCACCCGCTCCATCACCCGCTCCATGTCCCTTGAGCAGCTCTCCCCCTCCGGCCCCGGGGTGGGGCAGGAGTAGGCGGGCCCCACCCCACCGACGGGCAGGACGACTAGCCACCGTCCCTGTACCATCCGTCCCCCCGGCTACCAAGCGCCCCCACCTCCTTCACCCACGCCACGAGCTCATCGCGGCCACCTACAACTGCTGCACCCTCTGGGGTGCAGCAGATGGCTCACGCTTCAACCCCATGGCACACCCACTTGCTCTCGCCAAACACCTCGCACACCTCCGCATCGACATATGCGGCCTCCAAGAGGTGCGGCACCCCGGCTCCGGTAGCCAGCCGCTCGAAGAGAATGGCTACCACTTCATCTGGTCCGGTGGGACCAAACACACCCACGGCGTCGGCGCCCTCCTCAGCCCTGACACCGCCAAGCTCCTCCTCAAAGAGGGCGGCTACGCCGCACTCAGCGACCGCATCCTCGTCCTACGCTTCCGCCCCGCCGGCGCCCCTCCCGTCACCGCAGTCATCGCTTACGCCCCCACAGACGCCGCGGATGACGCAGTCGCCAAGGACGCGTTCTACGAACAACTCCACCGCGACGTGCTCTCCCAAACCCCCTCAAACCACTTCCTTTTGGTCCTAGGCGACTTCAACGCCAAGATCACAGCGGCATCCCCCGACGCCCACCCGTCGGTGGGTCCGTACGCCTGCCCCCCCCTCCACCGCCCCTCCTCCTTCTTCCCTCCCTACTCCCCCCTTGCCGGGTTCCACCACAAACCTGGCATCAGCGACAACGGCCACCGGCTTCTCGACCTGTGTGCCGCCCACAATCTTGCCGTCACCTACACCTTCTTCCCCCATCCCCCTTCGAGCGTATTTTCCTGGTACAGCAACACCCAAAAGGATTGCAACATCCCAGACTACATCCTCGTCCGCCGCCCTCACCTGGGCTCCGTGCAAGACGTGCGAGCACGATGCCCCAAGACCCGGGGACTTGACACCATCGCCCGCTCTGACCACGCCCTTGTCACCGCGCGCATCCTCTTCCGCTTCTCCAGAGCCTGGAACATCACCCACTCCCGCCGTCCTCCTCCGCCCTCCCGCTATTTCACCGACCTGCTCCGAGACCCTGACACGCGGCTCCACTTCGCGGCAGCAGTCGAGGAGGCCCTCGCCACCCTCCCCCCTTCCCCGACCCCCCCCACCCTGGACCAGATGACGAGCCACCTCACCGCGGCCATCCACTCAGCGGCCAGATCCACCCTTGGCCCCCGCCCACGCGAGGTCCCCATCCACTTCTACCTCCCCCCCGAGACTCTCAAACTCGCCCACGACCTTCAGTCCATGCGTTCCGACAGTGCACTGACTGGCAACCGTGACGCCCCCAAGGAGGCGCGCATGACTGCCCAGCTCAAGTCCGCCATCGCACGCGCCACCAACAAGCACTGGGACGGTGTCGCTCAACGCGTGCAACACGATTTTGACGACAACAACCCCCACTCCGCCCACCGCATGCTGTCCAAACTCGTCGACCGCCCCCCTTCCGCCGCCCTCCCTGCCCTCCGTGTCGGCGACCACCTGTGCTTTGGAGCTCAGGCGGTGGCAGACGCGTTTGGAGAATATTTCCGTGTCCTCCACACTCCACTCCGCTCGGAAGTCGACGAAGCCACCCTCGCCTCCCACCTCATCTTCACACCCACCACCCCCGCACCGCCCCCGTCTCCCTCCCCCTCCTCCTCCTACACTACCCCCGCTCCGCCTCCGTCCCCCTCCCCCTCCCTCCCCTCCCCCTCCCCGTCCCCCTCTCCCTCCCCTCCCCCTCCCCCTCCCCTCCCCCCCCCTCCTCCCCTCCCCGTCCTCCCTCCCCTCCCTTCCCTCCCTCCTCCTCTCCACTTTCGCCCCCTCCCCTTCCCCCCTCCTCCTCCCCCCCTTGCCTCCCCTCCCTCTCTGAGCGAGGTGGTCTCCGCGATCAAATCCCTCAGGAACTCTGCCCCCGGCTCTGACGACATCACCTCCCCCCTCCTCAAACACGGCGGCACCGCAACCGCAACCGCCCTCCACCAGATCATCCTTACCTGTTGGAACACCACCTCCATCCCCGCCGCGTGGAACCAAGCAGACATCTGCCCCCTCTACAAGGGCGCATCCTCGGGCCCACCCACGCGCAGCAAGTCCTACCGCGGCATCTCCCTCCTGCCCGTCGCTGGCAAGGTCTACACTCACATCCTCCTCAACCGCCTCAAGCTCCAGCTGGAGCCCACCCTCCACACTTCCCAGTTTGGCTTCCGTCCGGGCCGTGGCACCTCCGATGCCATCTTCACCCTACGACGCCTCCAAGAGGAGTCACACCGCGCCCCCCTCCATGTGGCTTACGTCGACCTGTCCAAGGCGTTCGACAGTGTCAACCACGCCGCCCTTTGGAAAACCCTCCTCCACCGCGGCGCGCACCCTGCCCTCCTTGCACGCATCGAAAGCCTCTACTCTGGTGCCACCGCCAGAGCCCGAGTCAACGGTGCATACTCCGCCCCTTTCCCTCTCAAAGCTGGCGTCAAGCAAAGCTGCCCCCTCTCCCCCCTCCTCTTCAATGTCTACATGGACACAGTTGTCCAGTCCCTGATTGCCCAGCTCCCCAACGCCGGCATTCAAATTGGCTACATGATCGACGGAAAACTGTACACCCCTGAGTCCCGCAAGGACTTTTTGACCACCATCCTCCCCCTCCTTCTCTACGCCGACGACATCGCCCTGCTCGCCCCCTCCGAGGAAGACCTCCGCACCATGCTCACCCTCCTCGACCGCATCTGTTCAGACCTGGCCCTTGCGATCAACTACGACAAAACCGTGGCACAATCCCTCGGCCACCCTTCTGCCCACACCGTCCCCTCCGCCCCTATCACCATCCCCTCCAACTCCTCATCTACCCCCCACCTGGTCCACTCCACCTCCAAGTTCAAATACCTGGGAAGTATTCTGTCCTCCCCCGCCGCCCCTTCTGATGACGCTCCCAACACGTCTGATTCCGACATCCTCGACTCAGAGATCTCACGCCGGATCGAAAGTGCCTGGTACGCCTTCAACCGTCTCACTCCCCGGTTCTGGAACTCCAACTCAATCTCTCCCACTACCAAGATCCACCTCTACAACGCCTTTGTGATCTCTGCCCTACTGTATGGCTGCCAAACATGGACGTTGAACAAGGCCCACATCCACCGACTTGAAGTAACCCACAACCGCTTCCTCCGCCTCATCAAGGGCATCCCTCCTCACACCACAGAGCACACCTCCACCACCACGATGCATGCCTCCCCCCCTTGTACGTTCCCCATCATCGACACGATCAACAAGCACCGTGCTACGTTCATCGGCTCCCTCATCCGCCGCCTCCCACCTCCCCCGTCCCCCGCCCCTACATCTCCACACACCCGCCCGTCCCTTCTCCCCCCCCACTCCCTCCCGACATCATATACCCCCCCACTGCCGCCCTTTTCGCGTACCGCCGACCGGACATGACTTCGCTCTATGCCGGCGGCGCCATCACATCCTACCGGCTCAGCGCCGGCGACTTTTTCGCCCACTCCGTCAAGTTCCGTTCCTCCGCAAACACCCACTTTTCCAACTTCAAACGCGACATCTCCAAGCACCCCGAGTTCATGGACCTCTTGTCCAAGCGAGTCACACCCGAGTGGATCCTCTTAGCGAGATTTCCACAACTGTGGAGGTCAATCTGCCGAGACCTAGTTTAAACTCAGTCGAAGCGGAGTGACGAACACAGCCGTCAGTGACCCGCATTTGCCCCTTTCCCCCACTGCTTTTTGAATGAGGTTATTCACCCTCTTGTTGGCGCACGGTTGGTCACCCGCCTCCAAATGGAATCTCCTCAATGATGACCAGAAACAGCCTATCTAGGTCTGCCGTGCAGAGTTCTCTGTAACGATATCTCTCTCTCTCTCTGTGTCTGTGTGTGTGTGTGTGTGTGTGTGTGTAGTTGTGTATTGGGGGGGGGGGTAATTCCGTGTGTATTGGGGGGGGGTAATTCTGTGCGTATTGGGGGGGGGGGGGGGGTAGCCCACAGTATCTGTACTCTCGCACGCCCTCCACATGGCAAAAAACACGTGACGCCCTACCGCACAGATTTCCCTCCCCCCGCAGCTCTGCAGCTTCAGACAACGGAGCCCAGGTATCTCAGTGCCATCACTTCGACCGCCATGCGGCCCGAGCCAGCGCTCAACTTGAGGTACCGAGTTCCTCCAGCCGCCACCGTCCCGCCCACCGCCCACCGCCCAGTCGTTCATTCGACCCCACGCCTCACTTTAAGAGACTCACCGCTTATCCCACTGCGCCCCCGTCGACTCCATACACCCACATGCTCGTCACATGGAGTTGCCCCTCCCCATGCGCCCCATGCGCGCACATGCACCCCATGCACCCTCCCCCATGCTACCAGCGCCTATGTATGCGTCATGTGGCCGGGCCACAGTGTGGCTCCCTCCTCTCTCCCCTCTCCTCCCTCCCTTCTCCTGTCTTCCACCCCTCCGTCCCCACTGCACCCCACCCCATCCTGTGCCCCCCGCCCCTCCCTAACCCTCCCTCGCCCTCCCCCTCTCCCTCCGACTACTCTCCCGCTGCCTCCCTCCCACTGCCTCCCACTTGCACGACTACCGCTGTTCGGACACGACTTCGCTCTGTGCCGGCGCCGCCATCACCTTCTTCCGGCTCACGCCGGTGACTTTTGCGCCCACTCCGTCACGTTCTACGCCCTCCGCAAACATCCATCTCTTCAACTTCACACGCGACATCCCCTAGCGCCCCGAGTTCGCCGAGCGAGTCACCACCGAGTGGATCATCTTAGCATGATTTCCACAACTGTGGAAGTCCTTCTACCGACACCAAGTTTTAACTCAGTCGAGGCGGATTGACGAACACAGCCGTCAATGACCCGCCACTGCCCCTTTCACCCACTGCTTTACGAATGAGGTTGTTCACCCTCTTGCTGGCGCACGGTTCGTCTCCCGCCTTCAACCGGAATCTCCTCAATTGATGACTAGAAACAGCCTATCTAGGTCTGCCGTGCAGAGTTCTCTGAAACGATATCTGTGTGTGTGTGTGTGTGTGTGTGTGTGTGTTTGTGTGTGTGTGTGTGTGTGTATGTGTTTGTGTTTGTGTGTGTGTGTGCTGGTGTGCACGGGCTTTGAGCAGCGCCAATACAATGCTACCCCAGAGTCCCACACATCCGCATTCACACCTGCGGTTTAGCTCAGAGTGGCTGTCCTCTGAGTCAAATGTATCAGCAATCTTGCCTCGCACCTGACACGACCCACACCACCCACACAGATAGATCCCCAAATTCAACCACACAGATCCCCACACTTCCTGATCCGCACCATTAAAACAGAGACTGCCGCCCATGCAGTCCTCGGAGTCGAGCGTAACAGCAAATGTGCCTCGCTCTAACTATACATACCCACACCACCCACACTTGCCCACACATTCCCATCCATACCTGTGGTTGAACCAGAGGCTTCCACCCATGAAGTCCTCGGTGTTGAAGTCATCGGCAAAATCGCCTTGCAGCCCACACCACCCTCACAGATCCCCACACATAACCACACATCCCCACACATCCCCACACCTGGGATTTGACCAGAGACTGAACGCTCATCAAATCCTCTGCGTCCCAATAAACCACTGAACGTACCTCACACCACCCACACCACCCACCCACCCACCCACACATCCCCATCCACACCTGTGGTTAAACCAGAGGCTGCCACCCATGTAGTCCTCGGAGTCAAACTTATCAGCAAACTTTCCCTTGTAGTGCACGTTGGCTTTAAGCTTCCCTTTCGAGGCGGTGGTTGTCAGCCTGAGATGAGAGAAAGACAGGCGAACGTGTGCGTGTGAGGGGAGGAGGGGGTGGGGGAGGGCGTGTATATACACATGAATGTGTGTCGCTTGGTGGTGCTGGAGGACTTGCCCTTGTAGTGCACGTTGGCTTTAAGCTTCCCTTTTGAGGCGATTGTTGTCAGCCTGAGATGAAAGAAGGACAGGCAAACGTGTGCATGTGATGGGGTGGGGGGGGGTGTATGTGCGTCGCTTGGTTGTGATGGATAACTTGCCCTTGTAGTGCACGTCTGCTTTAATCAAGCTTCCCTTTCGAGGCGGTGGTTGTCAGCCTGAGATGAGAGAAAGACAGGCAAACGTGTGCGTGTGAGGGGAGGAGGGGGTGCGGGAGGGCGTGTATATACACATGAATGTGTGTCGCTTGGTGGTGCTGGAGGACTTGCCCTTGTAGTGCATGTTGGCTTTGAGCTCCCCTTCCGAGGCGGTGGTTTGCAGCCTGAGAAGAGAGAAGGACAGGGCAGGACTTTGGAAAACATTTGTTTAGGTGAAGGGTTCTCCCTGGAAGCAGTGACGACCTATTTTGGAGGCGTCGCACAATAGCTATCCTCTTCACTCTGGGACTACACATTGGCAGGCAGCTGGCTGGTGGCTACCGCCCCTCGCAAATTATTGTTAGGGCCATAACTGGACTTGGGTCTAGGCGGTGGTACGAGGACTAGAAGGTAGTCTTCGCTGGAAAGCCGATGTTACTGTAACTGAAGGGTTGCAGGGTGCGAGGCCCGTCAAGTCACACAACACACGCGTTCACACTTGCACACGCGCGTGTGCGCACACATACACGGACGGCCGCGTCCACACACACACACACACACGCACACGCACATGCACATGCACATGCACACACATGCACACACATGCACACACACACACACATGCACACACACACACACACACACACACACACACACACAAACACACAAACACACACACAAACACACCAAGCACGCCCCCCCCCCCATCCCCCACCCCAAAACGCACCCGTGCCGCTCAACAAAACCAGCCAGCCAACGCAAGCTGTCTTCCGGCACCACGACGTCTTCATGGCGCACGTACTGTGTGTGTGTGTGTGTGTGTCTATATATGTGTGTGTTTGTTTGTGCATGCATGTATGTGCGTGTGTGTGTGTGTGGTCGATTTTACAGTCTTGTTGGACGCCTTTAATGGCGTATTAGACTTGTGCTTGCGCACTCAATCCCTGAGGCAGGCAGATACGATCACCCGCACTAGTCCACTCAGTGGATACACATTGACTGTGTCCATCCCACTAGCTCTAGTACATCTGGTCGCGCCATGCGTCTCAGTTCGGGCAGCCAGCCTGGCCACCCTCCTCCTCCTCCGTTCATCACGTGGCGCACGCCCGACATGCCGCCAGCCTCCATGCATGGCGCTTGCGCTGCGAGGGCGCTTGCTGCCAGTGCACCTCCGTCGTCATGTGTCTCATGCAAGTAAGATTCGCCCTGCATGGAGACCCTCCATGCAGGTCACTGAAGTGCCCCGCGATTCGTGCCGTAGCTGCAGTCCGTAGGCCGAAGCCGTCGCCGCAGCCGATGTCAGTAGCCGTGGCCGTAGCCGTGGCCGATGCAGATGCAGATGCCCAGAGGGCGGACGTGTAGCCGATGCGATGTGAGTGCAGATGCAGTGGACAGTACAAAAAATGTGTCCCTGGCCGTAGCCGAAGCCTTAGCCGATGTCAATCAATAGCCGATGCCCATAGCCGGTGCCCTGGCTGTAGCGTAGCTGCAGCCTCTGCCCGGTGCCGGTGCCCGTGGCTGCATGGGGGTACCGACGATGGCGGCGCCGACTTCTGCCAGCAGCCTGCCCTCCGTCCCCGCATGCCTCGCAGTTGCCTGCCTTATGACGCCGTGTCTCAAACAGCCACTAGCGCTCTGGATCAGGGCAAATCGGCGACATAGCCGATTTTCCAAAACCCAGAGTCGCTCACGCTGCAGCAGCACCCTGTCAGCCCAGTTGGTCCGCCATTGGCGGCGTCGGGCGGGAGCCCCCGACGATTTTGACACGTGTGTGTGTGACACGTGTGTGTGTGTGACACGTGTGTGTGTGTGTGTGTGTGTGTGCGCAAGCTTCCCTCCGGCACAGTGTGTATTCCAACAGAAACTGAAGGCCCCCCCCCCCAACACACACACACCATTTACAGTTAACACTTGACACGACACTCCCTCACTGAGGGAGGGCGTCGTATTGAGCAGGGCCAACCGACCAGACTAAGGATCTCTGCCCATGTAGTTGCTTCAGGAGAAGGTCGCCAAGCACCATGGGATCTAGGCCACCATGCTGCTCCTCCGCCCCCCCCCCCCCGCAAGGGCGGTTTCCAAGCATGCGCCTCCAGTGATTTCCTTTTCAGCTCTTCACAGCCATTTGGGTATATGCCGGCTGTACTTCGACCTTGCACACACCGCAACCCATTCTGTTGATTGTTAGTCTGACAAGCCCGCCAGATAGATCACGTCAACAGCTTTCAAATTGCCTATGTATGAGGACAAATGTTCAACGGGAGGTCAATGGTCAACGCGGTCAAAGCACAATCCGGCTGTGGAAGAGTTAAAATAATGAAAATAAAATCACTGTGCGCCTCCGACCATGCGCCGCGTCGCGGCTGCGTTAGAAAGACAGCAGCGACTACCACTGAGCAACTACCACTGAGCGACTACCGTATCCACCCTGCGCAATTAAGTATTGTTCTGGGCGCCTCCGCGGAGCTGAAAAGGATTTGAAAATCGCGAAAATCGCGATTTCGGGCGTGAAATTGACTGAAATCGAAGGACAACCCGCGCAGAGCGATGAAATAATCATTTGTTCGACCCCCCCGCGAAGAATAAGGGCGCGTAAGGTACGCTCATCCGTGGCCCAAAGCATAAAGCTGACCTCCTTCTCGGTCTTGCCGATCGCCATGCATGCCGATGTGACCGATCCCGCAGCGGTGCGACACCGAGCCCGCCGTTGCTGGCCGAGGGCGTGCCATAACCCCCCCCCCCACACACACGTCTGCTCACACACACGCGCACACACACGCACACACACACTCACGCACACACCTTGCCACACACACACACACACAACACACACACAAACCTCGACGAACGGCGCCCAACTGGATATATTGAGGAAGTTGATGAGCTTGAAACGTCGACACTCAAGTATATGCGCGCATGGCGCGCGCTGCGTGTGTGTGTGCGTGTGCGTGCGTGTGTGTGTGTGTGTGTCGACTACCCGCCCACCGACTACCCGCCCATGCTCCACCCCCACATGGAGCTTGCCGTCCCGTGTGCGCGCCATGCAGGCCCATGCACCCCCGCCCCATGCGCCTCCCGCCCATGCGCCCTCACGCGCGCCGACCCCATGCTGGCCCTCCCTCCCCCCCCCCTCCCCCCAGCCTTTCCTCCCTTGCCCCTGCCTCCACCCCCTGCCTACCTACATCATCGCCCCATGGACTTCACAGGCCCATGGAGATGATCCGCCTCACCACCCCCCACGCCCCAGCCTCTCCTCCCTCGCCCCTGCCTCCGCCCCCTGCCTACCTACATCATCGTCCCATGGAGTTCAGAGGCCCATGGAGATGATCCACCGCCCCATCCCTGCGCCCCTGCCTACGTTCATCATCGCCCCATCGAGTTCGTTGGCTCATGGAGATGATCCGCCGCCGCCCCCTTTCCCAGGCCCGCCTACGCTCGCCCGTCGCCCCATCGAGGAGCTGATCCGACGTCCTCAAGGCCTGCCTACCCCCAACTATCGCCCCATGGAATTAATCAGCCCATGGGGGGATGATACGCCGCGATTGAGGTTGAATGAAGTTGAAAGTTGAAGTTGGTTGGCCCGAGTGGCACCCCCCCCCCCGCCATGTGATGTACCCCTCTTAGCGCTGATTGGTCCCCCGCTGTAGAACGACACACATGTGCCTTTTGACCTCTGGAACATTGCCAGTACTTAAGTACGGGTAGTGCTGTTGCAGTCGTGTAACATTATGGAATGGGATGGAATGTGTGTGTGTGTGTGTGTGTGTGTATGCATGCGTGTGTGTGTGTGTGAGTGCGTGTGTGTGTGTGTGTGTGTGTGTGTGTGTGTGTGCGGTGTGTGTGCGTGTGTGTGTGTGTGTGTGCGTGTGTGGGGGGAGCTTGAAGCTTTGACACTCAACAATACGCGCGCATGGCGCGCGCTGCGTGCGTGTGGGTGCGCGTGTGTGTTCGTGTGTGTGTGTAGGGTTGTGGGCAACCGTAGATGGACGGCCCCGTGTATCCGTAGATACGTACATACGACCGTATATCCGTAGATACGTATCTGCATATGTAGCACAGCTGCCTCATATGTATGTCAAATTGGGTGAGAGACACGCCGTTGGTACGCTGGATTTACAAGGGGCACTGTTGCTCTCGGTGTGATTGATCATCATGTGTGCTAAGGTTTTTCAGTAAATGCCAAAACCGTATTGTGGCTGCACGGGGGGCCGCGGTGCGTGCGGTGCGGGAGCCAAGTCCTCTCCCTCCTCCCTTCCCCTCCTCTCCCTCCTCCCCCCTCCGTTGAGTCTACGACCTGATCTAGTTCAGTACCCAAGGGCCCCGTCCCTTGTTAAAACGCTGAGCAAGTAATAGCCGAGACACTACCCCACCAAGACACACACCCAGACACACACCCAAGCCCTAGATCCAGGGGACCCCCTGCCTAGACCCACACCCAAGACCCAAGACATAAGCCCCAGGCCCCAGGCCCCAGACCCCGCCCCCGCCTCCCGCCCCCGCCCCAGACTCCAGACCCCAGACCTCAGGCCCCAGACCCCAGACCCCAGACCTCGACCCAGAGAGACCCCAAAGTTGTTTTGTCACCCGCCCCATGCCCCATGCATGCGCCCCATGCACATCACCACTACCCCCCCAAAGCTGCATGCAATCGACAGAGCTGGTCATCAGCTTAACAATGCAAGCAGAATCGTCTGATTCCGTGCTGTATTCGGGGAGTAGTTTTGCCGTTTGTTGCGTGACTCCAGGGTTGCACGGGACGTTATTTGTACTGGGGTACGGTACCACGTCCTGCGTCCTGACAGTACGCTGGGGTGCGTACTGCAGGACGCGATCGGCGGCAGCACCAGACGCCTTTACTTGGCACACAGAAACGGCCACGGCCATAACTTCCTGGCTGCTGCACCGATTTGGACGATTCGACATATGCTGGAGAGCTTATAACAAGGGCTTTCCAAGGGAATGCTTGGGTCGTCAATCCATTGAGGAGCAACGGAGTTGTGTGTGACGGGGTGTGGGCACTTAGTCGCTCGCGCCACACTCTCGCCCCCCCGCGTCCTTGTACTGCGTCCTGGAGTACCGTCAGGACGCTGACCCCCCCTCAGGACGAGCGTACCGTGCAACCCTGCGTGACTCCAAGGTGGGGCCCCATTGGCTGTCTGAAGGACCTTGCGGCCCACGTTCCTCCATCCTACATCTCTTGCTTACTGCTACTGAGGCTGTTTGCGACCCGTTGCGGCCCGTTGCGGCCCGGATCGCGTCGGCGCCAGCCGCAATCCACACAAAAATAAAAATCAACCGCACATTGCAGTGCGTATACCGCCCGCTTTTGACATCCGTATATACGGCCGTATATACGGATATACGGATGTACGGGATATACGGTTGCCCACAACCCTATGTGTGTGTGTGTGTGTATGTGTGTGTGTGTGTGTGGAGGGAGGAGTCCTGAGACGTCGACACTCGAGAATATGCGTGCATGGAGCACGCTGCGTGTGTGTGTGTGCATGCGTTTGTGATGTGTGTGTGTGTGTGTGTGTTTGTGTGTGTGTGCATATGCGTGCGTGTGTGTGTATGTGTGTGTGTGTGGGGGGGGGTGAGTGCGTGGGGTGTGTGTGTGTGCGTGCGCACGGGGGAAGCAGTAACAGTAACAGTAACACGGGGTTTCTAGCTAAGCAGGCTACTCTACACACAAACACACACACATAGTCGCGGGTGGCATGGCTGTGTGGTGTGGGTAGGGAGACACACACACACACGCACACAAAACACACACACACACACCTGTGTCTCGCGGGTCCAAGGCTTGATCGAATTGTCCATCCACGGCTGAGTGAGGAAGGCCTGTGTGTGAGTGTGTGTAAGTGTCTGCGTGTGCTTCCGTTTGTCTGTGTGTGTGTCTGTGTGTGTGCGTGTGTGCTTGTGTGTTTGTGTGTGTGTGTGTGTGTGTGTGTGTGTGTGTACACCCCCCGCCATCTTCCCCTCCCCTCCCCCTCCCCAGCCCCTTCACCCTCCACACCCCATCTTCCCAGCCACCGCCGCACTTTTCATGTGCCGTCGACCGGACGCGGATGGCCTCCACGCGGGAGGGGCCATCACGTCGTACCGGCAAAATGCAGGTGACATTTTCACATCCCAACGGTTTCGAGACGCCGTCAAGAATCGCTTTGACCAGTTCAAACGAGAGCGAGCCAAGTACGCCGCGTACCCAGAGCTCACGCGCATCCTCGACAACCGAGTCCCACCCGGATGGCTCACCCTAGCGAGATTTCCACAGCTGTGGGAGTCCATATGCGGCGATCTGATTAAGGCGGGATAGAGGTTGCGACCACCACACAGCCTCAGAGAGAGTGAGAGTGATCACAGTCAGTTTAGTCAGCGTACAACACAGCGTACTTAGATGCGGTGCCTCAGAGGCAGCCCCCCCCGCAGCAGAGTGGCATTATATCCCCTCATAGCGACGAGTGGTCTCCCGCTATTGACAGACGCCCTTTCGCCGACCTCTGGAACGATATCGCCGTTATCTTTGTAATGATCTGGAATGGAATGGAATGTGTGTACACCCACACCCGCCCACACCACACACACACACACACACCTCAAACGGCGCGTCGGCTCCAAGCAACAGCGTGTTCGTTGCTTGATCAGCCTCGCACCAGCACGCCTGGTGCACCTAGACCCCCCCCCTCCCCTCCCCCCCACCACCACAAACACACGCTTGCGCACCTATACCCACACCCATACCCACACCTACACCCACACCCACACCCACGCTCACACCCACACCCACACTCACACCCACACCTCAAACGGCGCGTCTGCTCCAAGCACCGACGTGTTCTTCACTTGGTCGCCTCGTACCAGCACAGAGTGTCGATTTGCAACCCGCCAGAGAGGCAACCCACCCACCCACCCACCCACTCAAATGGCGCGACTGCTCCGAGCAACAGCCTGTTCTTTGCTTGGTCGCCTCGCACCAGCCCGCCCAATACACCTTCACCCCCCCCCACCCCCCACCCCACCACACCCCACCACCACCCACCCACACATACGCTTGCACACACACGCTTCCACCCACAAACTCCCCCACCCACCCACTCACCCACCTCAAACGGCGCGTCTGCTCCAAGCAGGGGCGTGTTCTTTGCCTGGTCAGCCTTGCACCAGCACGCCCGGTGCACCTAGACCCCCCCCCCTCACACACACACCAACCCATACACACATAGGCTTGCACACCCACACACACCCACACACCCACCACACACACACACCTCAAACGGTGCATCTGCTCCAAGAAACGGCGTGCTCTTTGCCTGGTCAGCCTCACACCAGCACGCACGGTGCATCGCGGCCGCCCAATCATAGGGGTTGCGTAGCATGACGATCACCGCTGTTGTTTCTGGCGGCAGGCATTGCTTGTTGGGTGCCTGTTTGTGTGTGTGTGTGTGTGTGTGTGCGCGCGTGTGTGTGTGCGTGTGTGTGTGTGTGTCGCGAAGTGTGGGTCGGTTTATTCGCAGAGTGCATTACGGCCGCCAGTCATAGGGGTTGCGTAGCATGATGACCACCACTGTTGTGTATGGTGGCATAGCTTCCTGGGTGCCTGTGGCATTGGGAGTGTGTGTCTCTGTGTGTGTGCGTGTGCGTGTGCGTGTGCGTGTGCGTGTGTGTGTGGTGAAGTGTGGGTCGGCCCAGTCATAGGGGTTGCATATCATGACAATCACCACTGTTGTTTCTGGCGGCAGGCATTGCTTGTTGGGCGCCTGTGGCATTGGGAGTGTGGGCGTGCGTGTGAGTGTGAGTGTGAGTGTGAGTGTGAGTGTGTGTGTGTGTGCGTGCGTGTGTGTGCGTGTGTGTGTGTGTGTGTCCATGTGTGTGTGTGTGTGTGTGTGTGTGTGTGCGTGTGTGCGTGTGTGTGTGTGTGTGGCGAAGTGCGGGTCGGTTTATTCGCACAGTGCATTGTGGCCGCCCAGTCATAGGGGTTGCGTAGCATGACGATCACTACTGTTGTTTCTGGCGGTTGGGATTGATTGCTGGGTGTCCGTAGCATTTGGAGTGTGTGTGCGTGTGTGTGTGTGTGTGTGTGTGTGGTGGTTGGCGGTGCATCCCACTGGGCCAGGCAGGCTTCATCAAGGTTCAGGTTGAGGTCTTAATGCTCAAGGTTGATAATGGTTTCTCTTCTGCCCACACAAAAAATAGGCAACAAACTGAAATCGAACACACCCACCTGGTACTTGTGCTTGTTTTCGCAGCACGCGTTGGTCACCATGCGCGCCAGCCTTTCTTGTTTGGGTTCCAATTTGAGGGTTTCAGGCAGGGCTTCAGCAGGGCTTCAGCTGGGTTCAAGTTGAGGTCTTTATCCTCAAGGTTCATTATCGTTCTCTTTCCGCACCCACACATAAACAGGGGAAAGAACTGAAACCCAAAACACCCACCTGGTATTTGTGCTTGTTGGCGCAGAATGCGTTTGTCACCATGAGCGCCGACAGATCGAGGTTCTCCTCTAACAGGCGCCGCATGAAGTTGGTGCCCGAGTGGCGCTGCGGTGTACCAGGTGTTAACGTGAATTTGGTATTCGTGGTGGTAGTTCGTAGTGGTAGGGGCTCGATTAACGGAGGCGCGTTCTCGTCGCCGAGCCCTGGACCCAGCAATGCGGCGTTGCTGGTGACGAGGATCTCCGTGCCGATGACGAGCGGGGTAAAATATGACTGGCCCGGCTCCTGCTGGACTGCCCCTCGGTGGAACACTTCAGGAGCGGCTTGCCCGGCGCTGCCATGGCTTGGCGAGTAGCCGCGGCGCTGCCGCGGCCCGTGCTGGGAGACGGCCCTTATCCTCCCCCCATGCAGGACGCCATGCGGCACCGATCTCGACGAGTTGATCGACGAGCGGAGGAGCTGGCGCCCGTCAATGCATGCTGGACATTGGTCAAGATGGCTACCCGTGGAGGCGGGCTACCATCACGGCTTCAGCGGTGGCGACCGCCGAGGCAATACAGAGTAAATCCGCTTCACCAATCGCAGCGTTTGTCACCGCGCTCATCCTCGGGGTCGCTCGTCTGCCGGTGACTGGCGTTGGAAGGTCTTCAGGCAGCCTCCATGACAACTCTGTCGTCCATGCACCCCTGGAGGGTGGGACCTGGCCATGCATGAGGCATGGGGCGCCGGCTGAGCCCCATGCAAACGAGAGCTGGACAGCCATGCACTGCCAGGCGGGGACCGTTCCAGTCAGCGCCAGTCGGCTCTGCCGGCTTGACTGGCCACAAGGCCACTACTGTGACCCTGAGGAAGGTCCTCTCCTATATGCTCCTTGCCAGACATGTCTCTCAGAGACCGCTGTTTGGGGTAGTCTAGCCGGCGGGAGCGGTAGTCTATCGGCCGGGAGCCGGCGGTACTCTAGTACTAGAGTGTGCTGGAGTATCGGCGGGTGTCTCTAGTAGAAGAGTAGCCTGCTTAGCTGGAAACCCTGTGTTACTTGTTACTTGTGTGCATGTGTGTGTGTGTGTGTGTGTGTGTGTGTCATTGCGTGCGTGTGTGCGTGTGTGTGTGTGTGTCATGTGGGTACATGCAGCGGTGTATGTGTGTGAGTGTGTGTGTGTGTGTGTGTGTGTTTGTGTGCGTGTGTGCGTGTGCGCGTGTGTGTGTGTGTGTGCGTGTGTGCATGAGCGCCTTGGAAACGTGAAGGCTTAGGCCTACCTGCACGGGGCAGCCCTGATGGTTCAGTAGTGTATGCTCTGCTAGGTGTTGCGATTGGTGATGGAGATGATGTCATGGCGTCAACGTGAGCTCACCTCTCCGATAACCGCCACGGCCTTCCGAACAGCGTCTCCAGTCCGAATCGGAGATCGCACGTCGGGGAAAGCAAGTGCCGCCGCGGCCAGGCACACTGAGAGCAGCACGACATGCCTCCCATGCATGGGCCCCATGGTGGTGTTCAAACGCTCCCAAACATCCCTGTGGCGTCCAAGTCGCGTGTAGACCGAGCTGGAGTAGTTGTTGTTGTTGGCTGACCATCAGGGGCCCTGCTGACCACCCTTATTGGCCCACACAAGGGGGAACTGATACAAATCGTGTCCTTGCTCTCTAACCTAACCTTCTTGAGCCTTGAGGCGCACCTCCAGCGTCTAGAGGCGAACCAATTAACGAGGCAGACCGTTACAGAGAGAATCCCACATCTCGGCGAGCACCCCTCAGTGACATGGCGCAGCACCATGAGGAGCTCCGCCTCATGGCCCTGGCGCAAGCTGCCTCCAAGCAGCTGGAGGCCGGGTAAGGAGAACCAAATTGGCGTGATTGTTTTCCGAGATGGCACACACTGAACGATGCATGGACGCATAGATGCATGCACTGCATGGATGCGTGCACTGCTTGCGCTGCATGGACTGCATGCACTGCATCAATGAATGGACTGCATGCATGCATGCATGCACAAGACCGCCATCCGGCCCCACCATACCCTTGCACCCACCCGCACCCACGACGCATGTGCATGGTCGCAGCGCCACTCACCCCTGACGCGCATCCCCGTCCCTGTCCCGGCCCCCAGGCGATCCCAGGGGGCAGCCCTGTCGGGCGAGCCGCAAAACGCCTGGTCTGCGTCCAGGGGTGGGCCGCTCATAAAAGGCGAAAAGATCCGCTCGGATTACCTGGGCGTGGGCTGGCACAAGGGCAACGCCTCATGGAGAGTGCAGGTGACGTACCCGCAGACCAAGCGCAGCCAGCACGTCGGGTACTATGCCTCGGAGGAAGACGCAGCCAGGGCGTATGACCGCGCGGCCGTGCAGGTGCACGGGCCGTACGCCGAGCGCAACTTCCCGCATGAGGCGATCATCGAGGAGCCTGAGACAGTGGGCGACAAGCGCAAGCAGCGGAGCACCTCGCGCTACCTCGGCGTCCACTGGGACTCGTCCAAGTCGACGTGGCGCGTGACGCTGCGCATCCCACAGACCAACCGCAAGCAGTACTTCGGGTCCTTCGCCTCCGAGGAGGACGCAGCCCGGGCGTTCGACCGCGCGGTCGTGCAGGTGCGCGGACCCGGCGCCAAGCGCAACTTCCCGGACGAAGCGCTGGGCGTCAGCGATCCACAGGTGGAGCAGAGCAGTGCAGCAGCGGAGCGCAGCGAGAGTGCGCCCGGTGCGGGCGCCACACCCCAGCGCGCAGCCGGCAGCGTGCCGCCCGTGCAGCAGAGCAGCGCAGCAGCGCAGCAAAGCGACCAAGATGCGCTCGGCTCTAGCGCTTCCTCCCAGCGCGCAGCAGCCGCTTCGACCAAGGGCGAGAAGCGGCGCCGCAGCTCCACCGACCAGGCCGGGCGCGACGAACCCGCTCCAGGCTCCGTGGCAGCTGCGGGGCAGCTGCCTGGCACTGTAGGCGCGCCACAGCCAGAGCTGCCTCCTGCGGCCCTGCGCCCCGCAGCCCTGCAGCCCTGCGATTTTGAGTTCTTCTGAGCTCCACGCACCCGCTCCGGGCCCCGCAGCAGCTGCGAGAGAGCTGCCCGGCACTTCAGACGCACAACAGCCAGAGCTGCCTCCTGCGGCCCTGCGCCCTGCAGCCTTGCAGCCCAGATTCTGAGGTTACCTGTGAGAGCCACCAGCAGGCAGGTGTCGGCCAGACGGGGTCCGGCCTGGCCACCAGGTACCACTGTAGGGGCGTCCCACGCCCTGCCGCCTGCATCGCTGCGAGATGGAGGTTCATCCGAGCGCCACGCGGCGCCGGCCCTGCGGCAGCTGCAGGCAGGCGCGCTTCAGGCAGAGCTGCAGCCTGCAGCCCTGCGCCCTGCGCCACGTCCCTCACCCTGCGAGGTGGAGGTTCATCTGCTTGCCATGCAACGACGGGCCCTGCGGCAGCCGTGGGCAGGCGCGCTACAGGCAGAGCTTCCGCCTGCAGCCCTGGCTGCGCCCTGAGCCACGTCCCTTACCCTGCGAGGTGGAGGTTCATCTGCTTGCCACGCAACGATGGGCCCTGCGGCAGCCGTGGGCGGGCGCGCTACAGGCAGAGCTTCTGCCTGCAAGCCCTGCCTGTTTGGGTTCATCTTAGCGATATGTCCCCTCCCCCCCCTCTCCCACTCTCTTACTTTCTCCCGTATGAGAGCAAACCAGGACCAATGAAGGAGCCTCCAGTGCACCATTGTCTGCACTTAAACGCTAATCTGGGGGCTTGCGCGGGGTACACTTTGCCTGAGAGTCACCTCTGATAGACAGGCTCTGTGCTTAAGCTGATGATGATGATGAATTTTACAGTCGTATGTGACGCACCTACAGGCAGCCCATTCGACTTTGCTCTGCGTATACAGCCCAAGCACTACAGACGGGCTAGGTGCTCTAGCTAGGTGCTAGCTAGGTGCAATGACTCTCTCCTCAATACCACGCCTGGCGGGAGTATCCGTATGATTAACTGTAAACTAAGAACTGTAAACTATGTGCCAACGGGTGGTGATGATGGACTGCACCATCATGAGGGTGTGCACCATGAGGCACGCCATGAGGGTGTGTGATGCATCACATATGGCACGCGGTTCCGTCAGCTACGGCACCACTGCGCCTCCTCGTGGGATGCAACTCGTTCACAGCTCTTACTCAGCTCAAGCCTGCGCCAACAATGGCAGATCGCCCAGGCTCTCAGAGAT
The DNA here is from genome assembly GCA_016618255.1 of Chlamydomonas sp. UWO 241. NCBI lineage: Eukaryota > Viridiplantae > Chlorophyta > Chlorophyceae > Chlamydomonadales > Chlamydomonadaceae > Chlamydomonas > Chlamydomonas priscui. Next base: position 92,972 of record VFSX01000322.1, read on the forward strand.
GCCATATGCAACAAGGCAGCAGCACGTCGTCGCCCAGGGTGGGGTGCTGCTGATGGGCGCTGTACGCAGGGTGGGGTGTCTGCTGTCTGCGGCGTAGCGTGTGTGCGTGTCACAGTGTGTGAATGCGTGTGCATGTGTGTCTGTATGTGTGTGTGTGTTTGTGTGTGAGTGTGTGTTTTGTGTGTGCTGTGTGTATGTGTGTGTTTGTGTTTGCGTGTGTATGTATGTGTGTGTGTTTGTGTGTGTGTGTGTGTCTGCGTCGATCCTCAACGCCAAGCCCGCCGTCGGTGGCATCGGTGTGGTGACGCACCGGGGCGGTGTGCTGCGTGTGCTCTTCACCGTGACGTCTGACGTCGCGGCCGACACCGTTGTGCGCTACCGCCACCGACTGCGCAGCGGCGGCCGGGTGTCCAACATCTTCGACGTGCTGAGTGACCGCGAGGAGGCGCGTCACCAGGCGCTGTGGCCCGCTTTCGTCGCCGCAAAGGCTGTGGGCAAGCGGGCGCAGTTCCACCGCGCGCGCCGCGTGGTTGACGGCGAGCGGGTGGCTGCACCTGTTTGCTAGTTGCATCCCCTCTGGGGCCCAAACCTCTGGGGGTGTGTTTGAAGGGGAGGTGGCGCCACACGCGTGCGGTGGCGGGTGCGGAGCGGTCGCTGGGTAGAGTGCTGCGGCGGGTGTGCTACCAGCCCTGCTTCCAGTGGTTTTGGGGGAGGGCTTTATGGTCCCTTCATGGTTTTATACCTTGGGCCCGCCCTCCGGCCACTGGAGGGGTTGGGTATGGAGCCTGCACTGGTGCTGCTTGCTTGGCGCCCGCCACTACGTGGTTGGCGCTACCATGGGCTACTTTTGTAGCTTGACCTTTTGGTGGGCCTCGTGCCTGCTCTCTTAAGACCCGCTGGAGCTTTGGAACCGAACGTGTGACTGCCGACAGTGGATTGTAAAACTCTCATCATCGTGTGTGTGTGTGTGTGTGTGTGTGTGTGTGTGTGTGTGTGGTGCAGCGTGGGGCCCGTAACTGTAACCTCATGCAACTGCAACCTCCCTGTAACGTTACGGGGCTTTCGGGCCATCCCTCTCAAAGTGCCCCGTAACACCCCGTAAATCGAGAAAGGTGTGGAACGGTGTGTGCCCCACACCGTCGACTGGCCCCGAAGGGTGTTGACTAGGGGTTACGGGAGGTGTTACGTGAGGGTTACGGGAAGGTTTCCGAGGGTAAAGGGTTACGGGCCACCACGGGTGGGGTTACGGGCCCACGCTGGCGCGCGCATCGGTTCACACCGTCCACACCTCCACTCGGCGGCGGACTCCCGCAACCGGCCCACTCGCGTCACTGCCCCATTTTTAACCATAGCGTCAGCAACGCATTGCTGCTGCGCATCTCGTGCACCTGCGTGGGCGACGCCTCTCCGCGCGCGTGTTGTTACATAGCGTGTCGTCATCGCGACCTCCTACGTATACGCGCATCAAGCCCTGCCAGACGTGAGCACACGGCGTGTTCCTGGGTGCCCTTTCCCCGCAACACGTCGCCCCGTCGACCGCCCATGCGCATGCATGCCCACTCTCAGGGTCTGGCTGCCTGGCATGCCAGACCGAACAGAGGCCGATCGATGCATAGCGTCAGGACGCGCATGTCGGGGCGCATGATGCAGTACGCACCAGTCGTGCCCAGCCATGCCAATGCTTGCCCATGCGTGCCCATGCGTGCCTGATGGCGTAATGCTGATGATGATGGATTTTACAGTACTGTATGCTGATGACGTGCAGCGCACCACACAGCGTACAACCTTTGGTATGCGCTACTCGCACCTCACCACAGCCTGCCCCCCCCTGCCACCTGCACGCACGCACAGCAGCGCGTCGCACACGATGCCCCCACTCGCCCGCCGGGACGTGAGGGGCCTGGTGCGCAAGCTAGGCGCGAGCGCTCGTCCGTCGCAGCAGAGGGAGGCGCTGGAGACGATTCTGGGGCTGTCACTCAGCAATGGAGACCGGGATACCCTTGCCGCGATCGCGTCTGCTGGCGCCATCCCTCCGCTGGTGCAGCTGCTTGGGTCGGGCTCTTCAGCTGAGGTGCAGGCGAATGCTGCAGCAGCACTGGGCAACCTTGCTTTGAATGCTGAGAATGTGGTCGCCATCGCTGCAGCTGGCGCCATCCCTCCACTGGTGCAGCTGCTGGGGCCTCGCTCTTCAGCTGGCGTGCGGCAGAATGCAGCAGGCGCATTGACCAACCTCACTATCAACGCTGACATTTCGGCCACCATCGCTGAAGCTGGGGCCATCCCTCCACTGGTGCAGCTGCTGGGGTGTGACTTTTCAACGGAGGTGCAGCAGTGCGCAGCCGAAGCACTGAGGGCCCTAGCTATAGCGCCCCCCCAGAACAAGGTCGCCATCGCCACTGCCGGTGGCATCCCCCCACTAGTGCAGCTTCTGGGGCCCCTCTCTACATCTGAGATGCAGCATGCTGCAGCAGGCGTACTGGCAAGCCTGAGCTCAAGTGCTGAGAATGTGGTCGCGGTCACTGCTGCCGGTGCCATCCCTCCACTGGTGCTTCTGCTGGGGGCTGGCTGTGCAGCAAATGTGCAGAAGCAGGCAACTTCAGCGCTGGGTAACCTCGCTTTGGTTGCAAAAAATAAGGTTTCCATTGCTTCTGCCGGTGCTATCCCTCCACTGGTACAACTTCTACAGTCTGGCTGTCCACTTGTCAAGCAGAATGCAACTGGAGCACTGCTCAACCTCGCTCTGATCACTGAGAACGCGGTCTCCATCGCTTCATCTGGTGCCATCCCTGCACTGGTGCAGCTCCTGGTGGCTGGCTCTTACGACAGAACGTCATTTGTCGCAGCACATTTACTGAAGGTGCTCAGTAACATCAGCGCCGAGATCCGTGCCGCAATTACCGCTGCGGCGGCCAGTGCCAACCTGCTGCAGGACATGAAGGACTAGCAGCACTTCGGGCCCATCGCCTCCGAGGAGCACGCAGCCCGGGCGTACGACCGCGCGGCTGTGCAGGTCGCTGACCCGGCGCCAAGCGCAATTTCCCGGACGATGCGCCGTCCGTCAGCATACCGGCGACTCAGCAGAGCAGCGGAGCAGCGCAACGGCATCAGAGTGCGCACGGCTCGGGCGCCGCCGCCCAGCGTGCAGCCGGCAGCGTGCCGCCGGCGCAGCAGCGCAGCGGAGCAGCGCAGCGGCACGAGTGCGCATGGCTCGGGCACCGGCGCCCAGCGCGCAGCAGGCTCCATGCCGGCCGTTCAGCAGAGCAGCAGAGCAGCGGAGCAGTGCAGCGGCATCAGAGCGCACGGCTCGGGCGCCGTCGCCCAGCGTGCAGCCGGCAGAATGCTGCCGGTGCAGCAGAGGAGCGGAGCAGCGCAGTGGCATGAGAGTGTGCATGGCTCGGGCGCCGCAGCCCTGCGCGCAGCCAGCAGCGTGCCGCCGGTGCAGCAGAGCAGCGCAGCAGCGGAGCGCAGCGAGAGTGCGCGCGGTGCTGGCGCCACCAGGGTGCAGCAGAGGAGCAGAATAGCGCAGCGCAGCGACCTTGATGCGCACGGCTCGGGCGCCGCCGCCCAGCGCGCAGCCGTCAGCGAGCCGCCCGTGCAGCAGAGCAGCGTAGCAGCGGAGCGCAGCAAGAGTGCGCGCGCGGTGCGGGCGCCACCAGCGTGCAGCAGAGGAGCAGAATAGAGCAGCGCCGCAACCAAGAGTGCGGGCGCCACCACCCAGCGCACAGCCATCAGAGTGGCGCCTGTACAGCATAGCAGCGGAGCAGCGCAGCGCCGTAACCACGCTCGGGCGCCACTGCACAGCGTGCAGCCGGCAGCGTGCCGCCGGTGCGGCAGAGGAGTGGAGCAGTTCAGCGCCACGACCAAGCTGCGCCGCACGGTGCGGGCGCCGCCTCCCAGCGCGCAGCAGCCTCGACCAAGGGCGAGAAGCGGCGCCGCAGCTCCACCAACGAGGCTGGGCGTGACGCACCCGCGCCGGGCCCCGCGGCAGCTGCGGGGCAGCTGCCCCGCGCTGCATGCGCACCAACACCAGAGCTGCCTCACGCGGTCCTGCGCCCCGCAGCCCTGCAGCCTTGTAATTATGAGTTCATCTGAGAGAGGGTCACCATCAGACCCTGCGGTAGCTGCCCCACACTGCAGGCACCCCACCGCCAGAGACCTGCCTCATGTGCCACGCCGTGCAGCCTTACAGCCCTGCGATTTTTCGTTCTTCTGAGAGAGAGCCACCGACAGGCCGCAGTCGGCGAATGTAGGAGCGCCCTGCGCCACACCTCATGCGAGGGGCATTTGTCTTTGGGGAGGGGGGGATTGTGCCGACTTTGGTCTCTATTCATGAGAAGTACCGCACCTCATCCATGATAATGAATGTTGGCACCCACTCCCGGCAGCCATTATCAGTTAACCAGCTCGAGTGTGACAAATCAAAGCCAAGCCACTAGCTAGGTGGGCCTATAGGTGGGCCAGCCAAACACCAAATGAGGGGGCGCCCCACATACCGGCGGCAGGTACCCGCACTTAACGCTGTAGATCGACCTCAACATGATGCGCATACCGTAAACTCGGTTAGCCTGTATCGGTGGCCCAAAAAACATATAATTAATTGTTTCTGGAGGCACGGTAGCGCGCACAGCGCGGACTTTTTTCAGTATTCGACAGTATCGCAGAATTTTTTAAGATTTGTTTTTGTAAATACCGCACCCCAAAAAGACTTGCCCGAGGCGGGATTCGACCTCGGGCAAACCTCGGGCGGCTTGAATACTCAAGTTGGAGAGTATCGGGGCCCGAAACCAACTTTAATTTACCGGCTCAGAGTATCGGAGGGGTTTGGGAATTAATTACCGGCATAGGCTAACCGAGTTTACGGTAAATTACAAAAATGGTCAGGTCTTGGTTGTAAACATCACGCTGCATGTAAGAGCACGCCACTAGTCAGCAACCGGCGCCCTGCGCTCTGAAAAACTGGTGCAGCTCGTGTGTGCCGACCGTGGGCAACGGTGTTTTGCCCTGAAGCAGCGCCGACATGATGCACACGCGCGCCTGCACACACACACACGCCCCTTGCTGACATTCAAGGCACAGCGGGCCGCCTCTGTTTTTGGTGTCTGCGTGAACCCCGCACGCTGCCGCCTGCAAATCTGAGGCCGTCGCTGCTGAGTCAATAGCGGCTGCCCTGCGAATGCTGGTCCGCACCCACTCACACGCCAATTGCTAGCCACTGTGCTTGCTGGCTGTCGACGCACAGAGGGCCCGCTGTGTTGCCGATGTCCACCCCTGCGTGCTGTCGCCTGCAGTTCCGCGACCTCGGCGCAACCGGCCCCACAGCCACTGACATGCATACGTGTCCACAGCAGCAGCCAGCGCCGCGCCCGCTGATCCACTCTGATCTGTTGCAGCTGCGACAATGGGCTCCGGACCCAGGTGCAGCCTAGCCAGGTCGCCCACCACACCAGAGTAGGGCTGGCCTCGGAGCCAGTACGTGGCAGAGAGCTGGAGACAGATGGGTTGTCGCTGCCGCCGCCGCCGCTGCTGCTGCTGCTGCTGCTGCTGCTGCTGCTGCTGCTGCTGCTGCTGCGACTGCTGCTGCTGCTGCTGCTGCTGCTGCTGCTGCTGCTGCGACTGCTGCTGCTGCTGCTACTGCTGTGGCAGGGGTCAGCAAACACCAACAGGCCCACTTGCACACGCGTGGAGGCAGGGTGCGTTTGGCGGTGCAAGCGGGACTCGATGTGTGCTGCTATCTAGCTGCCACCTAGATACCACGTCTAGAGCGCCCACCCCAGGTTCAGCAACAGCACGCCATTGGTCACCAGGCACAGCAACGATCAGATACCACCTAGCTACCACCAAGCAAAAGTGTACCGCGGACACGCCCGGGTCAGCAACAGCGCGCCTTTGGCCACCAGGACCTGCAGCGCCACCCAGTCACCACCAAGCTACCACCAAGCATCCACCCGGCTGCCATCATTCGAGAGACCACCTTGGACGCGCCCAGATGCCCAGATCAGAAGCGCGCCATGGCTACCAGGACCTGCAGCGCCACCCAGTCACCACCTTGCTGCCACCCAGCTGCCACCCAGCTGCCACCCAGCTGCCACCCTGCTGCCAGCCAGCTACCACCCAGCCGCCACCCGCTAGTTGGCTGGCACGCTGCGTGGCCTTGCGGGCTCTCTTAGTAGAGCTCCCCTAGACGTGAAGTCTAGGCCTTAATCACGCCCCGGGCGCGGTCCTCCGCGTAACGCGTACGTGTAAAACCTCTAAAACCAGCTGCCACCCAGCCGCCACCTAGCTGCCACCCAGCTACCACCAAGCTGCCATCTAACTGCCACCCAGCTGCCACCCAGCTGCCACCCAGCTGCCACCCAGTCACCACCCAGCTGCCACCCAGCTGCCACCCTGCTGCCGCCAAGCTACCACCCAGCTGCCATCCAGCTGCCAGTTTACAGTTAACAGTTTACAGTACGCACCCTCGGGGTGTGGGATTGAGGGAGCTGCCTAACGAGGCTAGCTACCATTCAAAGGGGTTGTAGGGGGGTTAGCTAGGGGCGGCTCTGTGCTCTAGGTGCCGCCGGGTGGTGACTACAGAGTGGAGCTGCTGCACCATGAGGGTGTGCAGCTTCCGGGCGCAACTGAGGGCAGCATCCCGCTGCACCCCCAGCTGCTCTAGTGTGCCTATCGTGTGCGCCGCGTAGATGGTGCCGCTGACACCGAGTAGGATGTGGTAGATCTTGATGTTGTCTGCGGGGGGAGCATGTCGGCGGGCACGTGGTTGAGGCCGACGTAGGGCGCCCCGTCGTCTTTGCAGCGCTGTTGGCTCCCTACATCTGCCATGCAGATGTCACCGCCATTGGCGCCGTTGAAGATTGCGTTCAGAAGAATCCTGCCGGCCTTGTTGTGCCTCTCGGTGTACATGCGCTTCATGACTGGGTCTTGGCATCCAGACGCGATGTGGCCGCCTACGTCGGTTTGGTGGCAGAGCGGGCGTTTGTCGGTTTTGCTGTATTTGTATCGAAGCGCCAGCTTGTTATTCCACAGCTGGCCGTAGCGGTACCTAAGGACTGAGCGCCGCTGTGGGTGCGTGATTGCTGGCGATGTGAGGTAGGCGTTGCTGATGTCGGCCTCCGTTTCGCCTATGATTTGCTGCCAGTACGTATAGTACTTTCGGTGTTCGCTGCCCCGATGCGGTTGCGCGTGTGCATGTGTTGTGCGATCCCGTCCCCTGTGCTGAGCAGGGGTTTCAGGCCCGGTGGGTGTCGGTTTGGTGTGTCTGCTTCCTGTTCCTCCGGTATCATGGTTTCCGGGTCGTGTGTATGTGCCACGCAGTACGGCCATGCGGTGTTGTCTCTTGTTGAGTGCAGCCCTTGAGGGGCTGGGACGTCGTGGTTGGTCTGATAGGCTGCCCATTTAACGCCCATGTCTGCCCAGGTGTTTCCGATGTTGCCTGTGTGGGCGGCCACCTTCACTAGCTCGATTGGGCCTTGTTGCCTGTCTGCTCTCTTTTCCAGGAGGTCGTAGATGAGTCCGAGAAGGGCTCTATGGCGGTGGAAGCTGAGCTTCGCCGGCTGGTGCACCACGTTGATAATCTGATCGATGGCCGCCGCGCAATCTGTGACGATTGGGGGGGGCTGGTCGACTTCCTGTGCTTCGGCGATTGATGCGTGTATCGCCACGAGCTCTGCGTTGTTGGCTGTGTCCCCGTCAGGGTTGTGCCCCGGGTCGACTGTGGTCACTCAGTGCCCGTCGTGCGGTGTATACACTGCCGCGCCTAGCCGGATGACGGCGCGGCCGCAAGGCAGCTTGACACGCCGCCGTGAGGCGTCGGTGTAGGTGAGGGTCTCCCACTGGTGTAAAGGGGGGCACGGAGGAGTCTGGTCGGCTGCCAAGCCTGCTGGCTGGTTATTGGCAGTGGTGGGTGGTGCGGCCGTGGCTTCCAGCTGCTGCCGTTCGCGGGCCACACGGAATTCCTTTGTCATACAAAGGATGCCACCGCCCGCGTCGGCAGCTGCGCGTGCGCCGGGGGTCACTTTGCTCCAGCACGTGCCAACGTGATGTGTGTTGCTCGGCTTTCTGGCGTAGTGAACCCCCATGCGGGCCTGGTGCGACGTGGCTGCGCATGCGTTCCGTAGTCCTGTCAAGAGTGCCGCGGTGCCGGCTTCTGTCCAGGCTGGCCCCGTGCGGCCGGGTTGATTGGAGATGATGACAATGTCCGTGCGCCAGCACGTGGCTGTGGCTGGCGTGTCGGTGCCGTCCCATGCTACGTTTGTGTTTGTGGGCAGGCCTCTGATCGAGGCGATTGGGGTGCAAAGTTTGGGCAGTCTCTTCAGCAGTTTGTTGTATGTGTTCCATCCTTTGTCATTCAATTGCCTTGGCAGGATGAGCACTGTGGCCAAAGCTGCGTCGCTGTGCGCCGCAGACATGAGGGCCCAACGGACCGCCCATCTCTGTGCCGCGGCTGTCGGTGGTGGGAAGGCGACCGAAGTGCCTTGCCATGGCACCGAATACGGGTCGATTTCGGCCCTCAATGCCGTATCCATTGGATTGGTGCTCCAGAGCGTGAGTGAATGGCCGTGTGCCGTGAGGGGTGTTGCGTATCTCTCCTGGTTTATATGTAGGCATTCTTTGAGCACATTCATGATGCGGCCATCCACAGCTTGGGACACGGCGGTGCGGTGCGCTTTGGGGGCGTGCCGGTGTGTGAGCGTGACCGCTCTGAGTAGGTCGACCATCCGGCTGGCAAAGTCGTGTTCCTGGTTGGGTTCCGACCCGCTGTGTTGCACGTGCATCTCGCGCATGGTGTCTACGCGGGCGGGGGAGGTCATTCCAATGCACGAGCCGTCGCGTGCAAACACACAGGCCAGGGTGCTGCGGTGGGTGGTCGGGCGGGGAGGTAGAGGGTCTGCCGCGTGTCGCGTCGGCGGGCGCTGCCACAGCTCCACTTCCATGGTTTGTACTCTGCAGTTTTCCCCAGGCGGGATGTCCAGCCCTGGGCGTGTGGGTCTGGTACTCGCAATAAGTTTCGAGCGGACCGGCTTGCCGTGTGTGCTGATCCACTTTCCGGCTGCGTCCGCCCACATGCCTTGGCGCTCGCTGTTGGTGAAGTCCTTGTCGAGGGTGTCTGCACTCTGGCGCGCGGGTGGCTGGTCTTTGTAGACTGTGTTCCACTCCTTGATGGCTGCTGCCATACCTGGGTCCACGGAGAGGTCTTCTTCCGTTTCCCAAGCGTCCTCCCAGAAGGCGCGTACCATAGGTTCGAGCGTGGGGTGTGTGGTGTTGGTGGGGTCCCTGCAAGCCGGGCATTTCCATGGCTCTGTCTCGTCTTCCGAGGGGGCGTGGTAGTGCGTGCAGTGTTTGATGCAGGACGTGTAGTATATCTTGTCGCATCCATCGCACACTGGCATGTCAGTGTGCAGTTCGTCGTGTGTTTTGCTGGCGGCGCGCCAGCAGATCTCGCATGTACACTCCTCGTCCAGGATCGTTGCGTTCGGCGGCATGGGCTCCTCCCTCTCAAGCGTGGCCTGCCTTCTTGTAGAGGTGGAGGGATCAGGCCTCGATGGTGTTGGGGATCCATCGCACGAGGTATTGGGACTGTTTGATGCGTGTGGTGCCTTGTTGTTCCTCTGTGACCACTTGCCATCCTCGCAGTGACTCTGGGTGGTAGGCATGTCCGTGCATTGCCTCTGTGAGTGTGCTGGCTCGTGCTTGTTCTGTGCTGTACGTGCCCTGCCGGGTCAGGCCAGTAAAAACTCTCTCTGCAGTTTGCTGTTTGTAGTTGTGGCCAAATGTGGTCGGTGCCTTGGGGATTCTGTTCTGGATCTGTTTAGGCAGCCTGCGGATGGGCTGGGCCCTGCTGGGACCTCTGTTTTGGCAGCTCTGGTTCGCGTGCCCCATGTTCTGTGTGTTTTCGGGCCCCTCGGTCGTTGGGTGCGTGTCGTCTGTGTCCCGTGCCTGAGTGGGTCCAGGTGGCCCCGCAAGTGCATTCACTTGGTTTGTGTGTTGGTGGGTGTTCTGGCCAGCCCGGTTTGTGGCATACTCGGTGATGAGGTGTTGGTCGGGGTGCAACACAACAGTAGTGGCGACGTTCGGGTGCTCGTCCGGGATGGCTAGGGCAGTGAGGTGTATGTTGTCAGGTTGTATGCGCCTTTCTGCCCGGTCAAGGCTCTTGTCTGTGCGTCGGGGAATCGGCCCCACCGGGCGCGGTTCTGCGCCCTCGGCGGGGGGATCGTTGAGCAGCGCGGCTAGGTGGTTCAGGGCGATCACTTGGGGGGTGCCAACGCGTTTGCGAAGGCCTGCAAGCGCTTTGCCAGTGAGGATGTGGGATCCTCCGGGCTCTACCAGCTCGCCCAGGTGGGTGATTCCGATCTCGAACAGGGGAGCTAGGAAGTCTCAGTCCTGAAGCGCGTGGTGTGTGGGGTTCAGCTGTCGCACCACCTCCAGGACCTGCGCGCGGTTGCTGAAGATCCGGCAGCCCTTCTCGAATATGGCCAGGTCGTTGCTCGTCCGGCCCGGCTCCTGCTAGACTGCCCCTCGGTGGAATACTTCAGGAGCGGCTTGCCCGGCGCTGCCATGGCTTGGCGAGTAGCCGCGGCGCTGCCGCGGCCCGTGCTGGGAGACGGCCCTTATCCTCCCCCCATGCAGGACGCCATGCGGCACCAATCTCGACGAGTTGATCGACGAGCGGAGGAGCTGGCGCCCGTCAATGCATGCTGGACATTGGTCAAGATGGCTGCCCGTGGAGGCGGGCTACCATCACGGCTTCAGCGGTGGCGACCGCCGAGGCAACACAGAGTAAATCCGCTTCACCAATCGCAGCGTTCGTCACCGCGCTCATCCTCGGGGTCGCTCGTCTGCCGGTGACTGGCGTTGGAAGGTCTTCAGGCAGCCTCCATGACAACTCTGTCGTCCATGCACCCCTGGACGGTGGGACCTGGCCATGCATGAGGCATGGGGCGCCGGCTGAGCCCCATGCAAACGAGAGCTGGACAGCCATGCACTGCCAGGCGGGGACCGTTCCAGTCAGCGCCAGTCGGCTCTGCCGGCTTGACTGGCCACAAGGCCACTACTGTGACCCTGAGGAAGGTCCTCTCCTATATGCTCCTTGCCAGACATGTCTCTCAGAGACCGCTGTTTGGGGTAGTCTAGCCGGCGGGAGCGGTAGTCTATCGGCCGGGAGCCTGCGGTACTCTAGTACTTAAGTGTGCTGGAGTATCGGCGGGTGTCTCTAGTAGAAGAGTAGCCTGCTTAGCTGGAAACCCCGTGTTACTGTTACTGTTACCGTTGCTCGTCATGAGGGCGAGTTGACGTACTCGCATGCAGTAGTTGGCTAGGCGCATGGTTTTGGTGGTGCTCTTGTTGGCACCCCCAAAAAGGGGGAGTTGCAGTTCGAGCAAGGCTCTGGTCACCTTTCCTAGCGTACCCTCGTCCTGCAAGGAGCTTATCAGCAGTTGCGCGCTGCGTGTGGCATACGGGACAGTCAGGGACGGGATCCCCATGCCGAAGCGGTCGATGTCCTCATGCACCATGGTGCTGGGGGCGCTCCGTGGCAGTCCGTACACCGCTTTGATCGTCGCGCCGATCTTCACGTCTAGCACTTTCAGGTCGTTGCGGTTGTGAGGCACCACCCCCATGGCATATGTGACTGCCGGCATGACGCTCCATTGGTCAAGGCGCTGGATCTGGTCGGCGCGTCCGTGCAAGTCGCGCGCCTGTTGGAGTTTGGTGTGCAAGGTCTGGTCGTTGGCCTGGTGTTGCGGACCCCAGTCTAGCATCATGGTAAGGAGCACCCCGAGGTAGTGGAAAGGGTCTTGAGGGGCTATGGGTTGAGCATGCTCGCCTTGGATCTCAAGCTGGCCCTCTAGCTGCCGGGCGACCCGTCGGGGCATTTCTGTCGCCGTGCACAGCTTGCTGTGGACGTCCCAGTGGAGCGCTGCCATCGCAACCGTCTTCCCCCCATTTATGGGTCAGCTTAATTCGCTCGCAAAGGTGGTGAGTTTTGTGCCTGCACGCGCAGGTCGGATACCGACGTTGTGAAGCAGTTGAGGTCGTCTGCGTACGCGAGTGCGCTCAGTTGGTGTCGGGCTCGGTCCTTGGTCGGCAGGCAGCCAAACCGGTAACCGCGTCCGCCCACGTTGATCCATCGGAGGAGCGGATCGATGTAGAGCAGAAACAACAGAGGGGAGAGTGAGTCGCCTTGTATGCTACCCCTGTCCATTGGGATGGGCGGAGTGCTGCCTTGTCCCCAACGGACGCTCGTGGTTGCGCCCTCGTACAGGCTACGCACCGCATCGACCGCGTTGGTTGGGAATCCCAGGTCGAACATGATTTGCAGGAGCTTGTCCTGGTCCAGCATGTTCAAGGCACTTGAGAAATCGACGGCCAACATGTAGATGTTCTAGTTTGTCGCCCTGGCGTCTTCAAGGGCCATGATGATGGTCTGTGCCTGTTGCATGGTCGTTGATGCCTCTCGGAACCCTTTCTGGTTGGGGCTGAAGATTTGGTGCGTCTCCGCATAGTCTTCCATGGCCGTTGTAATGTGCCTCGTCCACAGTTTGCACACTGTGTTCAGCAAACCGACAGGCCGGTACTTTGTGATGTCTGTGATTTCCCCTTTGTCTTTGTACAGGAGGATGGTCTCGCTCTCTTTCCAGGTCGTAGGGGTGGTGCCTGTGGCCCACATGATGACAAAGAGCTGCCTAGTGCACTTCTTCAGGTCGTCCAGGAGCATTTTACGGATTTCATTAGGGATGGTGTCTGGCCCTAGGGTTGTCCCGTTGGCCAGTTTGTTGATGCTGCGGTCAAACGCCACTTTGTCAGTGATGCTGCTATGGAGCCACGGGCAGGTGGCGAGGTTGGTTGCTCCCGTTTCCAGCTTGAACTGGTCTGTTGCGCCCGGCCGCTCCCACGGGTAGTCGGTGCCGGTGTTGTTGGCCGTCTGGTAGGTGCCGTGTTTGCGCCCGCTTGGAGGCCGCCCCAAGGCACGGAAGTGCTGCTCAACGATTGACTTGGTGTATTTGGGATCGTCAGTAACTATGCCCGTGGCTGGGTCTTGGACAGCAAGGCATCGGCCGGGTGGGGCCCCCTCCTTGCGTGTCTTAAAGATCGTGCGGTTGGCCCGTTTTGGATTCTTGTCCATCTGTTTCCTTTTCTTTTCGATCGCCTCCAGACCACGCAGCTTGGCGTGCTCCGTGTCGAGGCTTTGTGCGAGTCATATACAGAAGTAAAGGCTTGACGCCGCTGTCACTGCGTGCTCTGGCAAGAGGCACAGAATGGGAAGCAGCAGCACCAGCAGCGAGTGTGTGTGTGTGTGGAGGGGGGTGCGTGTGTGTGTGTGTGTGTGCGTGTGTGTGTGTGCATGTGTCGCCATGCCCCCCCCTTCAGCACCCTTCACTCCCACTGACACGCTCCAAACTACACAGTCCACCTATCCCCCACCTTCACCACCCCACAGTCGACTACCCGCCCACGCTCCACCCCCACATGAAGCTTGCCGTCCCGTGTACGCGCCATGCAGGCCCATGCACCCCCGCCCCATGCGCCTCCCGCCCATGCGCCCCTCTTAGCGCTGATTGGTCCCCCGCTGTAGAACGACACACATGTGCCTTGTGACCTCTGGAACATTGCCAGTACTTAAGTACGGGTAGTGCTGTTGCAGGCGTGTAACATTATGGAATGGAATGTGCATGTGTGTGTGTGTGCATGTGTGGTCGATTTTTTACAGTCTTGTTGGACGCCTTTAATGGCGTATTAGACTTGTGCTTGCGCACTCAATCCCTGAGGCAGGCAGATACTATCACCCGCACTAGTCCTCTCAGTGGATACACATTGACTGTGTCCATCCCACTAGCTCTAGTACATCTGGTCGCGCCATGCGTCTCAGTTCGGGCAGCCAGCCTGGCCACCCTCCTCCTCCTCCGTTCATCATGTGGCGCACGCCCGACATGCCGCCAGCCTCCATGCATGGCGCTTGCGCTGCGAGGGCGCTTGCTGCCAGTGCATCTCCGTCGTCATGTGTCTCATGCAAGTAAGATTCGCCCTGCATGGAGACCCTCCATGCAGGTCACTGAAGTGCCCCGCGATTCGTGCCGTAGCTGCAGTCCGTAGGCCGAAGCCGTCGCCGCAGCCGATGTCAGTAGCCGTGGCCGTAGCCGTGGCCGATGCAGATGCCCAGAGGGCGGACGTGTAGTAGTAGATGCGATGTGAGTGCAGATGCAGGGTGTCCCTGGCCGTAGCCGAAGCCTTGGCCGATGTCAATTAATAGCCGATGCCCATAGCCGGTGCCCTGGCTGTAGCGTAGCTGCAGCCTCTGCCCGGTGCCGGTGCCCGTGGCTGCATGGGGGTACCGACGATGGCGGCGCCGACTTCTGCCAGCAGCCTGCCCTCCGTCCCCGCATGCCTCGCAGTTGCCTGCCTTATGACGCCGTGTCTCAAACAGCCACTAGCGCTCTGGATCAGGGCAAATCGGCGACATAGCCGATTCTCCAAAACCCAGAGTCGCTCACGCTGCAGCAGCACCCTGTCAGCCCAGTTGGTCCGCCATTGGCGGCGTCGGGGCGGGAGCCCCCGACGATTTTGACACCACTTGTGTGTGTGTGTGTGTGTGCATGTGTGCATGTGTGCATGTGTGCATGTGTGTGTGTGTGTGTGCATGTGTGTGCGTGTGTGTGTGTGTGTGTGTGTGTGTGCGTGTGTGTTTGAGTAATTTGTGAATGTGTCATATGCAGTCCTGCTTACCTATGCCTATATGCCTGCATGCGGTCGTGTGCTCGTGTGTATGCATGTGCGCAGCTCCTGCCGTCCGTTCTGCGCCGGAGGAGGAGGGGAGAGATGCTGCATTTGAGGACCAGACAATTTGAGCCAGTGTTTCTTGCAGTAAGACTGTCCGCACATACCTGGCATACCTGCCGTCCGAGGGCAACGGACCGCTGAGGAGGCGGGCTCTTGTTAGGCTGTCACTAGTGCTCAAACCCGCGTTTTCCGGGGTTTCCTAGGTTTGTCGTGCCTGTACATTCACAATTGCGTGGCATCAAAAATATTACAGAAGAAACAAAGAACACTATTTTTTGCAGCATGTGCGTAGAAATCTGCTGCAGCTGACTCTCAGAGTTGGCGCCGTTCCACACCCACACATGCATGGTCACCTCCACCCTGCAGGACCACAACGACCTGTCCTTCGAGTGCGACGAATCTCTGATCCCACGTTCGATCCCGATCTCAATTCCGACGAGGTGAGAGTGCACCTGCTCGGTAGACGCCTCGTCTTCCCATCCTCGCCCCCGCTCTGGCCTCCTCCGACCAATTAGCGGCGTCGCCGTCATCGCCACATCGCGTGATACTGCGCACGCGCGTGAATCCCCGCAGAGGTGAGCAAAGCGGCGTACGCTGCCCCATTCGCATGGTGACCCAAGGTAGCAGGTTGTTTGCGCATGCCCAAACCAGCTCACCTGGCTGCCTGTGTGTGCCAGGTAGACTGGGCAAGCAGAATGATAGGGGCAGGGTCTTCCACATCAAGGCAGTGCATGGCGTCCATGCGTCGCGCACCCGCCATGCGCCGGATCGAGGCGTGCCATGCGTCTTGCAAAAACAGGCACCCCATGCATCATATCTGCTCCTCGCCACTTCACGTCCCTCTTCTATGCAAACGCAGCTATTGCTGCACCCGATGCCCCCACTCGCCCGCCGGGACGTGAGGAGCCTGGTGCGCAAGCTGGGCGCGAACGCCCATACGTCTCAGCAGAAGGAGGCGTTGGCGATGATTGGGGGACTATCCCTCTCTGATGATCAGGACATCCTTGCTGCCATTGCTTCTGCTGGTGCCATCCCTCCGCTAGTGCAGCTGCTGGGGGCTAGCTTCTCAGACGAGGTGCCAGAGGCTGCAGCAGCCGCAATGTCAAACCTGGCCGAGCATGGTGAGAATGTAGTCGTCATCACAGCTGCCGGCGCCATTCCGCCGCTGGTGCAGCTGCTGGGGGCTGGCTCTTCACATGAAGTGTGGGGAAAGGCAGCAGGAGCACTGAGCAACCTCTCTTGGACAGCTACAAGCGCGGTCATCATCGTCAGTGCTGGTGCCATCCCTCCACTGGTGCAGCTCCTGGTGCCTGGCTCATCAGCCGAAGTGCAGGAAAATGCAGCTGCAGCACTGGCAAACCTCGCTCAGTATGCTGAAAACAGGGTCGCAATTGCTGCTGCCCGCGCCATCCCTCCACTGGTGCTGCTGCTGAGGGATGGCTCAACTGACGCGCGGCAGAATGCAGCAGTAGCACTGTTCTCTCTCTCTCGGGATGCTGCCAGCTGGGTCGCGATTGCTGCCGCTGGTGCCATCCCTTCAATGGTGCAGCTGCTTGGACCTGGATCTTCAGCCGAGGTGCAGGCAAATGCAACAGGAGCACTGGCCAGCCTCTCTCAGGATGCTGATAACGACGTTGCCATCGCTGCTGCCGGCGCCATCCCTCGACTCGTGCAGTTGCTTGGGCCTGGCTCATCGGCTCGGACTCAACAGCTTGCATCATTAATGCAAGGCAACCTTGCCATGGAAGATGCGAACAAGGTCATGATTGCTGCCGCTGGTGCCATTCCGGCACTGGTAGGGCTGATGGGGCCTGAATCTCATGAGGAAACAAAAGAAACTGCATCCCGAGCACTGCGGACACTCGGCCACAACAGTGTCGAAAACCTCACTGCCATTGCCACCGCAGCCGATAGCACAAACTTGGCGCAGGAGTTGGAGAGGCTGCTGTCTCTGAACTGACACGCCGATTAAGGCGGCACGTGGGGGGAAGAGGGGAGGGGTAATTACCCCTTATAAGGGGCGCTGCTTATTTGTTTGGGGCGGGGGTTCGTGCCTCTGTTGATCACCACTCATGGGTAGAACCGCGCGAGCAAAATTGCACGAGAAGGCCCCCACCCGACCCATGATGATGAGCGCTGGCATCGAGTGCCGGCTGACACAATCAGTTACAAAGCAACAGCGGGGCATTAGAAACCAGGAGGGCCTGCCAATAGACAAGAAGGGTGGAAGCCCTTATGTAACGCCGCCGTTTACGGGCACCTGCACTCGCGAGCGTAGAGCGAGGTTCAAAATTGTTCATGTGCACGCCCAGAGGACCCTGGGGCGTGAGGCCTAGGCTACACGTCTAGAGGGCGGGGCTCGACTAGAAGAGCCTGGAGGGCTTTCCAGCCAGCAGCCTATCAGGGGCGCTGATGCTGAGCGGGCTACGCATGATTCGCCCTCAACTACAATGATGGACAAGTCTTGGTTAAAAAAACATTAACATGGATACGCGTGCCAACAGTCAGCAATCTGCACCTTCCGCTCTGCAGATCTCCCGCAGTTTGTCTGTGCTGTGGGTGGTTTATCTTGGTGCAGCACAGACACCCCTTGCTGGCTTGAGGCACAGAGGGCCTAGCGCTTTTTTCCAGGTGCAGCAGAAACGCGCCTTTGGCCAGCAGCGCCACCCAGCTGCCACCTAGCTGCCACCCATCTGCGACCCACCTACCACCCAGCTGCCATCGTTCAAAATCCCACGTTCCAACGCGCTGGGATGCAGCAGAAGTGCGCCATTGGCCACCAGGTACTGCAGCGCCACCCAGCTGCCGCCTAGCTGCGCCTCAGCTTCCACCCAGCTTCCACCCAGCCTTTTGCCACCACACAAAACCCACTCGAGCACCCACTGGACACTGCTTCTGGGTGCAGCAGAAGTGCGCCATTGGGCACCAGGTACTGCAGCGCGACTGCCACGAACAACCATGGCAGCAGCTCCGGAAGCAAAGCCAGCTTGTGCACCGCTGCTAATCCGACCACTCATGATGAGATGATCATCCGATCAGGGCCTCCGCCCCCAGCAGCGCTTTTCAGGCGCAGCAGCCGGCCGCCCCGAGCCGCCGCTGTCGCTGCGTGCTCTGACAGCGTGCCGCACACGCTGTGGGGTGGTCACCCTCATGGTAGCGGACGCCTATCCGATAGCCAGGCAGTTCCAGTCAGGTGTCAGATGTTCAGCGCCGGCATGAGTCTGATACACACCAGTAGTGGCTCCACACAGGCTGTTTTCACCCTCACAGTGCAGCTGACGCCTACCAGGTGGCCGGTCACATGTCGGGCCTACTGTACCGCCGGCACAAGTGGTTTACACCAGGAGTGGCTTTACACAGACTGTAATATCCATCGAACAGGGGGCCCCCGGCTGAATCAGCCGATTCTTATGCAGAGGCAGAGGCACCAGGAGAGGGTGTGCACCTTTCAGTGCAGGCGCGCCCTGTCCGAACCTGTGCCTGTGTGCGTGCGAACGCGTGCGCGTGTGCAGAGGTGGGGCTTGTGTGTGTGTGTGTGTGTGTGTGCGTGTGTATGTGTGTGTGTCGGTTGTGTGCAGTGCATTGCGGGAGTTGCGGCAACCCCAGTGCGGGCTGCATCTCGTCGATTGCTCTTAAACACAGGCTCACCGTTCCTAGCTAGTCTCGTCTGCAGGGACACCTAAGCTTGGTATAGCACATCACCCTGAAGCAACACAGGGCATATCTCCCTGAAGAAACACAGGGCTAGTGTGCCCATCTACTAGGGAAACACGGGCGCGCGCACACGGGCGCTCACCCCCCCCCCCTCAGGGCCTGGTGCTCACACCCCACCTCTCCAGCGTCTTGAAGTGCGACGACTCGTCTAGGCTCGATCCCGGTCCCTTCAACGACGCCACTCACGTGAGATTCCACCTGCTCGGTAGACGCCTCTTCCCATCATCGCCTGCGCTTGCTCCGACCCATCATCGTCTACGCTCTCGCCTCCTCCGATCCATCAGCGTCGTCGCCGTCGTCGCCATATCCCGTGCTTCTAATCCTGCCCGTCAAGGTGAGCAAAGCGTACCCTGCCCCATTCGCAGGCCCAAAGGCAGCAGGTCCAGCATGCCGTGCGCCCCTAGGGCCTTGTGCAAGCCCAAGAGCAGTCTGCCACTTCGCGTGCCATGCATGCTGGACAGGCGGAATGACAGGGGCAGGGCGTTCAAGATCAAGGCAGTGCATGGTGCCCATGCAGCGCCATGCGTCGTGCACCCGCCATGCGCCGGATCGAAGCGTGCCATGCGTCTTGCAAAAACAGACACCCCATGCACAATTTATGCTACTCGCCGCTGCACGTCCCCCGTCTGCCACCTGTATGCACACACAGCCACGTCGTCGCACGCGATGCCGCCACTCGCCCGCCGCGACGTTCGGAACCTGGTGCGCAAGCTGGGCGCAAACGCTCGTCCGACTCAGCAGAGAGAAGCACTGGTGGCAATTGCGAGGCTGTCGATCTGCGGTGGAGACCGAGGCACACTGGCCGCCATAGCTTCTGCTGGTGCCATCCCTCCGCTGGTGCAGCTGCTGCGGGATTGCTCTTCAGCTGATGTGCGGGCGAATGCTGCAGCAGCACTGGCGAACCTGGCTCAGTTACAGTTACATCGGCTTTCCAGCAAAGATTACCTCTAGTCCTAGTACCACCGCCTAGACCCAAGTCCAGTTCTGGCCCTAACAATTACTTGTGAGGGGCGGTAGCCACCAGCCGGCTGCCTGCCAACGTGTAGTCCCAGAGCAAAAAGGAGAGCTATTGTGCGACGCCTCCAAAATAGGTCCTAACTGCTTCTAGGGGATAGGGGGTCAAGTGGCGCTTGCCAATCTACTTGACCGCCGTGGTGGAGGGGCCGGCGCCTGAGGGGCAGCCGGACCGTACACCACGGCTCTCCACCCGACCCTATCCTGAGCACGCTCAAACGCCGTGTCCGAAAAAGTCTTCCAATCAGAACGAGTGCCACTAGTTTCGCCTAGCTGCTGAATCAGTAGCTTAAGAAAATAGTGTCGGGAGGAGGCTGGAGGCCGGCCTTGCTGCCGAGCCACATCCATTGTGCAGTCAAAAGTCGTACGAGGAAGACGAGAAGCCGGCATGCGCATCACATGGCCTAGCCACTGCATTGATCGCTTTGCCACAAGGCTCTCAATTGGCTCAGTGTCGCACGCCTGCCGAATATAAGTTAATCTGTGCCGGTCGACCAGGCGCACACCCAGAATGCGACGAAGGCAGTTAGAGTGGGCAACCTCCAATCGAGTCAGTTGTGTTTTAGTAGGGGCCCATGTTTCGCAGCCGTACAGAAAGTGGGGCAGCACGAAAGTGTTGTAAACCCGCATCTTAGACTGCACTTGCATCTTCTTGCTAGCCCAAATCTTATCAAAAGACGCAAACACGCCCAGCGCGCGACGGACTCGCACACCGATCTCCTTTTCCACACCACCACTCTGGGTTATCCAACTCCCGAGATACTTAAATGCAGAGACGGTCTTCACTTCACCACCAGTCAGCGCAAACGTGGGCAGATCAGCGTCAAAATCTGCTGGCAAAATCATCACTTCTGTCTTGGCGGCGTTGATTTGCATGCCAAAGCTAGAGGACACTTTGTCAAGGATTTTCAGCATAAGCGCCAACTGAGCTGGGTCATGCGAGAACAAACATAAATCGTCGGCATATATCAGCATTACTATGCGCTCAACCGACGACGACAACACAGAGCCGACGATGACAACACAGAGCCGACGACGACAACACAGAACCTGGCTCACATTCCTGAAAATGCTGTCAACATCTTCACAGCTGGCGCGGTACCTCTACTGATGCAGCTTCTGGGACCTGGTTCTATAGCTGAATTGCACACGAATGCAGCAGGCGCATTGATCAACATCATTGTGAACGCTGAGATTGCGGCCGCCATCGTTGAAGCTGGCGCCATTCCTCCACTGGTGCAGCTGCTTGGGCCGAGCTGTTCAGCTGAGGTGCGACGGTGTGCTGCCAGATCACTTTGGGCCCTCGCCTCCAACCCCGAGAACAAGGTCGCCATCGCCACTGCCGGTGGCATCTGTCCACTGGTGCAGCTTCTGGGGCTCTCTCTACATCTGAGCTGCAGCATGCTGCAGCAGGCGCTGAGAATGTGGTCGCGGTCGCTGCTGCTGCTGCCATCCCTCCACTAGTGCTTCTGCTGGGGGCTGACTGTTCAGCTGACGTGCAGCAGGAGGCAGCTCGAGCACTGGCTGAACTCGCTTTGAATGTTGAGAATAACTTCTCCATTGCTTCTGCTGGTGCCATCCCTCCACTCGTGCAGCTCTTGCGTGCTGGCTCTCCTGCACAGGTCAAGCAATATGCAGCAGGGGCCCTGAACAACCTCGCTCTGATCGCTGAGAATGCAGTCTCCATCGCGTCAGCTGGCGCAATCCCTGCACTGGTGCAACTCCTAGGATCTGGTTATGACAATAACACAAAATGGATCGCATCAAAAACACTGAAGCTCCTCGGTAACATCAGCGCCGAGGTCCGTGCCGCCATCGCCGCTGCGGCTGCCAGTGGCAACCTGCTGCAGGAGATAGTGAGGCTTGGTATGAACTGAATGTTCAGCTGCGGCTGCCAGTGCCAACCTCCTGCAGGGGATGAAGGACTAGCAGCACTTCCTCCGAGGGGGGGCGCAGCCCGGGCGTATGTCCGCGCGGCTGTGCAGGTGCGCTAAAGTGACGCCAAGCGCAACTTCCCGGACGTTGCACCGGCCGTCGGCGATCCGCCGGTGCAGCAGAGCAGCGGAGCAGCGCATCGCAGCAACCACGAGCGCGCACAGTGCTGGCGCCCGATCCAGCACACAGCCACCAGCGTGACGCCCGTGCAGCAGAGCATCGGGGTAGCGCAGCGGCATACCAGTGCGCACGGTTCGGGCGCCGCCGCCCAGCGCGCAGCCGGAAGCGTGCCGCCCGTGCGGCAGAACAGCAGAACAGCAGAGCAGCGCAACGCAGCGCAGCAAGAATGCCCTACCGAAATCCCAACGTCTGATCCGCGCCATGGAATGCGGTCATAACGCCCGAGACGGTCCGGGGTGCGCCTCAGGCGGTGGTGGGCGCCTGAGGCGGTCGGGGTGGCACCTGAGGCGGTTTGGATAACGCCTGAGGCGACGCCTGAGGCGATCAGGGGTGCGCCTCAGGCGGCGCCTCAGGCGATCGGAGCGCCTGAGGCGCCGCCTGATCCGCGCCATGGAATGGGCCGCTTCAGGCGCCGCCTCAGGCGTTGTGAACGTGGTAGGAATGCGCACGGCTCTCGCGCCGCCGCCCAGCGCGCAGCCGGCAGTGAGCCGCCCGTGCAGCAGGGCAGCGGAGCAGCGGAGTGCAGCGGAGTGCAGCGGAGTGCAGCGGAGTGCAGCGACCAAGATGCGCACAGTTCGGGCGCCACCGCCCAGCGCGCATCCGCCAGCGAGCCGCCCGTGCAGCTGGGCGGCGGAATAGCGCAGCGGCGCAAGAATGCGCCTCACGGCACACGCAGCCGCCAGGAAGCCGCAGATGCAGCAGAGCAGCGGAGCAGCGCAGCGCAGCGAACAAGATGCGCTGGCTCGGGCGCCGCCTCCCAGCGCGCAGCAGCTGCCTCGACCAAGGACAAGAAGCGGCACAGCAGCTCAACCGACCAGGCCAGGCATGACGCACCCGCTACGGGCTGCACGGCAGTTGCAGGGCAGCTGCCCCGCACTTGCAGGCGCACCAAAGCCAGAGCTGCCTCCTGCAGTCCTCCGCCCGGCAGCCCTGCAGCCTTGCAATTCTGAGTTCATCTAAAAAGAGTCACCAGCGGGCCCCGCGGCAGCTGCGGGGTAGCTGCAGGCACCGCCAGAGAGCTGCCTGATGCGGCCCCACGCTGTGCAGCCCTGCAGCCCCGCGATGTTTTTTTCATCTGAGAGAGAGTCGCCGAGAGGCCGCAGTCGGCCAATGTAGAAGCGCCCTGCACCACACCTCCTGCAAGGAGCATTTGTCTTTGGGGAGGGGGGAGTGTGCCGAATTTGGTAACTATTCAGGAGAAGTATTGCACCTCATCCATGATGATGAATGTTGGCACCCACTCCCGGCAGCCACCATCAGTTAAACAGCTCGAGTGTGACAAATCAAAGCAAGCCACTAGCTAGGTGGGCCTATAGGTGGGCTCAAACACAAAGATGAGGGGGTGCCTCAACGCACCGGCGGCAGGTACCCGCACTTTACGCCGTAGATTGACGGTTACATGATACGCACAAATAAAAAAAGCGTAAATTGGTTGTAAACATTATGCTGCATGTAGGAGCGTGCCACCAATCAGCAGCCGGCGCCTTGAGTTCTGCAGATGTGGTGCAGCTTCAAGCAAGTTGTGTTTGCTGACCGTGGGCAACGGTTTTTTGCCCGGAAGCAGTGCGGACATGATGCATCCGCGCGCCTGCGCGCACACACACACACACACATGCCCCTTGCTGACTATCGACAAACAGCGGGCCGCCTCGAGTTTGGGAGTGTGCGTGCACCCCCCCGCACGCTGCCGCCTGCAGATGTGAGGCCGTCGCTGCTGAGTCCACTGCGGCTGCCCTGCGTCCGCACCCAGTCTGGTCCGCACCCACTCACACGCTCCTTGCTAGCTGTCGACGCACATAGGGCCGCCTCTAGATCTGTTGCTGATGTCCGCCCCCTTGCATGCTGCCGCCTGCAGTTCCGCGGCCTCGTTGCTGCTGACTCCACCGCCACTGCCCTTCGCATGCGTGTCTGCAGCAGCAGCCGTGATCCGCTCTGATCCGCTACAATCAGTTTCAGCTGCAACAATGGGCTCCGCACCCAGGCACAGCCCAGCCAGGTTATCAACCACAGCAGAATAGACCTGACCTGCCATCCAGTCGCCCCACCCATCTGCCAACTGGCCACCACCGAGCTACCACCTAGCTACGCCCAAGCAAACACGTACCTTGGACACGCCCTGGTGCAGCAGCAGCGCGCCATTGGCGACCAGGACCTACAGCGCCACTCCGCTACAACCCAGATACCACGTAGCTGCCACCTAGCTGCCACCCAGCTTCCATTTAGATACCACCCCTTGAGACCCACCGGAGCATTCACCTGGACACAGGGAGGAGCAGCAGAAGGGCCGCTGGCCACAATACTATTGTGTGCCACCCAGGTACCACCCACCTAACACCCAGCTGCCACCCAAGTGCCCTGACCCCACAGCTGCTTTGGTCAGAGTCACCGACGCTGAATCAGAAGCAGCAGCACTAGTAGCGGGTGCAGCGAGCGCAGCAGCTGGCGCAGGCGCTGCGTGTTTGGTCCTACATTTGTGCCTGTGTGCATGTGATCGTGATCGTGTGTGTGTGTGTGTGTGCGTGTGTGTGTGTTCGTGCGTGTGCGTGTGCGTGTGTGTGTGTGTGTGTGTGTGTGTGTGGCGCATGCACGATGCGTGCGTGCGTGTGTGTGTGTGTGTGGGGGGTGTTGCCACGAAACGTCTCACAAAAAGAGATGTCTACCCCACACACAAAAGCGGAACACTCCCCCTCCCCTCCCTTCCCTCCACACACTTTCCTGTCTGTCGATGATGGTGAGATAGGCTGCGGCGACGTGGCAGGCAATGCTTGACCCGCCGTGCCTGTTGCCTTGCCCCAAGTGATCTTCCTACTGGAGTAGGCTATTCCAAAAAAACCTTGAGGCTTGCCCACAGTTCTGCTTGATCTGATCAGTATCACCACCCACTGACAGGTGCCTGTCCTCCTGCACATTCATGCTGACCTGCCCCCACACATTGCCCATCGAGTGACACTGCCACTCGTGACGGTCCGCGGTCGCTCACTGCCCACGATCAATCACATTCACGCCAACTAGCACTGCCCTGGGTCGGGCACCTGCGGAGACCCTCCGCCGCCCGTGGTCGCGGCGTCATCTCGTGCTATCTCGCGCACCAACCTCTGCAGACGTGAGCACAGCGGCTTGGTGTTGGCTTGCCCCTGTCCGCGTGGCGACCCACGCGCACCTCAGCAGATCGCACGCCCATGCAGGCCCATGCATGTCAAGCAGCCGCCCCGCCTGTCTGCTTGCCTGGCTGACCGCGCCATGAAGGGTTCGCATCCAGAAAGCACAGGCCGCTTCGTCTGGGTCATGACGCACGCCCAGATGCACCGCTCTCGAGCAGCGCCATGCACCCCCAATCCCCATGCAGCTCCCCATGCATCCCGAGCACCCGCATGCCGCATGCGCCGGATGGAGGCTTTCATGCCAAGTTCATGCCAGATGTGTTTGCAGCGTGCCTTGCGTCGTGCCCGCCCAGACGCCGCAGGCGCACCACGCCGTTCGCGGCTCATCTGAGCTCCACGTGCCCCCTCCGCCTCGTACACACGTGCGCACACGCAGGCACGTCGCACACGACGGCGCCTCCACTTCCACGGACCGCACCATCCTGGGAATTCTCTAGAGCTACCATCTCTTCACAGTCATGGACGACGATGAAGCGCCGTCTGGTGTGGACTATTACGCCGTGCTAAACGTGCCCAGGGACTGCAGCCAGGTGCGTGTGTGTTTGTGTGTGTGGGCGGCGGTGGTGGTGTTGGTGGTGGTGTGTGTGTGTGTGTGGTGGGGGGGAAGGGGGCTGTCCCTGTCCTACCTAGATACCGCGACCTGGCCAGCGTCTTCCTCACGGACAAGCACACACACACACACGTACACGCATGTACACACACGCGCACACGAACATGCCCCCGCCCCCCCCTTCCCTCCCCCCCCGCCCCCCGCCGCGTCTTCCAACCGGACACGCACCAGGACGACGACCTGAAAGTCGCCAGCCAGTCTTTCTCTCCGTCTCCATCTCTCTCTCTTCCTCTCTCTCCCTCTGCCGCATGCACACACACAATCGCACATGCACACCCACACCCACACACGTGCATCCCTCACCCCCCCCCCCACATACACACAAGCCTCCCCCTCCCCCCCCACACACGGCAGGAGGACGTGGCGCGGGCGTACCGCGACCTGGCCCGTGTTTCCCCCCCGGAAAAGCACCAGGACGAATGACTGAACATTGCCAGTCTGTCGTTCTCTCCGTCTCCATCGCTCTCTCTCTCGTCCTCTCCCTCTCCCTATGCCCCAAGCACATACTCACAAATACATATACACACACGAACAAATACACGAACAAATTCACGAACAAATACACGCACACACACAAATACACATACACACACGAACATGCCCCCCCCCCTCCCCCCACGCCAGGAGGATGTGGCGAGGGCGTACCGCGACCTAGCCCGCGTGTTCCACCCGGACAAGCACCAGGACGACGAACTCAAGGCGGGGGCGCAGGAGGCGTTTGCAAAGCTGCAAGAGGCCTATGGAGTACTGGGGGACATCAAGAAGCGACAGGTGATTCGGCTTGAGGCATAACTCTGGGCGGGGCCCGCTTTCCACTCCTAGGCCATGGAGCCCATGCGGTTAGGGCCACACACTGGCAGGGGTCGTGCAGGAGGCGTACGGCGTGCTGGGGGACACCAAGAAGCGACAGGTGACTCGGCATGAGGCATCACTCTTGGGCGGGGCCCGCCCTATGTCCTAGGCCATAGGGCCCTTGCTTTTAGGGCCACAGACTGGCGGGGGTCGTTCAGGAGGCGTGCAGCGTGCTGAGGGACACCAAGAAGCGACAGATCATTCGGCATGCGGCACCACTCTAGGTTGGGGCCTGCCCTCCACTCCTAGGCTGTGGGGCCTGCGTGTTTAGGGCAGAAACCTGGCGGGGGTTGCGCAGGAGTTGCTGGGGGAGTGCTGGGGGACACCAAGCAGCGACAGGTGATTCGGCATGAGACATCGCTCTTGGGCGGGGCCCGTTATCCTCTCCTAGGCCCTGGGGATTGCGTCTTGAGGGCAAAATAACTTGCGGGGGTCGTGCAGGAGGGAACGGCGTGCTTGGGGACGCACGGATGCGACATGTGATTCAGCATGAGGCGTGAGGCGTACGGCTGGGGTGTGAGGCGTCGGGCGTGCAGCGTGCGGCACTATGAGGGAGGCCAGCTGCGGCCACCTTCAACACCTACGGCCGATGGCTTTAGAGGTACAGACCGATTGAGGCGCTTGCAAAGCGGCAGGAAGGTACGGAGTGCTGGCGGGTGCATAGACGACACAGGTGATTTGGCATGAGGCGTGAGGCGTGAGGCGTGAGGCGTGGCATGATGCATGAGGCGTGAGGCGTGAGGCCGCCCTCGGCCACACTAGACACCTAGCACAGTATGCCTGTATGCCATGTGCGGCCGTGCCGGTCTGGTTTCCAGAATACACATGACATGGACATAGAGTGGGAGAGAGAGACAGAAAGCGAGTGACAGAGAGACAGATACAGAGAGACAGAGACAGAGAGACAGAGGGACAGAGGGACAGAGGGACAGAGAGACAGAGGGACAGAGGGACAGAGAGAGAGACAGAGACTGAGAGACTGAGAGACTGAGAGACTGAGACAGAGAGACAGAGAGAGAGACAGAGAGAGAAACAGAGAGACAGAGACAGAGAGACAGAGAGACAGACAGAGAGACAGAGAGACAGACAGAGAGACACAGAGACACAGACAGTGAGACAGAGAGACAGAGACAGAGAGACAGAGACAGAGAGACAAAGAGACAGAAGGAGATACAGAGATAGAGAGGGAAAAAGAGAGAAGGATAAACAGTGAGAGGCAGGGCGGCAGAGACGCAGAGACAGACAGAGACAGAGAGGAAGAGACAGAGAGAATAAATTAGAAAGAGATAAAGAGTGAGAGAGGCAGGGCGGCAGAGACGCAGAGACAGGTCAAACAAACAACCAAACCGTGCCGATGTGTGCATGATGTCTACGGCCTAGCATCCTACATGGCATGCCTGGCTTCTCTTGCCTTCCTTCCTCCCTCCCCCCCCCATTCCCTCTCTTTCCTCCCCCTTTCTGAACTCGTGCCCCCCCCCCCCCCCATACACACATGTGTATGACATCTACGGCCGTGCCGGTCTGACGTCTGGCATACATATAGACAGAGAGTGGGAGAGAGGGAGAGACGGAGAGACAGGCAGAGCGACGTATACACAGATCAAACAAACAACCAAACCCAACACACAGGTGTTTGACATCTACGGGCGCGCTGACCTGGCATCCGGGATAGACATGCACTTTTTCATATACATAGAGAGAAGGAGAGAGAGGGGGAGAGGGAAAGAGAGGGAGAGAGAAAGGGAGGGGGAGAGAGTAAGAGAGGAGCACATGACGCAAAGCACGCCCTCCACGCCAATACAGGTGTATGACATCTACGGCCGAGCTGGCCTGGCATCTGGCATGGAGGTGGGCGAGTGGCTGCACAACGCTTCCGACTTGAAGCGCGAGTGGGAGGAGTTCAAGGCGAAGCAGGCGAGTAGGGGGCCCAAGCAGCTCTCATCATTTGTAGGGGTGTCTGTGTGCGGCTGCCTGGCATCCGGGATGGAGGTGGGCGAGTGGCTCCAGAACGCTTCGGACTTGAAGCGCTAGTGGGAGGAGTTCAAGGCGAAGCAGGCGAGTAGGGGGCCCATGCAGCTTGCATCATATGTAGGGGTGTTTGCGCGGCTGCCTGGCATCTGGCATGGAGTTGGGCGAGTGGCTGCACAACGCTTCCGACTTGAAGCGCGAGTGGGAGGAGTTCAAGGTGAAGCAGGCGAGTAGGGGGCCCAAGCAGCTCTCATCATTTGTAGGGGTCTGTGTGCGGCTGCCTGGTATCCGGAATGGAGGTGGGCGAGTGGCTCCACAATGCTTCCGACTTGAAGCGCGAGTGGGAGGAGGTCAAGGCGAAGCAGGCGAGTAGGGGGCCCAAGCAGCTCTCATCATTTGTAGGGGTCGGTGTGCGGCTGCCTGGCATCCGGGATGGAGGTGGGCGAGTCGCTCCAGAGCGCTCCGGATCTCAAGCGCGAGTGGGAGGAGGTCAAGGCGAAGCAGGCAAGTAGGGGTCGATGCAGGTGTCATTGTCTGTATAATAGGAGTCCACTTGAATATCCTCGACCCCCGTGCATGGCTGCATGCCATGCTGGGAGGTGGGCGAGTGGCTCCACAACGCTTTCGACCCCAAGCGCGAGAGGGGGTAGTTCAAGGTGAAGCAGGCGAGTGATGTAATGAGGTTCACACAACTCGCCTTGATGCCAGTTGTCCGTAGACAGTTGTCGATGGGCTATGAATAGACCGCGCGATACGGATGCACGGGGGTCGGGACTCGCACATGGCTTCGGACCTCAAGCGCGTGTGGGAGAAGGCTAGGCAAAACTGGCGAGGTGTTGACCCCTGTGCGCGGCTGGGTGCCATGCTGGGATGTGAGTGAGTGGCTCCACAACGCTCCGGACCTCCAGCGTGAGTGGGAGGAGTTCAAGGCGAAGCAGGCGAGTGGGGGTTCCATGCAACTTTCATCTTCCCTCAACTCGACTATTCTCGGCCCCCTCTGTGGGTGAGTGGTCTTGCAACATTGCGGACCTCGAGCGCGAATGGGAGGACTTCAAGGCGAAGCAGACAAGAAGGGGCCCATGCAGTTTGCATCATATGTAGAGGTGTTTGCACGGCTGCATGCCGTGCTGGAAGGTGGGCGAGTGGCCCCACAACGCGCTCGACCGCAAGCGCGTGCGAGAGGAGTTCAAAGTGAAGCAGTTACAGTTACAGTTACATCGGCTTTCCAGCAAACACTACCTCTAGTCCTAGTACCACCGCCTAGACCCAAGTCCAGTTCTGGCCCTAACAATTACTTGTGAGGGGCGGTAGCCACCAGCCGGCTGCCTGCCAACGTGTAGTCCTAGAGCAAAAATGAGAGCTACTGTGCCTCCAAAATAGGTCCTTTCTGCTTCCAGGGGATAGGGGGTCAAGTGGCGCTTGCCAATCTACTTGAAAGGGGAGCAGGTGAGTAATAAGATCGCTTCACACGACTCGCATTGACGATGGCTGTCCATAGGCTTTGGATAGACTGAGGGATACAGATCAGCAGGGGTCGGGTCTGGCGCATGGCCTCGGGCCTCGGGCGTGAGTGGGAGGAGTTCAAGGCAAAGCAGGCAAGTCGAAGCGTATCATATTAAGGGTCGACGCGACTCGCATTGACTAAAGCGACTGTGAATAGACCAAGCGATGAGCATCGACGGGGGTCAGGCAGGCGTCCGGCTTTGAACCATAATCGCGAGTGGGACGAGTCGAGGCGAAGCAGGCGAGTTGGAGCGCACTGTAGTGACACGCTCATTTAGGGGTACGATTGGGGTTAGGCTACCCCCAAACCCGTGTCGAGGGTGGCACTGACGCTCGGGGCTACCCCCAAACCCATGTCGCAAGTAAAAGGCGTATATGCTGCAACTCACTCGATACTGCATGGATTTCGACGATTCTAATTGCATTGGAAAGACAATAACAAGGGCCGTCCAAAACACTGCTGGAATGCAGCATGGGGTGGAGGGAAGAGGGCGGAGGGGCAGTGTGGGTGTGTGAAACCGCCCCCAAATGCGTGTCACCAAGGGCGCTGCGTGCTGGCGGCTACCCCCAAACCCGTGTCTGTGGTGGGCCTTGAACGGCCATTTTCCCAACCCCCAAATGGCCGTTCCCCCAAATGAGTGTGTCACTACGGTGTATAATAATGGGTCTTAAGCGACTCGCATCGACACTATCGACTATGAGCATCAACGGGGGTCGGGCCAGCTCCCGGTTTAAGGCCCTACGCGCAAGTGGGGCTCGATTAACGGAGGCGCGTTCTCGTCGCCGAGCGCTGGACCCAGCAATGCGGCGCTGCTGGTGACTAGGATCTCCGTGCCGCTGACGAGCGGGATAAAATACGACTGGCCTGGCTCCTGCTAGACTGTCCCTCGGTGGAAACTACAGGAGCGGCTTGCCCGGCGCTGTCATGGCTTGGCGAGTAGCCGCGGCGCTGCCGCGACCCGTGCTGGGAGACGGCCCTTATCCTCCTCCCATGCAGGACGCCATGCGGCACCGATCTCGACGAGTTGATCGACGAGCGGAGGAGCTGGCGCCCGTCAATGCATGCTGGACATCGGTCAAGATGGCTGCTCGTGGGGGCGAGCTACCATCAGGGCTTCAGCGGTGGTGACCGCCGAGGCAACAACAGAGTTTATCCGCTTCACCATCGCAGCGTTTGTCACCGCGCTCACCCTCGGGGGCACTCGTCTGCCGGTGACTGGCGTCGGCATTGGTCTTCAGGCAGCCTGCCATGACGACTCTGTTTGCCCAGGCCCCCCTGGAGGGTGGGACCTGGCCATGCATGACGCATGGGGCGCAGGCAGAGCCCCATGCATGGAGTTGGACAACCATGCACCATGCCAGGCGGGGACTTTTCTGCTTCAGCGCCGCCAGTCGGCACAGCCGGCGTGGTTGGCCTCAAAGGCCAGGAGGAGGACGGTCCTTTCCTATACGCTCCTTGCCAGACATGTCCCTCAGGGACTTGTTTGGGTCTCAACTAGCCGGCGGGAGCGGTAGTCTAGACGGCAGGTAACCGGCTGGTGGCTATCGTCCTTCACAGGGCGGTGGCACTGGGACTAGTGTTGTCTTAGCTGGAATGCCATGTAACTGTAACTGCGCAAGTGGGGGGGGGTTCAAGGCGAAGCAGGCGGGTAGGGTCTGTGGGGGTCGACTGGAATGTCACCTTGCAGCTGCCGACCTCCTCTTAGCGTACATAAGCACTGCTGTAATCAGTGGTGTCATCAAGGAAACCAACAATGTTCTATTTGCCCCCGCAACTTGAGAGGAACCAAGCCGAAGTGCCCCCGCAGCAGGCATTTTTTCCGCAAAAAGTGTGAAAATCATCGAATTATACACTTTTTACAGCGATATTCCCTCTAATCTCCCGCAGTTCCCCCACAAATTTCCCAGGTTGCCCCACCCACCCACCCACGCACACACGCACACACACACACACACGCACACACAGGCACGCGAGGCAGAAGAGCGAACGACTGCGATCAAGGGTCTGTACCAGATCCGGATCGGTGCCACGGCCACGCTGGAACACTGAAACAATGTGGAATACCCACGCCCCCTGAATGTTGGCTTCCCATTGCGAATACCAACTGTATCCTGCCCCCCCTAACACACATGCGGGGCAGAAGAGCCCACGGCCGCAGACGCACGCACACAAACGCCCCCTATCCCCCCCCACACACGCACACACACACACACACAGGCACGTGAAGCAGAAGAGCGCACGACTGCGATCAAGGGTCTGTACCAGATCCGGATCGGTGCCACGGCCACGCTGGAACACTGAAACAATGTGGAATACCCATGCCCCCCACACACTCGCACACACACACACAGGCACGTGAAGCAGAGGAGCGCACGACTGCGATCAAGGGTCTGTACCAGATCCGGATCGACGCAACAGACGTCTGGCGCCGGATGCCCAGCGTGCGCTCAATCGTGGTGACCAACAGGTGTGTTTGCGCACAGATGAATAAATGAAGTGGAAAGGGAACATAGAGAGACAATGACGTTCTCTTCAGGTTCAATGCATGCACGTACGAGGTTCCCAGCGTTGGCTCAGTTGTGGTGACCATCATGTGTGTACTTGTGTGTGTGACAAAGAGAGAGAGAGAGGGAGCGGGAGGGAGAGGGACTGGGGGAGAGGGCCGTTTCAGCTCCCACCGCACGGGCACACGCACACACCCACTCACACGCCTTCACACTCACACTCACACTCACACACACATTCGCACACACACACACACACACGCCCCCCCCCTGTTTTTTGTACCAACAGCGTGGACGCGTCGATGGGGGAGTCCGATGCTGTGCGCGTCCAGGGGCAGGCTGCCGTGCGCAACCAGACAGGTAAACCCTAAGCCTATACAAGCCTATACCGTACGCGCGCTTAGCCTTCGCGGGGGGGGGGGGGTACAAAAAACATGATTGTTTAATCATCCGCGGGGGCGGGGGTATATGCATTGGTATCGGTTTGCGGGGGGTATGGGGTCTATTTGTTAGCTGTCCGCGGACCTACAAAAATGTCCTTTTCGTACGCAAATCGCGAGGTCTGCGGATGAGTCCTCGTCCGGGACATTTTTTACTCTTCGCGGGGGGACGAGGATAAATGATTGCGACTTCGCACACAACTTCGCGGGGGCGTTGAAAACAATACATATTCGCGAAGGCTAACCGCGCGTACGGTATACACAATGTATTGATCATGCACGGCTTATACAGGCCTATATGCGCCGTGTACGATCAAGCCTATACACGCCGTGTATGATCAAAAAGCCTTGCCCATGTGTGGAGTCGTTACTGGTGTCATGTATGGGCAGGCTGCAGTGCGCCAGTGATTCCCCTGCAAGCCGTAT
Source organism: Chlamydomonas sp. UWO 241 (assembly GCA_016618255.1). NCBI lineage: Eukaryota > Viridiplantae > Chlorophyta > Chlorophyceae > Chlamydomonadales > Chlamydomonadaceae > Chlamydomonas > Chlamydomonas priscui. The sequence goes on from VFSX01000322.1 coordinate 126,052, forward strand.
ACCGCTCCGAGCCGGAGTTCCCATTTCCCAGAAAACCACTCCACACTTAGTGGGAGAGGGCGTGATGCGGTACGTTGGAAAGCTCTCGCCAAGAGCAGCACAACGGCATGCGTTGCACGAATACCCGCTGTGTATTGTGCCTGATGTGAGCAGTCACAGTTGCTGGAGCCGGCAGAGAACTAATTGCTAAAATCTTTCCCAGGGACCACTGCAGTGCGCGTCCAGGGGCAGGCTGCGGTGCGCAACCAGACAGGTTAGGAGGGCGGGGGGCATTGCGGGGAATCTGCCAGGAATTTTATTTGATTGGATCAGCATGAAGACGAAAGAGACACACATACAAACACACACACACACACACAGGCAGCGGCCAGGTGGTCTGGGTATACGCGCATAATCAGCCAGCATGGCAGCTTTGAGACACACACACACACACACACACACAGGCAGGCAGCGGCCAGGTGGTCTGTGAGTACACGCTCTCATTCAGCCAGCATGGCAGCTTTGAGACACACACACACACACACACACACACACAGGCAGCGGCCAGGTGGTCTGTGGGTACACACGCATCATCAGCCAGCATGCCAGTTTTTAGACACGCGCACACACGCACACACACACGCACACACACACACACACACACAGGCAGCGGCCAGGTGGTCTGTGGGTACACACGCATCATAAGCCAGCATGACAGCTTCGACACATCAGTCGTTCTCGGGCTGCGTTCGCTGCTGACCGCCACTTCGACGCGCCAGGTGTGTGGCTGTGGCTGTGGCTGCGGCTGTGGCTGTGGCTGTGGCTGCAACTGCGGCTGTGGCTGTGGCTGTGCGGCCGTGTGGCCGTGTGGCTGTGCGGCTGTGCAGCTGTGCGGCTGTGCGGCTGTGGTTGTGGCTATGGCTGCGGCCGTGCGGCCGTGTGGCCGTGTGGCTGAGTAGGGTGTGTGCGCGTGTCCGCATGACAGCTTCGACACATCAGTCATTCTCGGGCTGCGTTCTCTTTTGACGGCCACTTCGACGCGCCAGGTGTGTGTGTGTGGTGTGTGTGGTGGTGGTGGGTGGGTGTCTCTCAGGGATGTCTCTCTGTGTGTGTGTGCGTGGGTGTGGGTGTGGGTGTGGGTGTGGGTGTGGGTGTGTTTATATGTGCTGAGCTCACTCGTGCCCCAACTACAATCCGTGGGTTGTTTGGGTGTGGTCTGGACGTGAATGAAGGTGCGGGTGTAGGTGTGGCCGTTGGCAACGTCACAGCCTGCACAATATGCGGCGCAGCGGGGAGGGAGGGAGGGAGGGAGGGAGGAGGGAGGGAGGGAGGGAGGGAGGGAGGGAGGGAGGGAGGGAGGGAGGGAGGAGGGAGGGGAAGGGAGGAGGGAGGTGGAGGGAGGGAGGGTGGGACACACACACACTCACACACCACACCACTCACACACCACACCACTCACGCACACACACG
>VFSX01000322.1:132500-145000 GCA_016618255.1 Chlamydomonas sp. UWO 241
GCGTGCGTGCCTCCTCTATACTAGGCTGCCTATCTACGCCACCAGGGCTCTCAATCCAACTCGATTCAATCCAATCAAATCCACGCACACACACACACACGCACGCACACACGCACACACCAGGTGATCGAGTTTCCCATCCAAGTCTCCCACGCCTACGACGATTGGCGCGTGCTGGTCGCGGCAACCGCGGGGCCCCCGCTGCTCTACGTCGCAGCTTCGCGTCTACTGGTGAGAAACAGATAGAGAGAGAGAAAGAGAGAGAGAGACGCGCACACATTCCGTTCCATTCCAACGTGTTACACGACTGCAACAGCACTACTAGTACTAAAGTACTGGCTATGTTCCAGATGTCAAATGGCACATGTGTTGGTCTACAGCGGGTGACCAATCAGCGCTTAAGAGGGGTACATCACATGGCGGGTGGGGTTACCACTGTGGCCAACCAATTTCAACATCAATCGCGCACGCGCACATCGCATGTGCACATCAATCGCGTGCACACACACACACCCGCGCACACACACACGCACACACGCACACACACACAAGGTGCGCCCGCTTCTGCGCTGGTCGAGGGAGCGCACGCAGCGGCGTATGCGCGAGGAGAACGCGACAGAGGTCGGAGCGCGGCTCAAGTGCGCAGCTCAGGAGCGCTCCCTGCTGCAGCCTGTCGCCCTGCGCAAGGCGCGCGCTGAGGTGGGTGGGGAGTGAGGGTGTGAACGTGAGGGTGTGAACATGTGTGGGAAGGGAGGGAGGGCAGGCGGGAGGTGTGGAGAGTGATGGACCATTGGGTGTGATCATGCGTGAGGAGGGAGGGAGGGCAAGAGGGAGGGAGGGAAGTGTGGAGCGCCCCCTGCTGCAGCCTGTTGCCCTGCGCAAGGCGCGCGCTGAGGTGGGTGTGACTATGTGTGGGGAGGGAGGGGAGGGGAGGGGAAGGAGGGGGGGGGGGGGAGGGGAGGGGGGAGGGGAGGGAGGGAGGGACACACACACACACACACACGTACGCAGGCTGGACGGCAGGGCTTGGTCATCCTGGACGCAGTGTACGGCGACGTGCGCGCACACACACCCACACACCCCACACAAACACACACACACACGTGCGCAGGCCGGGCGGCAGGGTCTGTTCATCCTAGACGCGGCGTATGGCGACGTTCATGCACACACACACTCACACCCACACAAACACACACACACACACGTGCGCAGGCCGGACGGCAGGGCATGGGCATCCTAGACGTGCACACACACACACACACACACACACACGTGCGCAGGCCGGACGGCAGGGCTTGGTCATCCTAGACGCGGCGTACGGCGACATGCACGCACACACACACTCACACCCACACAAAAACACACTCACACACAACACACACACAACACACACACAGACACACACACACACGTGCGCAGGCCGGACGGCAGGGCATGGGCATCCTAGACGCGCACACACATTCACACAAACACTCACACACACACACGTACGCAGGTTGGACGGCAGGGCCTGGTCATCCTGGACGCAGCGTACGGCGACGTGCACGCGTATGCGGAGGGCGCCGCGCTCGAGTGGAGGGACGGACAGGACGCGCCTGCTGTGGCTGCGCCTGCTGCCGCCGCTGCTGCTGCTGACGATTCTTCGGAGCCTCTGGTCGGAGCAGGCAGCGGAGGCTCGGGCCGTCCGGCTGGGGGATCAGGGGGCTCTGATCAGAGCAGTGGTGGCGTCAGCGGTGCGCCGGCTTCGACGCAGCTTCCGGATATCCCCCCGTGGCTGGTCGTGACCGACGCACTGCAGTACCTTGTGGCCAGCAGCACGCTGCTGCTGCACCCGGGCGTGTCCAAGGTCGGTGGTAGCTGGGTGGCAGCTGGATGGCAGATGGGTGGTAGCTAGGTGGCAGCTGGGTGGTAGCTGGGTGGTAGGTGGTTCTCCGGAGAACCTGGTGGCCAACGGCGCTCTGCTGCTGCACCCGGGCGTGTCCAAGGTGGGTGGTGGCCGGGTGGTAGCTGAGTGCTAGCTGTGCGTTATCTGGGTGACAGCTGGGTGGCAGCTAGGTGGCAGCTGCGTGGTAGGTGCCTATCTGGAGTGGAAGCTGGGTGGTAGCTGGGTGGTAGCTGCATGGTGCTGCAGCTCCTGGTGGCCAACGGCGCGCTTCTCCTGCACCTGGGCATGTCCAAGGTGGGTGGTAGCGGGGTGGCAGATGGATAGTAGCCAGGTGGCAGCTGGGTGGCAACTGGGTGGTAGGTGGCTCGCTGGAGTACCTGGTGGCCAACGGCATGTTTCTGCTGCACCCGGGCGTGTCCAAAAGTGGGTGGTGGCTGGGTGGAAGCTGGGTGGCAGATGGGTGGAAGCTAAGTGGCAGTTGGTGGGTAGCTAGGTGGCAGTTGGGTGGTAGGTGACTCTGTAGTACCTGGTTGCCAACGGTGTGCTTCTGCTGCATCCGGGTGTGTCCAAGGTGGTTAGTAGCTGGGTGGTAGCTGGATGGCAGCTGGGTGGCAGCTAGATGGTATCTAGGTGGTAGCCGGGTGGCCAATGGTGCGCTGCTGCTGCACCCGGTGGGTGTTCACACATGGCGTTCGCACTTCTCAATGACACAGCCCTTCCTTTCTTTCCTTCCTCACACGCACACGCATGCAGCCCCGCATGCACAGCCTCAAGCGTCCTGCCTCCGCACGCGTGTCTGCAGGTGGGCCTGATGGCGTTTGCCGACCCCTGCATGGGGAACAGCAGCAGCGGCAGCAGCAGCAGCAGCCAGCTCTACGTCGCGTACTGGCTCCGAGGCCAGGTCTACTCTGTTGTTGTCGACGACCTGGCTGGGCTGCGTTTGGGCGGGGAGCCCGTCGTCGCAGGTGCAGCGGATCAGAGCGGACCATCGGGCACGGCTGCAACTGCGCAGGGCGGTGGCGGGGCCGGAACTGCAGGCGGCAGCGCGCGGGGCGTGGACAGCAGCGGCAGTGGTGCAGCAGCAGCAGCAGCCGCGCCTGCAGTGACTGGCGAGCTTGTTGCCGACAGGCGGCACGCCGCGTGGCTGGTCGCGCGCGCGGCCGAGCGCCTGAGTGTGCCTGCAAGCACGCTGGCTGATCAGCCCAAGTGACCCCACTAAACGCACTTCCGGGGGAGGAAGGGCTGGTTTGGGAAGTTGCATAGGGTCCCCTGGGCCATCGTAGTGCGGCGCATGGCCACGCCACTTCAGTGGTGCGTGCCCATGATTTGGCTGTTGAACCACGGCTGTTGAGTCTGAAGCTGTGGCGACTGCGTGTGTGTGTGCGAAGTTGACGTTTCCAGCCACAGCTGCGATTACTGCAGGGGTGGATGCCGTCGTGGGCGTGGGCTATGCGTGTTGGGAACGACACGCCTGGTCGCCTAGGGTCACATGCACCTGTGCATGCCCAGACACCTGTGCCCAGCCTGATGGCAGTTTCAGTGGAGGGCAGACCAGGTGGGCACCACAATGCATGCAGGAGGTTCCACGACCCGTACAGCAGCAACAGCAGCGGCAGAAGCGTTGGCCCCTCTGCCACCCAGCGCTATGTCACGTTCTGGCTGCGAGGCCAGGTTGACTCTGTTGTGGTGGACAACCCCGGCTGGGCTGCGCCTGGGTCGGGAGCGCATTGCCGCAGCTGGTTAGAACGGAACAACATGTGGTTCCTGTGCAGGAACAACAGCGAAGAGCGGAACAACAGCGAAGATCCGGAACCAGCATTCGCAGGGCGGTGGTTGTGGTTCCAGCAGCGGAGGCCGCATAACTGCAGGCGGCAAAACGCGGGGCCGGATAGGGCAGTCCTATGTGCCTTAACAGTCAGCAAAGGGTGTGTGTGCTTGTGCAGACTCGCGTGTGTGTGAGACCTGCCCTGTACGAAGACAAAACACCGTCGCCCACTGCCGGCGCAAACAAACTGTGTTACATTTGCAGAGTGCAAGATGAAGATTGCTGACTGGCGGCGCGCCCATCCACGTACCATGATGTTTACAACCAAGACTTGACCATGATTGAAAATTCAGGCGCCCCATGCGCGGGCCACTCATCGGCAGCAACCCTTGTAGGCAGCCCTGGTAGGCTGCTGCGTGGCCTTGCAGGCTCTCCTAGTAGAGCCTCCATAGTGCAGGCCTTAACTCACGCCATGGAGTCCTCCATGGCGTGTACCACCCGTCAACCTGTTCAACGCCAGTGAGTGCAGCTGCCCGCTACCGGTGGCGATACTTCGGGGAGTCCACCCTCAAGGTGGAGCTTCTTTGTCTATTGGAAGGCCCCCCCTGGTCTGCTTCGTCCTGCTGGACCGTTGTAACTGATTGTGTCGGTCGGCAGTGGATGTCAACACTCATCATCATAGTACGGGTGCGGCACTACTCGTGCGGTTGTGCGCGTGCGGTAATACTCATGAGTGGTGATCAACACAGGCACGAACCCCCGTCCCCCAAAACAGGCAGCGCCCCTCAGCCCCCCCCCCCCCCTCACCCCCAAGTGCCATCTGAAGACCCTTTGTGCACCGCAAACTCGGCTATCCTGTATCGGTAATTAATTTCTGGACCCCTTCGATACTCTGAGCCGTTACCTTTAAATAAATTGGTATGGGGCCACGATACTCTCGAGCTGGAGTATTCAATACTGCGATACTATCGGGAACAAAAAAACGCTGCGCACAATACTGTGCCTCCAGAATCAATGACTTCTAAAATTGTGGAGCCACCATGACAGGCTAACCGAGATTACGGTAGGCTAATACCTTTCGCAGACACGGAAGTTATTTACAATCAAAGTTGAGGCGTATCCTTATGTACAGGCCGCTCAACGGCGGAAACTGCAGGTGCCTGCTACTGGTACCTTGGGGCGCCCCCCATCTATGCGTTCGGCAGGCCCAGCCTCAGGCCTGCTTTGGTTTGTCCCGCTGGAGCTTAATAACTGATTGTGGCCGCTGGCAAGTGGATGCCAACATTATCATGGCCCTACCTCAGCCCCATCGCCCGATCTGCGCAATTAAATGCATTCAAAACTTCTGAGACGGTCGGGGCTGCGTCTCAGGCAGTGGTGGGCGCCGAAGGCGGTCGGGGTGGCGCCTACGGCGGTCGGGATGACGCCTACGGCGGCGCCTGAGGCGATCAGGGGTGCGCCTCAGGCGACGCCCGAGTCCGTCGGCGCGCCTGAGGCGCCGCCTCAGGCGTTGTGAATGTGATAGGGTAGATGAGCTGCGGTGCTTCTCGTAAGTAGTGATGAAAAGCGGCCCAACACCCGCCCCCCTCCCACCCCGTCTCCCCAAAATTCATCGCCCCTCTCCACCCCAGGTGCTCCCTGCCTGTGTCGGCGCGTCAGTTCAGACCCAGCCCCCTCATCTCCTGCATCAAGTTTGCGCTGGCGGCGGCGGCGGCAATGGCAGCGCGGTTCTCGGCTCTGCCCTACTACATTCATAACACCTGAGGCGGCGCCTCAGGCGTCCCATTCCATGGCGCGGATCAGGCGGCGCCTCAGGCGCTCCGACCGCCTTAGGCGCCGCCTGAGGCGCACCCCTGATCGCCTCAGGCGTCGCCTCGGGCGTTATCCAAACCACCTCAGGCGCCCCCCCGACCGCCTCAGGCGCCCACCACCGCCTGAGGCGCACCCCGGACCGTCTCAGGCGTTATGATCGCATTCCATGGCGCGGATCAGACGTTAAGATTTTGATAGGGCTGTTGTGGCCGAGTACCTTCAAAGCTTGTGACACGGTTAATTTAATGTCATCATCAGCGCCATGCCCCAGAAGCCCCACCAGTGCCGGGATGGCGCCAGCGGCAGCAATCGCGACCTTGTTGTCAGCATTGCGAGCGAGGTCGCCCAGCGCTGACAACGCATACTTCTGTGCCCCCGCTGATGACCGAGGCCCCAGCAACTGCACCAGTGGAGGGATGGCACCGGCAGCAGCGTTGGCGACGACGTTCTCAGCATCCCAAGCGAGAGCGACGAGGTCTCTCGCTGCATTCTCCTGCGTATTCGCACCAGAGCCAGGCTCCAGCAGCTGTACCAGCAGAGGGATTGCGCCAGCGGCAGCGATGGCGGCCGGAGTCTCTGTGAGCATAGCGATGTTGCCAAGTGCTGCTGCTGCATGCTCGCGCAAGAGATCAGACGAGGCAGGGCCCAGCAGCTTCACCAGTGAGAGGATCGCACCAGCGGATGTGATGGCGACGACATTCTCAGCGTCTGTAGTAGCTTAGAGTTGCTGCTGCATGCAGCTGCGTCGGACCTGGGCTGGCACTCTCCAGCAGCTGCACCAGTGGTGGGATAGCGCCGGCAGCAGCGATGATAACCACATTAGCAGGGCTCTCGAACGCGAGTTCTCGAAGTGCCGCTGCCGCTTTTTCACGTACATCAGGCCGACAGCCAGATCCCAGCAGCTGCACCAGTGGCGGGATGGCGCCAGCAGCGGCGATGACGACCTGGTTATCTTCAGTCCTTGCCAGGTTGCCCAGTGCTGTTGCAGCAAACTCCTGCACATCAGCTAGAGAGCCAGTCCCCAGCAGCTGCACCAGCAGCGGGATGGCACCAGCAGCGACAATGCCGGACACATTCCCACAATGCCGAGCAAGGTTGCTCAGTGCTGCTGCTGCAATCGCCTGCACCTCAGCTGAAGAGCCACCCCGCAGCAGCTGCACCAGCGGAGGGATGGCACCGGCAGCAGCAATTGCGACTAGGTTGTCTCGATCCTCACCGCAGACTGGCACGCTCGCAATCGTCGCCAGAGCTTTCCTCTGCTGAGATGGGCGAGCGGTCGCGCCTAGCTGGCGCACCAGGTTCCTCAGGTCACGGCGGGCGAGTGGCGGCATCGGGTGCGACGATGTAGCTGCGTGTGCAAGCGACAGAGGGGCGCGCAGCGGTGAGTAGCATAGATGGCGTATCCATCTATACACCAAAGATTCTTTCGCCAGACGCATGGCACGCCTCGCTCCGGCACGTGTGGCACGGGTGCATGGCTCGTGCGCGACGCATGGCGTTGCATGGACGCCATGCACTGCCTCGATCTTGAAGACCCTGCCCCGCCCGTGTCAGTATGCTTTCCCAGCATGTATGGCACGCGCATGCGGCCAGTCAGCCAGGCAGCTGTTCTTGGGCATGCGCAGTGGGCGTACGACCTGCTTGGGTGGGTCGCCATCAGGGGCCCCTGGTCGCCATGCGAATGGGGGCAGGGGCACGCAGCACCACGCTGATGAAATCACCTCTGTGGGGCTTGAAGCGCGTGAGTTGCGCGTAATGGCACGCGATGGGTCTGAGGAGGAGCGCAGGCGACGGGAACACGAGGCGTCTACGGAGGCGTCTACGGAGCAGGTGACACTCTCACACGACTCAATTCGCGACGGGATTGGGATCGATCGTCGATAGCGGGATCGAGATGTCGTTCCAACAACAATAGTTGGTTTGGAGTGTGGGGTGTGAACGTCTGGTGGGTAGATTGGTTCGATGTCCCTCAGCAAGGCCGCGCCTGGAGCGGTGCATGTTTATAGGCGAAGCACTGCTGAGCACCGGAAGCAAGACCTAGCGTACGCAATCTGGACCAGATGACGAAATACGAGCGGTTGAGCGGGCACTTCTACGTCTTCATGGAGGCTGATCAGCCTTGCCAGAGCCGGCCCGCTGTGACTTGGCATGTAGCTAGAGCGATTCATGGGTGTGAGCATGAGTACTTGGTGCCCATGCTTGCCTCAACAGGTGCCAAACAACCGGTGTTGCCGTGGCGTTGCTAGCTGCCGGCGCCAATCACGATCGTGCGAGCAGCTGCCGCAGCAGCTGCTGACCGACTTTCTTTGGCGCTTGTGGTGCAGCTTCAGCATCAATCACACACGCGCACACATGGCGTTAAATCTGCACCACGGTCCCAACGTCTGGCACGCGCAAGTGAAGGCGGCCACAACGCCTGAGGCGGTCGGGGTGACGGCTGCTGACCCCCCCCCCGCACACAGACACACGTCGGGCACACACTTATAGGCCACGCACTGCACACAGCCCTACTTCATACCTACTCTGCCATCTGCACGGCTGTGTTGCGCACCGTATGATGCCCACAGTCAACGCCGACAGGCATCTCATGCGGCGCTTCAGATCTTGCTTGATGGAGGTATGAAAGGCAAGTGCGGGCCCATGCCCCAAAGCAGAGCTGCAGAGGTGCATAGAGGGGTTATAACAGCAGGGTGGGTGGGTTGGGGTGCACCCCAGTGGCGCACCAGCAACCGCCTGCTCAGTGATTCCCCTGCAAGCCGTATACCGCTCCGAGCCAGATTTCCCATTTCCCAGAGAACCACCCATCACTTGGCGGGTGAGGGCGTGGAGCGGTGCGTTGAAAAGCTCTCGCCGAGAACAGCACAACGGCATGCGTTGCATGAATACCCGCTGTGTATTGTGCCTGGTATGAGCGGTCAAAGTTGCTGGAGTCGGCAAAAAACTAACTACTGAAATCTTTCCCAGGGACCACTGCGCCTGCTGCGCCTGCACTTATGCTCACGCACACGGTGGCCTCCTGTCTAGGTGCGAGCCCAGGGGGTAGGTTGCCCTGCCAAAATCCCAACGTCTGATCTGCGCCATGGAATGCGGTCATAACGCTTGAGACGGTTCGGGCTGCGCCCCAGGCGGTGGTGGGTGCCTGAGACGGTCGGTGTGGCGCCTGAGGCGGTTTGGATAGCGCCTATGGCGACGCCTGAGGCGATCGTGCATGCGCCTCAGGCGGCGCCTCAGGCGGTCGAAGCGTCTGAGGCGCCGCCTGATCCGCGCCATGGAATGGGACGCCTGAGGCGCCGCCTCAGGCGTTTTGAATGTGGTAGGGTTGTATCCTAAGTCTTCCAGGAGGATGCTGTTCGACCGATCGTTGCGAGAGGCAGCTGCTGGTTCCACTCCCGTCTCAAGCAGATGAGCCAAACTAAGATGCAACAAAGCCCCACCAAAATCCCAACGTCTGATCCGCGCCATGGAGTGCGGTCATAACGTCTGAGACGGTCCGGGGTGCGCCTCAGACGGTGGTGGGCGCCTAAGGCGGTCGAGTGGCACCTGAGGTGGTTTGGATAACGCCTTAGGCGACGCCTGAGGCGATCGTGGGTGCGCCTCAGGCGGCGCCTCAGGTGGTCAGAGCGCCTGAGGCGCCGCCTGATCCGCGCCATGGAATGGGCCGCTTCAGGCGCCGCCTCAGGCGTTGTGAATTTGGTGGGAAGTCCCCCCCCCTCCCGCCTTTACTACCCACCCACCCGCCCGGGACCAACTTTGGGCTCCTACATCTTTGCACCCACTCCTAAAAAAATGAATCAATCGACCAGAGTAGATGCAGGGGCGGGCATACACTGTGACTGTTTAACTGTCGCGATAACACAGGCGACTGTTAAAAAACGATCGGGACGTCCCCTCGCCCCCCGTGCGCTCCAGCCACCCCCTGCAATTCCATGCAAACCCACCCTCGCAAAGCTATGTAAAGCCTATCAAGCCTAAGCCTACTGTCAATAGGGCTTACATAATTGAAGCCGTGGCGTGTTACATAAAATGGTCGTGTTGAAGCATCAGACTTTACTATTCCCGTCCCGTCCTGATCTGCATCGCCTGCGCTCGACTCCTCCCGCGCAACAATATTTACGCGTCTCCACAGCTCTACTACTCGCGCGCGTCAAGCCCTGCTAAGGTGAGCAAATACGCGGCTGCCTGCGTGCTTTGTCCCATCCGCCTGGCAGCTTACAAAGGCAACACCAGGTCGCGCCCATTCTGGAACCCCAGGAGCAGCCAATCTGCCTGTCTGGCCGGCAGCCCCTGCATGCTGCTGCATGCATGCATAATGCGTACTGCTAGCTCTGCACAAATGAGCCCACAAGGCATCGTGCATGGCATCCATGCAGTGCGTAGCGTCCATGGCAGTGCATGGTGTCCATGCAGCGTGCCATGCGTCGCGCACCCGCCATGCACCCCCATGCGACTGTATCTATACATGCACCCCGTGCAGATTGTCACGCACGCGAATCCCAAACACACACCCATGCACCCTCATTTGTAGTTACTTGTGCACCCCCTCTGTCGCATGCATGCACACGCAGCCACGTCGTCGCACACGATGCCGCCACTCGCCCGCTGGGACGTGAGAAACCTGGTGTGCAACCTAGGCGCAAACGCTCGTCCGTCACAGCAGCGCCAATCTCTTTCTACGATTCAGCGTCTGTCGGATTACGATGGGGATCGGGACAGCCTGGCCGCGATCGCGTCTGCTGGTGCCATCCCTCCGCTGGTGCAGCTGCTGCGGGCTGGCTCAGCTGAGGTGCAGGCGACTGCAGCAGTCGCGTTGTCAAACCTTGCACAGCACACCGACAACAGCACCGCGATCGCTGCTGCTGGGGCCATCCCTGCACTCGTTAAACTGCTGGGGGCTGACTCCCCAGCTGAATTGCGGGGGGCGGCAGCAACAGCACTGAGCAACCTCGCTCGGCGCGCTGACGATGCGGTCACCATCGTCGGTTCGGGTGCCATCCCTGGACTGGTTCAGCTGCTTGGGCCTGGATATTCAGCTAAGTTGCAGGCGACTGCAGTAAGGGCACTGGTCAACCTCGCTGCGAATGCTGACAGTATAGCAGCGATGGCTTCTGCTGGTGCCATCCCTCTGCTAGTGCAGCTGCTGGGACCTGGGTCGTCTCCCAGTGTGCAGGAATTGGCAGCAGCAGCACTGATGAACCTTGCTTCGAGTGCTGGGAATGGTGCCACGATCGCTGCCGCGGGTGCCATCCCTCCTCTCGTGCAGCTGCTGCGCCGTGGCTCTCCCGCTCTCACCCACCATTATGCAACAGCAGCACTGAGCAACCTCGCTTGCGAAAGCACTGAGAACAATGTGATTATCGCCACTGCCGGTGCCATACCCCCACTGGTGGAGCTGCTGGGGGCCGCCTCTACAGCGTAAGTGCAGCAGGGTGCAGCATCAGCACTGCTGAGCCTCACTGTAGATGCTGACATCTGCACCACGATTGTTGCTGCCGGTGCCATCCCTGCGCTAGTTCGGCTGATGGAGCCTGACGCTGATGAGGAGACAAAGCAGCCCGCATCACACAAGTGTGGATGGCGTTACCGTGGGCTACTTGTAGCTCGACCTTTTGTGGGCCTTGAGCCTTGTTTCTCTGAGTCCCACTGGAGCTTTGGAACCGTACGTGTGACCGCCAGAAGTGGATTGTAACCAAACATCAGCATCATCACACGCACTGATGGCATTTTGTCGCAACAATGCCGAGAACCGCGTCGCCATTGCGACTGCCGCTACCAATGCCAACTTGGTACTATAGTACTACTAGCTAGTCATGGGGGGGCTGGTGATGAACTGATCAATACTGATAGTGCAGCGGGTGACCGTCATGACGGCCACCCGCTGTTGCTACACATGTATGAGTGCTTGTGTTGTAAGAACAGACGCGCCTACATATCCAGACGAGCCTGCCACTAGTCAACTACCACTGTGCATGCGCAGGCACGTGCCTGCGCAGGCATGTGATTGCGTTTCGCGGCAGCCAGCAGCTGGTGACGTGACTTGCCCCTCAAGCAGAGGTGCACCCCCAGACAAAAAAAATGTCTTTTGCACAGCTTCACTCGTCACCCCGCAGACCTGCCGTCAGCGTTAGCGGCCTGCACCAGGCTGCCCCGCCTCACGAGCAAATCAGTTGGGATTGGCCAATGCCCATGGGCATCCGACAAGCGCCTTGCTCGCGTCAGGCTGGCCTGATTGAGCCTGGCCGTTCAGGCGCCTTGTTTGCATGGGGCTGGCCACACCTGCCCCCCCCCCCCCGCAGCGACAGCACTGGTGTCACCGTGCATGACCAGTGCATGACCCCACCACAATTCTACAAGCGCCCACCAACCACGACTGGATTTTTTTTTGCAATCTCAGAGGCCCCGCCACTCCGCAGCCGCAGGTTTAGCAGGTTTAACACGTTCGCGCCCGGAGGACCCCGGGGCGTGAGTTAAGGCCTAGACTACACGTATAGGGGAGCTCTTGTAGGAGAGCCCGCAAGGGCCTCCTGGAAGGAGAACCAGCACTGATGATGATGGATGTTACAGTCAGGGACACCTCTAAAGGCGTATAAGACCGTGCTCGGCGCGTATGGCCCGAGCACCTTACTAAGATGGCTGGCTGTAGCACTAGCATATCACAGACGACACGCAGCAGGCCGCCCCCCAGGCGCAGTCGCATGTTTGTCGCTGAAAGAATGTCTAAAAGGACCAACTGAAAAATGCATTGGCATTGAGAACGGTGCCGCCGCCAGTGCAGGAGATGGAGGGGCTGGGTGACAAACTGACTGTCCAACAACTGTAATTTTACAACGACAAGTCTGTCATAATAAGTGACGATCAGCCACAGAGACCGTGCATAGTGGCAGAGATTGTGGTGTGGATGGTATGCACTAGCTAGTACTATAGTACGAAGGCCTACACTTGGGGTGCCTGTCGTAACAGATTGACACGCCTATACGGGTGGCACTTTCCGTCGCAGTCGCTTTCAATGAAATGTGCCATCGATGTACATGTGTGGCGTGC
>VFSX01000322.1:150000-157500 GCA_016618255.1 Chlamydomonas sp. UWO 241
TGGTGGTGGCAACATGAACGTGGCTGGGCTGGTGGTCAGACGGTGGCAGGAGAGTCCCACAGACCACAGAAGAGCGCTGTGTAGGATCCGGCGAGGGCGCTCACGCCAAATCCACGGTGCCTAGATGGGAGTGGTAAACAAGGGGGTGTTGGCGGTGGTGGTGGTGGTGGTGGCAACATGAACGTGGCTGGGCTGGTGGTCAGACGGTGGCAGGAGAGTCCCACAGACCACAGAAGAGCGCTGTGTAGGATCCGGCGAGGGCGCTCACGCCAAATCCACGGTGCCTAGATGGGAGTGGTAAACGAGGGGGTGTTGGCGGTGGTGGTGGTGGTGGGGCAACATGAACGTGGCTGGGCTGGTGGTCAGAGGAGAGTCCCACAGACCACAGGAGCGCTGTGTAGGATCCGGGGCGCTCACGCCAAATCCACGGTGCCTAGATGGGAGTGGTAAACGAGGGGGTGTTGGCGGTGGTGGTGGTGGTGGTGGCAACATGAACGTGGCTGGGCTGGTGGTCAGAGGGTGGCAGGAGAGTCCCACAGACCACAGAAGAGCGCTGTGTAGGATCCGGCGAGGGCGCTCACGCCAAATCCACGGTGCCTAGATGGGAGTGGTAAACGAGGGGGTGTTGGCGGTGGTGGTGGTGGTGGTGGTGGTGGTGGCAACATGAACGTGGCTGGGCTGGTGGTCAAAGGGTGGCAGGAGAGTCCCACAGACCACAGAAGAGCGCTGTGTAGGATCCGGCGAGGGCGCTCACGCCAAATCCACGGTGCCTAGATGGGAGTGGTAAACGAGGGGGTGTTGGCGGTGGTGGTGGTGGTGGTGGTGGTGGTGGTGGTGGTGGCAACATGAACGTGGCTGGGCTGGTGGTCAGAGGGTGGCAGGAGAGTCCCACAGACCACAGAAGAGCGCTGTGTAGGATCCGGCGAGGGCGCTCACGCCAAATCCACGGTGCCTAGATGGGAGTGGTAAACGAGGGCGCGTTGCCCTACCACATTTACAACGCCTGAGGCGGCGTCTCATGCGTCCCATTCCATGGCGCGGATCAGGCGGCGCCTCAGGCGCTCCGACCGCCTGAGGCGCCACCTGAGACGCAACCACGATCGCCTCAGACGTCGCATCAAGCGTTATCCAAACCGCCTCAGGTGCCGCCCCGACCGCCTCAGGCGCCCACCACCGCCTGAGGCGCACCCGGGACCGTCTCAGGCGTTATGACCGCATTCCATGGCGCGGATCAGACGTTGGGATTTTGGTAGGGTTGCTGTTTGTGGTTGTGGCGATGGTGATGTGAGTGCGGCTGGGGGTGGTGGTCATAACCCGGCAAAAGAGTCCAACAGACCACAGGCGGGAGCGCTCTGTACCCCGATGGCGAGGCGCCTCATGCCGCCCCCAAGCGAATCTCAGCCAGCAGCTTCGGGCCCGGGCAGCGAGGTACTACATGCAGGATGAATGAGTACCGTCCATATTGTTTGCCTTCGCGGGGAGGGTCGAAACTGTAGTTGTTTAATGCGATCGCGGTGGTCGTTTTTCGTCGTTTGTAGTGGTTTTGACGCCCCAAATTGCGAATTTCGACGATTTTTATTAGTTTCTTAGCTTCGCGGGGGGGGGGCAAAAAACGACAATTATACGCAAAGGCTCACCGCCCCGACGGTAGTAGGGGGTCTGCCAGGGGAGCAGTGGAAAGAGAGAAGACAAGACGATTGAAGGCAGGGACGGATGGAAAGCCCACCACTGCCTCGGCCCGCCACCTGCCCTACCACATTCACAACGCCTGAGGCGGCGCCTGAGGCGTCCCATTCCGTGGCGCGGATCAGGCGGCGCCTCAGGCGCTCCGACCGCCTGAGGCGCCGCCTGAGGCACACCCCTGATCGCCTCAGGTGTCGCCTCAGGCGTTATCCAAACCGCCTCAGGCGCCACCCCGACCGCCTCAGGCGCCCAACACCGCCTGCGGCGCACCCCGGACCGTCTCAGACGTTATGACCGCAATCCATGGCGCGGATCAGACGTTGGGATTTTGAGAGGGCTGCCGCCCCCGCGCGCAGCTTCGCCAGCAGCTTGGGGCCGCCCCCAGGAAGGTACTACTTGCAGGTTCAATCAGTAGTGGGGGGTCTGTCAGGGGGTGTTGTTGACATGGGGAGAAATCAAATATTGTAGGCAGGGTAGCAGCCTAGGGAAGATAGCTCACCACTGCCTGGGCCCGCCCCCAGCCGCCCCCGCGCGAAGCTCCGCCAGCAGCTTTGGGTGTGCCCCAGCGAGGTTGGCGGCCATGCGAATCGAAGTGAAGTCGAGTGGGTAGACGACGGCAAGGGCAGCTGCGCCTGCCAGGCCGCCTGCACATGTGTGTGTGTGTGTGTGTATGTGTGTGTGCGTGTGTTGGCGGCCATGCGTATCAAGGTGAAGTCGAGGGGGTAGACGACGGCGAGGGCAGCTGCACCTGCCAGGCCACCTGCGGTGTGTGTGTGTGTGTGTGTGTGTGTGTGTGTGTGTGTGTGTGTGTGTGTGTGCATGTGTGTGTGTGTGCGTGTGTACGTGTGTGCATGTGTGTGTGTGTGTGTGCGTGTGTGTGTGCGTGTGTATGCAAAGCGACAAGTGGTCATCCGCTATTGACAGACGCGCTTATGCAGACATCTGGAACGACATCGCCGTTATCTTTGTAACGATCTGGAATGGAATGTGCGTGTGTGCGTGTGTGTGTCTGTGTGTGTGCGTATATGTGTGTGTGTGTGTATATGTGTGCCTGTGTGTGTGTGTGTGTGTGTGTGCATCTTCCTCGTCGTCAAAAGCACAAGAAACACACAAGGCCCGAAAGTGGTAGCGTTGGTCGCACATACAGCCCCTCGAAGTGACCCACTATCCCTGGTCTCACGGTTCACACTTCACACCAGTCCACACCTGCCGCCATGTTTCGCGCGAGGTGCGCTGCCGGCTCCTGCTCGTGCGTGCCCCCCGGGTGTGGAAGTGTGGCCAGCAGCGCGTCCTTTGTGCATGTGTGGTGTGGTGTGTGTGTGTGCGTGTGTGTGTATGTGTGCGTGAGTGTGTGTGTGTGTTTGTGTGTGTGTATGTGTGTGTGTGTGTGTGTGTTCACAGGTCGGCAGTTTTGCACTGATATCACCTGTCCCCCATCTCAAGCATGCAGACAAAAAACACTCCCAGGCATTCAAGCACACACCCAACCGTACAGACAAAAACACATGCACTTATGATACAATCACAGAGCCATGTCCAAACCACCCATTCGCACACACTAGCCACCCATGCGCGCCCCAACCTCCACCCCACGCCCTACCCGGTCCCCACTCACACCCCCACCCCAGCATGCACACACACACACTCAACCACCCACCCACACACACGCACCCACCTTGAGGGAGAGCGGGGGTGGGGGTGGAATGCGCATGTGGCTTGCACATCCAGCAAACGAATAAGTCGCCCACAACATGAACACACACACGAGGCAGATGCACGCACACGCACCTATGCACACCCCCGTTCATGCAAACACACACTCCCTCCCTGCCTCCACCCACACCCACACGTGCACACACGCACACAAACACACCTTGAGGGAGAACGAGAGGGAAGTGGACGGCACATGGCGCAGCATATATGGCAGGTTGCCTCGCCACAGGCCGGCCAGGCCCTGTGTGTGTGGCAGGAAGAAGTGTGGCCATCAGAGTGACCATCAGAGTGACAGTAGGTAGGAGTAAGAAGGAGTGAGATGGAGGAGTGTGGATGGCACATGGTGTAGCATATAGGTCAGGTTGCCTCGCCACAGGCCCGCCAGGCCCTGTGTGAAGGACATGAGGAAGTGTGGCCGTCAGAGTGACCATCAGAGTGACCATCAGAGTGACCCTCAGAGTGACAGTGGGGTGGAGTGAGGGGGGGGGGTTACAAGTATGTCTGGTTGCCCTACCACAGGCCAGCGAGACCCTGTGTGTGGCAGGAATAAGTTTGGCCATCAGAGTGGCCATAAGAGTAACCATTAGAGCGACAGTGCAATGGATTGAGAAGGAGTGAGGGAGGGGTGGGGGTGGGTGGGTGGGCATGTAGTGAAGGTTGCCATGCCACAGGCCGGCAATGCCCTGTCTGTGTGGCAGGAAGAAGGTTGACCATCACAGTGGCCATCAGAGTGACCAACATAGCAACAGTGGGGTGGAGTGAAGAGGAGTGAGTGAGGGGGGGGGGCAGCATGTAGGGCAGGTTGCCGCGCCACAGGCCGGCGAGGCCCTATGTGTGGGGAGGAGGAAGTGTGACCATCAGAGCGGCCATCAGAGTAACCATCAGAGTGACCATCAGAGAGAGAAGGTGTGAGGGATAGAGATGCCCCCCCCCCCCCCCACACACGCGAGCATGTACACGTGCCCACCCCCCCACCCCGCACCCACACCCACCTACCCACGCACACACCCACAATCTCTCTCTTCATCTCTCTCTCACTCTCTCTCTCGCTCTCTCTCACACACACACACACACACGCTCACACCCAACACACACCCGCACACCTGCTCTGTCGCGATGCGCGGCAACGCGTGCAAGAGTGTGAACCGCTGCATGTGCACACCCACACGCACACACACACACACACATATTCCCATCCACCCACCCCCACCCACCCACCCCCCACCAACCCACCAACCACCCCCTCCACCCACCCCACCCACCCACCCACCCACCCCAGCACCCAGCCACCACCACCTGCTCTGTCGCGATGCGCGGCAGCGCTTGCAAGAGTGTGAACCGCCGCACTCGTGAGGTTGTAGGTTGTAGGAGGTTGTGAGAGGTTGTGGGAGGTTGTGTGGAGGTTGTGGGGGGTTGGGTAAGAGCGCGCAAGAGTGTCCACCGCCGCACTGGCCTGTTCGTCCAATGTGGAATCGCGTCCTTTTGTTTGGGGTGGTTGTGGATGGTTGTGGGTGGTTGTGGGAGGTTGTTGGAGGTTGCAGGAAGTTCTGGGACGTTGTGGGAGATTGTGGGAGGGGGGCTAGGAGCGCATGCGAGTGTGTGTGTGCGCATGGGAGAGAGAGTGCGTGTGTGTGCGTGCGTGTGTGTGTGTGCGTGTGTGTGTGCGCGCGTGTCCTGTTTTTTGTGCGGTCTAAACAGCTCTGCATCTGAGTTTGCGTCTCGTGTGCGCGTCGGTGCGTGTTTTGGCATTGGCGCCGCTTGCTACTGTGTTGAGGGTCAGGTTTAAGTGCTATGGATCAGGGCTCAAGCACTTCACCCCATCTAACCTGAGTCTGTAGGATTGACTTGACGCGGTGCAGCGGGTATATGTTGCCTTCGTTTGTGCGGCTGGGGTTTCTAAAGTAGGTTAAGTAGGAATCAAACTCGTAATCCTACAAGGGTACTAGGCGATCTCACCTGTGTTTGTAGGATCGACTTGACGCGGTGCAGCGGGTATGTCGCCGTCGTTTGGGCGGTCGAAACAGAGGCAGCGATGAGGAAATCGGTTGTGAAGGTGCCCCTGCCTCTGCTGCTGCTGGCGCGTGTGGCGCTGCCGCTGGTGGCGGCGCCGCTGCTTCTACTTTTGCTGGTGCTGGCGCCTGCAACGGTGCTTGTGGTGATTTCGGCAGTGTCGCTGCTCCCGCTGCCCCTGCCGGCGCTCGTGCTTGTGTCGCTGCCGCTGCCGCTGGCGCTCCCGGTGCTGCCGCTGCTAACGCCCTCATTGGGGCTCCCACTGCTGGTGCTGGTGCTGGTGCTGGTGCCGCTACCGCTGCCCCCGCTGCCAGCTTCCGCATGCGGCAGCACGGCGCTTGTGCTGGTTTCCGCAGTGCCGATCCCGCTGCTCCGGCTGGTGCTCGTGCGTGTGCTACCGTTGCCACTGCTGCCGCTGGTGCCTTCAGTGCAGCTGCCTTCATAGGGGCTTCCGCTGCTGCTGGTGCCGCTGCTGCTGCCCGCGCTGTCAGCTTTAGCACACGGCAGCAGCACATCTGAGTTTGCGTCTCGTGTGCGCGTCGGTGCGTGTTTTGGCATTGGCGCCGCTTGCTACTGTGTTGAGGGTCAGGTTTAAGTGCTATGGATCAGGGCTCAAGCACTTCACCCCATCTAACCTGAGTCTGTAGGATTGACTTGACGCGGTGCAGCGGGTATATGTTGCCTTCGTTTGTGCGGCTGGGGTTTCTAAAGTAGGTTAAGTAGGAATCAAACTCGTAATCCTACAAGGGTACTAGGCGATCTCACCTGTGTTTGTAGGATCGACTTGACGCGGTGCAGCGGGTATGTCGCCGTCGTTTGGGCGGTCGAAACAGAGGCAGCGATGAGGAAATCGGTTGTGAAGGTGCCCCTGCCTCTGCTGCTGCTGGCGCGTGTGGCGCTGCCGCTGGTGGCGGCGCCGCTGCTTCTACTTTTGCTGGTGCTGGCGCCTGCAACGGTGCTTGTGGTGATTTCGGCAGTGTCGCTGCTCCCGCTGCCCCTGCCGGCGCTCGTGCTTGTGTCGCTGCCGCTGCCGCTGGCGCTCCCGGTGCTGCCGCTGCTAACGCCCTCATTGGGGCTCCCACTGCTGGTGCTGGTGCTGGTGCTGGTGCCGCTACCGCTGCCCCCGCTGCCAGCTTCCGCATGCGGCAGCACGGCGCTTGTGCTGGTTTCCGCAGTGCCGATCCCGCTGCTCCGGCTGGTGCTCGTGCGTGTGCTACCGTTGCCACTGCTGCCGCTGGTGCCTTCAGTGCAGCTGCCTTCATAGGGGCTTCCGCTGCTGCTGGTGCCGCTGCTGCTGCCCGCGCTGTCAGCTTTAGCACACGGCAGCAGCACGGCCAAGAGCCCACTGGCGAGCGAGCCAGCTATGCTGCTGTTTTTGCTTCTGCTGTCGCCGCCGGTGCCACAGTCATTTCTTCTAGTGGAAAAGCAGCCCCCACCACATCCAGCTGCCTCCGCTGATGGCTGGCTCGCATGCCGCGCATGCATGGGCCATGCGCCGGTGCGCCATGCGCCGGTGCGCCGGTGCGCCATGCATGCCGCAGGCCCCCCTGTCATGCTGTGATAGTGCCTGGCATCATCCGCTGCGCCGCTCATGTTGCTTTGCCGACTCCATCCGTCTCGCATTCCACAGCCGGTCCCGATCGCCGAATCCACGGAGGAGCAAAAATGTGGCTGCGTCGATTCCACCTTGGCATCAATTAAGCACCAACTATGATCACTGACATGGAGCAGCTTCCCTCCAAGCTAATAGCAAGGGGCGAGGATTGCCGCGCACATTTATCGCGTCCCAACTTTGTGACACACCACAGGCCAACGCGCGGAACCCTCGCCCGTTTGCGGTCCTGGTTGTTTCCCTCCTTTGTTACATACAGTTCCACGGCAACAAGCACCCGCGCGGGCGGCGAGGACGCGGTGCCCGCCGTTTTTACCAAGTAACCGAACCCGCCTGTTGTAGAGGGCCTGTCTGAGTGCAAGCGCGCCACCAAGCGACAGCATGTCGAGCTCCGGCACCCCGCGGGCGATCTCCCACGCGGTGTCGATGGTGGCGCCCAACGGGCGGGAACAGAACGCAACCCTTGTTGTTAACGCGCGCGG
>VFSX01000322.1:162500-165000 GCA_016618255.1 Chlamydomonas sp. UWO 241
TCTCTCTCTCACACACACACACATCCCTTCGCCCCCCCCCCCCTCCTGCCCAACACACTCACAGCGCTCCATTAGCAGGGCCCAGTCAGCGGGCGGTGCCATCATGGTCACCCCAGGGCGCGTGACTGTGGAGCTGCGCCTGGCAGAGGGGAGCGGGCAGCTGGAGCTGGCGCTGCAGGTGTGTGTGTGTGTGTGTGTGTGTGCATGTGTGCGTGTGTGTGTGTGTGTGCGTGTGTTTCTCGAGTGCGTGTGGGCACGCTGCTCAGCTAGGTTTTGTCCAATGGTGTCAGCAGCGAGTGCCACCATGGACACCCCAGGGTGTGTGACTGTGGAGCTTCGTCTGGCAGAGGGCAGCGGGCAGCTGCAGCTTGCACTGCCTTTTTTGACTGCTCTGATTGCACACACGCGTGCGTTGCACACTTTCTTGCAGCGTGTGCGTGCCACTTGCGGGTCGGGGAACCGTGCCCAGCTGTGGTTGTTTTGAGTGGTTGGGATGGGTTGCGGCAGGAAGGAGCCACCATTGCCACCCCAGGCCGCGTGACTGTAGAGCTGCGCCCAGCAGAGGGGAGCGGGCAGCTCACGCTGGCGCTGCGGGCGTGTGGGTTCTTGGACTGCTCTGGCTGCACACACATGCACGGGGCACAATAACAGGCAGGTTGTGTGTCACATGCACATGAGAGACAGGGTTTTGCTAGGGCTTTTCTGAGTCGTTGGGATGGCAGGGCGTGCCACCATGGCTACCCGAGGATGCGTGACTGTGGAGATTCGCCTGGCTGAGGGGAGCGGGCAGCTTAAGCGCTGCAGGTTCATTTTCGAGCCGAATACCCACACTCTAGGGCTGCACTCAGTGATTCCCCTGCGAGCCGTATACTGCTCCGAGCCGGATTTCCCACTTCCCAGAAAACCACCCCACACTTGGTGGGTGAGGGCATGGAGCGATGCGTTGGGAAGCTCTTGCCGAGAGCAGCACAACGGCATGCATTGCATGCATACCTGCTGTGTATTGTGCCTGGTATGAGCAGTCAAAGTTGCTGGAGCCGGCAAAATACTAATTTATAAATTCATTCCCAGGGACCACTGGCTGCACTCTGGGGTGCCTAGAGTGACTGTCTGTTGAGCTGCGTCTGGCTGAGGGGAGCGGACAGCTGCAGCTTGCACTGAATTAGTTTTAATTATCTGATAACACGCAAAAATGCGTGGCGCACACTCATCCAGCATGCGTGTGACACTTGTGTGTGCATATTGTGTCAAGCTTTCGGCGAGCTTATGGTGTGTACTGAATGGGTGGGATTGGTCTCAACGGGCGTAGGCTTGGGCTGTTGGCTGTTGTTAGCTGCGTGTTGCAGGGGGTGGCGGGCAGCTCAAGCCGACGCTGCTGGTGTGTTGTGCACCTCTCGGGCGAGACTGGGCGCTCTCGATTGACATTATGTGTGTGGGCCTGGGGGGCAGGCTGGCTGGGAACGGTCCCAGCAGTGATTCATGGTGAGTGCCTAATTGGGAGGGGAGCTGCAAGCTCAGAACTCAGAGCTCAGAGCCAGGTTTGTTGCAGCTGAGAGGCAGCTAAGAGGCATCTGGGAGGCAGCTGAGAGGCAGCGGAGAGGCAGTTGAGAGGCAGCTGTGTTGTTATCGCTGTTGCTTTGGAAGGAGTAGCTGTATTGTTGCGCTGCGCGTGTGCTGCCCTGACGCCTGCCAGCCTCCACCTTCCACCATCAAAATGCACAGGTCGCGCCCGAGGCGCCGCCGCCGGAGCGGCTGCCGGCACGCAGGCCTGATGCGCAGGTGTGCTGTGCGGGGTGTGGAAAATGAGACAGTGTGGACAGTGTGGACTGGTCAGTGTGGACTGCAAGCACTGAGGAAGCTCGCACGCTGTGCAGTTGTGGAAAGTGCGCGGTGTGGGACAGTGCGGGGTGTGGGAAGACGGTACCATACAGGCTGGATACTGTGTGGGCTG
Organism: Chlamydomonas sp. UWO 241; assembly: GCA_016618255.1. Classification (NCBI taxonomy): domain Eukaryota; kingdom Viridiplantae; phylum Chlorophyta; class Chlorophyceae; order Chlamydomonadales; family Chlamydomonadaceae; genus Chlamydomonas; species Chlamydomonas priscui. The sequence goes on from VFSX01000322.1 coordinate 164,452, forward strand.
ACAGCAAGGCGGCTGCCAGCAAGCAGGCATAGAAGTCCCCCCTCCCCGACCTTGAACTGCACGCCCTGGTTCAGCCCCCCCCCCCTACACCCACACCCACACCCACAGGCACGCGTTCTACTGGGCCGCGCAGTCGAAGCACTTCAGACAGAGCGTGCGTCGACATGCATCATGCGCGTGGCGCTGGCGGGCGTGCTCGCGCAGCATGCGCAGCTGCGGAAGGAGCACGCAGCACAGGTGCGACTTGCTCAATCGCAGTAGCATCATTGCAGCGTCTCAGGGGCGAGGGGAGTTGTCAATCCATCTCACGTTTCCAATTTTGACTGCACATTGGGGACGTTGTTGTGTCGTCATGGCGGGCGTTCCCACGCAGCATGCACAGCTGCAGAAGGAGCCCGCAGCGCAGGTGCGACGCACTCAATCCTGATTGCTTTATTGCAGTGTCTCAGGAGAGATGTCAGGTAACTGTTGACATCAGGATTCGTTATTTTAACAGCACATTGGGGACGTTGTAATGTTCTTGCAGGCGTGCCACGCAGCATGCGCAGC
>VFSX01000322.1:167500-201116 GCA_016618255.1 Chlamydomonas sp. UWO 241
ACACACACACAGGCACACACTCACACACTCACACACTCACACACACACACACAGAACGGCGCACACACACGCACACACACACACACACACACACACACAGAACGGCGCACACGCTGCAGCACGAGCAGACGCTGCGGAGGCTGCACTTGCGCAGCTTGCGGCTATCCACGATGGCGTCATGACAACGGCCACTGTCGAGCGAACGGTATGTGCCGGATTGTGTATACTTACGATATGCATATATATACCCAAGTCGTTTAAAAAAAACGGCCATGTGTGGTCGGTGGGCCATACATCTCGGCAAAACCCTAATCCCGAAAACCCTAGGTTGCGGTTTGTTTCGTGGACCAGCTCCTGACTTGCGATATTCCCAAATGGTGGCTGGCCGTACTTGCGGCACCATTCCGGCAAATTGGGTTGGTGGGCAACCCTGGCGCGCCCCAGTGATTCCCATGCGAGCCGTATACCGCTCCGAGCCGGATCTCCCATTTCCCAGAAAACCACTCCACACTTAGTGGGTGAGGGCGTGGAGCGATGCGTTGGAAAGCTCTCGCCGAGAGCAGGGCAGCGGCATGCATTGCATGAATACCCGCTGTGTATTGTGCCTGGTATGAACGGTCAAAGTTGCTGAAGCCGGCAAAAAAACCTAGTACTAAAATCCCTCCCAGGGACCACTGACGCGTCCCCTTAACCCCCGCTGGTAGCTAGCGAGTTTGTCGGCGCACTGGAAAAAATTGCTCCCTGAAAACACCTACATGCACCAAACACACCGCCCGCACACCGGCCTCCAGATTGGGCGACGCACACCGGGAGGGGAGCGCGGCGCGCGCTGAACACACACACACACGAGTAAAAAACTGGCGAGGCACCCTGCGAACGCCAGTGGCATAGAGAGTAGTGTTACACATCCACTGCCGGCGGTCACAATCAGTTCCAAAGATCCAGCGGGACTATCAGGCACAAGGCCCACCAAAGATCAAATTATAAAAGTAGCCCACAGTAGCGCCACCCACACTAGGTGGTGGGCGCCAAGTAGCAGCACAGGCCACAGGCACCTCACCAAAGCCCCTCCGGTGGGTGGAGGGCAGCCCAAGGTATAAACCATAAGGGACCAGAGGCCGTCCCCCAAACCACTAGAAGCGGGGCTGGTAGCACACTTGCCGCAGCGCTCTACCCAGAAATGGAATGCTAGAATGCCACACACACCGCCCGCATTCACACACACTCGCAGGTCGCAAACGCTCTTGTCGGTGCTCTGAGCCGACAGATGGAGTATGCACACCGGGAGGGCAGCGTGGCGCGTGCGGGTCTGCGCGCGCAAAAGGCGCAGACGCTCGCGGCTCTGGAGGGGCAGGCTGACCTTCAGGTGTGTTTTCATGTTTTGAGCTGCCCAGAAAGATGCACAAAAGGTGCCCAGAAACTGCATTCCACACATGCTCCGCACCTGTCAACACTCCCCACACTTTTACACCAGGACCCACAACAGGCCGACCCCTCAATCTGAATCGGGCAGTGCGTAGTATCTCTGAGATAGACTGCATCAGAGCTGGAAGGTGCCCAGAAGTTGCTGCGCTGCCCAGCGTCACACCCAGCTACACTCCTCCCACCAATTTCCCACGCCAGTTGACCTCACCGCCAGAACCAGAGAGTCCCCCCCCTCCCACCAACTGCCACACTCCACCCACCAACTTTCTACGCCAGTTGAACTCAGGGTTGCACGGTGCGCTCGTCCTGAGGGGGGGTCAGCATCCTGACTGTACGTATGACGGAGTACGGTACTCCAGGACAGGACGCAGCACAAGGACGCGGGACGTGGTACTGTACCCCAGTACAAATAACGTCCCGTGCAACCCTGGTTGAACTCACCATCACAACCAGGAGAGGGGCTGGACAGTGCTTCTTCAATTGATTTCAATTTATTAATTCTTACAGCCAGGCCGCACGCGGCCAGGGCCCCAATCGGCCCCAATCGGCAAAAAATGAGAAAAAATTTGGCAAACATCGGGTGGTAAACCCAGGGGGGGGGGGGGGCAGAATAATAGTTTTCAAACCCCATCCACCATTTTTCGTCTAAAAAGTCCCCTGGGGGGGACCCCCCCCCAAGTACACCCTGGCCTTATCTGTTGGAGCTCAAACTTGGTGGGCAGCTTCGTCACATCATCCTCTTGCTATGGTTTCAGTGGGTGTCTGTACAACTCAATCCTCCTCCTGAAACTGGCATCAGGAGGCGGCCACGCGACCCGGTACAGCCCCACACTCCAAGGCCCCTTCCACGCCCTCCCAACTAATGAAACACACAAGCGACCATGTCTTTGGCATCTGTGTTGTCAGAAGAATCCAGCGCGCCAACTCCCAGACCAATCAGAGGTTTGCAGAGCATCCTGCCCCCCAGGAGGTGTGAACCAGTGGTCCACACCAACTGCCCGGTGTGGGACCCCCTCGCACCCCCATACCCCTGCAATACATACTGTGGTCTGTGTGAGATCTGAGGGTGGATTCGGACTCCTCTTCATAGGGGAATCCAACGTGCCCACTCCCATGTCGAAAGAAGGTCAGATCCAAAAGCTACATAATCTTCAAAAAAATACCCCGGGGGGGGGCCCCTCCCCGCGGCCCGTTTTGTAAGGGGTGGATATGGATGTAACTCTAAGAGGGGAAGGGCATGGCGCCGGTCCGGTGTCAAACGGATAACTTTTTGAGGATGGGGTCGGAAATCAGGCTACCTGCCCCCCCCCCTGGGTAAACCCTAAAAAATAAAATAATCATTCTCGCCCAGAAACCGCCGTTGGCGGTTAACCGCCAAATCGAAAAAGCACTGGAGCTGGACTCCTCCCACAAATTTCCACACTCCTCCCACCAACTTCCCACGCCAGTTGGCCTCACTATCATAAACAGTGAGTGCAAGGTCTTGCTGCATCAGATTCAGGACTCCCCACACTAGGGACCTTGCCATCATAATTGGACAGTACGAGCTGGCTGTTATAGCTGCAAATTGTCGAGAACTTGCTTCCCACACCTTATCCGCACCGTATTCACACTCCCAACACCAGGTCGACTTCGTCATCAGAATCGGGCAGTACCAGCTCGCTGCATGCCAGCTGGAAGGTGCCCAGAAGCTGCGTGCTGACCAACTCCACACGACCTCCACGCCTGCTTCACCCCCCCCCACACCAGGTCGATCTCGCCATCCGAATCGGACAGTACGAGCTGGCTGCGTCAGAGTTAATTGCTGGCAAGAAGCTGCCGTGCTGACCATCCCCGCCCACATTCACACTCTCCACACTAACTCTCCACACCAGGTTGACCTCGCCATCAGAATCAGACATGACAAGCTGGCTGCATCAGAGCTGGAAAGTTCCCAGAAGCTTCCCGCACAAACCTGCTCCGCACCTTCACACTCACCACACCAACTCTCCACACCAGGTTGACCTCGCCATCAGAATCAGACAGTACAAGCTGGCTGCATCAGAGCTGGAAAGTTCCCAGAAGCTTCCCGCACAAACCTGCTCCGCACCTTCACACTCTCCACACCAACTCTCCACACCAGGTTGACCTCGCCATCAGAATCAGACAGTACAAGCTGGCTGCATCAGAGCTGGAAAGTTCCCAGAAGCTTCCTGCACAAACCTGCTCCGCACCTTCACACTCTCCACACCAACTCTCCACACCAGGTTGACCTCGCCATCAGAATCAGGCAGTACAAGCTGGCTGCATCAGCGCTGGAAAGTTCCCAGAAGCTTCCCGCACAAACCTGCTCCGCACCTTCACACTCCCCACACCAACTCTCCACACCAGGTTGACCTCGCCATCAGAATCAGACAGTACAAGCTGGCTGCATCAGCGCTAGAAAGTGCCCAGAAGCTTCCTGCACAAATCTGCTCCGCACTTTCACACTCTCCACACCAACTCCCCACACTAGGTTGATCTCGCCATCCGAATCGGGCAGTACGAGCTGGCTGCGTCAGAGCTGGAAGTCGTCCAAACGCTGCGCGCTGACCTGGCAATCGCGTGTGCGCGACTCGACGCCACAACGCTGCGGGAGCAGGCGCTGGTGGTGGCGGTGAGTCCTAGTATTTCCCATTGTGATGGGAAATGTTAACTCTCCACACGCCATAACGCCCTCCTCCCTTGGCACCCCTTGGCACACACACACACACATGCTCACAGAAATGCACATACACACACACAGCTTGAAGGTGCGCAGTCAGAGGCCGCGGCTGCACACGCGTGGTACATGTGATTGTTTCAGATGCACACACAAACACACACACACACACGCACACAGCTTGCAGGTGTCCAGTCAGAGACCGCATCTGCATAAAAGAGGGAGCGGTCGATGGTGTGAGATGCACACACACACACACGCTCGCACACACACACACGCACACACACACACACACACAGCTTGCAGGTGCCCAGTCAGAGACCGCATCTGCATAAAAGAGGGAGCGGTCGATGGTGTGAGATGCACACACACACACACGCTCACACACACACACACGCTAACACACACACACACACACATACATACAGCTTGAGGGTGCGCAGTCAGAGGCTGCAGCTGCACGCAAGAGGGAGCGGTCAATGGTTTCGGTGGCCCTCGGATCACAGAACGCAGCGGAGGCGGAGCTGGCGGTGCTGCAGGTGTGTGTGTTTTGTGTGTGTGTGTGTGTGTGTGTGTGTATGTGTGAGGTGGCCCTTGGATCACAGAACGCCGCCGAGGCGGAGCTGGCGGTGCTGCAGTGTGTGTGTGTGTGTGTTGTGTGTGTGTTGTGTGTGTGTGTGTGTGCGTGCGTGTTTTGGTGTGTGTGTGTGTGTGTACATGTGTGCATGTGTGCGTGTGTGTGTGCGCGTGTGTGTGTGAGTGAAGTGTGAGCAAAGTGTGTGTGTGTGTGACACGTGGCACTCAGTGCACATAGCTTGGAAGGGACATAGCTGGCCGTGCTGCAGGGGTGTGTGTGTGTGTGTGTGTTGTATGTGTGTGTGTGGTGTGTGTCTGTGTTAGGGGGGGGGCACGGAATGCTGCAGTGGCGGGGCTGGGGGTGGTCCAGGATCGGTGTGATATGTGCATTTTGCCTCTTCATTTTTATTCGTTTTCTCTGTTGTTTTGACCTGATGTCATTCGATATGCTCCTACGGAGCTTGTTGGTGGGAGTTCCATTGTACACAGTGGTCCCTGATAAGGATTTTAGTAATTAATTTTTTGCCGGCTCCAGCAACTTTGACCGCTCATACCAGGCACAACACACAGCGGGTATTCATGCAACGCATGCCGTTGGGCTGCTCTTGGCACGAACTTTCCAACGCACCGCTCCACGCCCTTCCACTAAGTGTGTGGTGGTTTTCTGGGAAATGGGAAATCCGGCTCGGAGCGGTATACGGCTCGCAGGGGAATCACTGATTATACAGCCTCCCTGCTCCTGCACGCGCAATACAGGCACGCACGCGCACACTTGCCCACAGGAATAACTTTCGAGGGCAACTTTGCCTCGCGCGCCTCGACATCTTCACCTCTTGAAGCCTGCATCCCGATATGGGCTCTGCGTTTCCTCAGCATTCAATTTGTTATAGAGCGCCCGTCCAGCGTGTGCGAGGCAGCGAGAGCATGGCGGCACATAGGGGCACACCTCCCTAAGGGCAGGATGCCATGCACTGGTCATGCACACTCGCATGACCAACCTTGTCGCACAAAAATATGCAGGAGCGCCTCTCGAGAGTGCGCGAGGCCGCGAGGGCCGCGAGCGATGCTGAGTACGAGGTGGGCTTGGGATGCGATGTCATGCGTTGTGCTGCGATGTGTTGTGCTGCGCTGAGCTGTGCCAATGTGCACTGTGGTGCGCTGCGCTGTGCTTGCCGTGCTGCGCTGGGCTGCGCTGGGCTGGGCTGGGCTGCGCTGGGCTGGGCTGGGCTGCAGCGCACCACAGCTGTGATGTCATGCGCTGTGATGTGATGCACTGTGATTTTTCCATGCTGCCAGGCCCCACCCTCACCCTCCCTCGCGCCCTGTCATTCTTGAAGGGGCGCCTGGCGGAGGCTATGGCTGCAGTTGCAGAGGCACAGCAGAAGGCGGCAGACGCAGAGGCACAGGTGGGCTGTGTGTGTATGTGGAGTCCACACGGTGCATGCCGGCGACGAGGCAAGAGCAGAGGTGGTGACTTTGCTTGTGGGGGCACAGCAGATAGCGAAAGATGTGAGGCGCACAAGTGAGGGTGGGAAGCTGGGTGCTTGTGGACAGTTGCAGTCGGAGTTAAAGGGATGGTGGCAGCTCTGCGTCTGAGCTTCACCTGCAGGTGCAACGGCAGACGGAAGACGCAGAGGCACAGGTGGGCTGTGTGTGTGTGGAGTCCACACTTTGGATAGGCCAGTATGAATGGTGCATGCCGGCGGAGGCGAGGGCGGAGGTGGTGACTTTGTCCGTGCGAGCACAGATGGCAAAATATGAGGCGCACAGGTGAGGGTGGGAAGCTGTGTGCGTGTGGACGGTCACAGATCCTTAGTGGAACCACCGGCACACAAACACACACACACACACACACGAATGCGCATGCACGCACACACTGCCCCTGTACTGCCCCTGACACACACACACACACACATACGCCGCCCCTGTAGGTGGGCCTGCCTGAGCTCCACTCCCAGGTCCAGGATCTGACTCAGATGTTGGAGCCTCATCACACTCACACACACACACACATGCACACACACACACGCTGCCCCTGTAGGTTGGCCTTCCTGTGCTTCAAACCCAGGTCAAGGAGCTGACCCAGCTGCTGGAGGTTCATCACACACACACACACACACACACACACACACACACACACACACGCTGCCCCTGTAGGTGGGCCTTCCTGAGCTGCGGGCACAGGTTCAGGAGCTGACCCAGCTGCTGGAGGTTCAGCACAGACACCCACACGCACACACACACGCACACACACGCACTGTCCCCTGTAGGTGGGCCTCCCCGAGCTTCGCGCCCAAGTCCAGGAGCTGACCCAGCTGCTGGAGGTTCAGGAATCAGAGCTGCATGACGCACGCGCGCAGCTGCAGGAGGAGGAGGAGCGCAGGCGCATGGTGCGTGGTCGATTTTACAGTCCGTCGGACGCCTTTGATGGCGCATTAGACCCTAGGAAAGAGGCCGGCAGCTGTCAAAATTAGACCCCTAGCATGCCATCTGCCATCATGATTGCTGTGCACGCGGTGCGTGTCTCAAAACAGGCGACAAGGAAGTCAGCCAGCTCGTGCCAAAACCTGGGGTTCTCCTGGCCTGGCCGAGGATTCATAAACTCCCGCATCCGCTCATCTAAATCGGCCTCCTCGGGGCGAGGGATGGACCGAAACAGGCTGTGGGCCTGCACCCGTGCCTCTTCATAGGCAGGGCACTCAAATACCATGTGTGCCTCATCCTCTAGCCCACCGCATAGGCAGCACGCCCGCTGGCTGCGTCGCTGCCTCTGTCCCGCCACGGCGTAGCGCCCCCGCTCTATCTGCAGCTCATGGAGCCCCATCCTGAACCTAGCTAGAGCCGTGATCCGGGCAGCACTGTTCAGCCCTGAGCTCAACAGGGCCGGTGGCTCGCTGTCGCTACCCGCCATCCACCGCATGTAGGTCAGCATCTTAAAGCCGCGCGACCACTCCTCAGGTACATCACGCACGGTAGTGCCGCTCGGCAGCGCCGGTGTGCTTGTCGCGGCGGCCAGCCACGCCGCGGTCGCCACGTCCAGCAGGTTGGTGATGCGTACCGGTCCCACCTGGTCCCACGCCAGGGTGTGCCCCACAGTTCCGAGGCACGCCTGCAAGCGTGCCGCCCAGCACGTCCCCCCCGCTTCGGCCAGCCCCCAACTCTCCCGCATTGCATCTTTAAGCAGGTCACCGTCAGGCCGCCCCCGCGCCTTATCCCAAAAGCGCGTCGCCTGGCGCAGCCAATCTGCCGCCAGCGGCCGCCACCCTGCCTCCCGCGCCAAAATCCCCAGTTGCTGCCCGTTGCTGCGGACTCCTAGGGACGCACGGGTAAATTGCAGAAGCACTTCCTCCAGGGTGCGCCATCCGTCGCGTGCGGCCTTAGCGCCCCTCCCACTCCTGCCTCTCTCCCACCGTCCGCCCGCCCCGGCAAACACGCCCCCCCAGCATCCGCCATCATCGCAGGGCCCCACACCTCACACCCGTAATTTAGCACAGGCCGTACTTGCGTGTCGAACAGGTGGGCCTTAATGCCAACATTGTTAAGGCGTATTATATAGCATCTGCGAGTTAGCGCGTATCTGGTGCGCTGGCCCCTAGAGCGTCGGGTGCCCACGTCCCCCCCCACTGCCCGCCGGTGGTGGAAGAGCATGCCCAGATATGGGAACTCGTGTGTCATGGGTAGATCTGCTCCTGCAAACTTCAGCGTTACCCTCCCCCCTGCCGCCCCGACTGGGCAGAACTGGTCATTGAACACCACCCCTTCTGACTTCCTAACGTTTACTGTTAGTGCGCGCGTGCCGCAAAAGGCGTGCAGAGTATCTAGCATGCGTTGAAGCGCTTCGGGCGACTCTGCCAGCAGCGTCAAGTCATCAGCGTACAGCAGCAGCCGTAGTAACCGCCCCGCCATCTCCACCCCATCACCCGGGAGCTCTGCGTCTAGTACTCCCTCCAATGCGTCAATAAAAAGCCCAAACAGCAGCGGTGACAGTGGGTCGCCTTGCATGACCCCCTTGTGTGAAGGAAACGCGGGTCCCACTTTCCCATCGATGCGCACACACATTGCGGACCCATCGTACATGGCAATCAGCGCCGCCATGAACTCCCCATGTACCCCCAGGCTCCTTAGGCACTCCCAAAGCAATGGGCGGTGCACGCAATCGTAAGCCTTCCTGAAGTCAATAAAGGCAGCGTACAGCGGTTTGCGCTGGAGGCCGCTCTTCTCAATAAGGTGTTGCAGGATGAAGGCATTATCTGGGGTCCCCCTCTTCTTCCGGAAGCCTGCCTGGCCCCGCGCCCTGTACCCCTCCCGTTCTGCTAAGGCGTCCAGCCTGTTCATAAGCACCAAGCTGTATAGCTTGGCGAGGGCATTCCCCACCGTGATCCCTCGGTAATCGTCCCGCACGTCTAGGCTGCCTTTCGGCTTTGGCACCGGCGTGGTTGCCCCCAAGTGCCATGCAGTCGGGTACCCCTCACGGAAGACCCGATTGAGCAGGTGTGTGATGGGGCCAGCGAGCAGGTGCTCCTCATCCACAGCATCCGTTGCATCGCCCCCCTCCGCCGCCCTAGCCCATGCCCTCTGATAGAACTCTATCGGCATGCCGTTTACGCCTGGGGCTTTGCCCGCGTCCATGCCCATCAGTGCCGCATACACCTCCGCCTCAGTAAATGAATTATTTAGCGCTGCCGCCCGCTCCGTGGCCGTCGTCGTGGGGAGGGCAAACGGGGCCCCGTGCCCATGGTCAGTGGCATCATCCGTGTTAGTCGTATTAGTCGTATGAGTCGTATCAGTGGCGTTAGCATGGTTGTCCCCCAGCAAATCCCTAAAATAATCTGTCCACCCCTCCACGTCCCTCAGACCGACCGCCTGGCCAGGCAGTTTCACCCGCTGCCAAAACCGCCGAGGGTTCCCCTTCCTGTCCTCAATCAGCTCGGTGTGTTCCCGGGCCTCGCTCGCGCGGCGGGAGCGCCGCGCGGTCCGCCTATAGGCCTTCCCTGCCTCTTTGGCGGCCGGTGACTGCGCCCCGTGCGCTCGTTCCGCTTCCCGGCACGCGCGGCGTGCGTCCTTGCACTCCTGAGTGTACCATATGTTGTGTGGTCGCACCCCCCCGTCCCCGGTCATGGGCCGCACCAAGACCGCACCCACCTCACCCGACGCGTGCAACGCCCGGGCTGCCCGCTCGACCGCGCCCTCGAGGCGGCTGAGCTCCTCATCCACCGTCGGTGCCCCCCGAGCTCCCAAAACGTCCGTCATCATCCCCCCCAGGAGCTGTGCGTACGCCCCCTCGCCCCCCTGTGGCCACCTAAACCTGGCCGGCGTTTCGCTCGGGGCGCCGGCCTGAGCCGCAGGTACCGCAGTAGCGGGCTCATAAGTAAGGGTCAGTACTACTGGTCTGTGGTCAAACCTGCCCCCGCCTAGCCTTGGTGGGTGTTGGTCGTGCACATGTAGGGTAGTGCCCGGCCGTGGTGCCCCCGCGCCACTAAAGGCGAGGTCAGGGGACGCCACAAAGTAGTCGACCAGACTACGTTTTTCCTGCCCCAGTGCGTGGTAGGTGAGGGCCCCATGCTCATCCCCCGGAAGGCGACCATTAAGGATAACCATTCCCATGTCCCGGCATAACTGCAGCAGGCGCTGCCCATGCGCGTTGTGCACGCGGTCAGCCGACTCTCTCGGCCCCACCTGCCCTGCCTGCGCGATGTCGCCCTCACGCACCGCAGGGGCGGGCCCCCCATCCCCCCTGTCCCTATCCCTATCATCCTCCTGCCCTGTGCGTGCGTTGAGGTCGCCCAGCACGAGGACCTCCCCCTTTGCCCGGTACTTAGAGATGCCCTCTACCAGGGCTGTTATGTGTGCCTCTACTGACAGGTTCCCCCCCTCGAGCAGCAGATACTTGGATTTCGCGTGGGGGATGTACGCGGCGCACGCGTACACGTCCCTAGCGCCCGTGATCCTAAACCAGAGCATCCCAAGCTCGGGCACATCCCGAATAACGCTGACCTTCCCCGTAACAGCATGGCTAACATACAGCGCAACCCCCCACTGTCTGATTTGTGGGGGCGCTGGCTGCATGCGAGGCATTTGAATCCTGGGATGGCAGGTGGGGGCTTACCGGAATGCCCGGTTTCGGTGAACGCCACGACGTCCGCGTTTGCCTGCAGCCACTTGGTGAGGGTGGGGTGATTGTGTAAGAGGTCATGTCCCCTCATAATGTTCCAGTTCATGATCCGCAGGCCGCTCAGCTGGGGGGGAGCGTGGTCACGCCGCAGCCCCCCGGGCCCATGCCCCCTCCCTTGCCCCCGTCACCCGTGCCGTTCCCGCCCTTGTCCCCGCCCCTGTCGTCGCCGCGGCCGCCCGCCGCCGCCGCCGTTGCTGCGACCGCAGCCGCGACCGCCCCCGCCGTCATTCCCGCCCCCGCCCCACCTCCCCGCATTGCCATGCGCCTCTGGCTCTGGTGCTCGGCATACGGCAGGTGTGGGAAGATGGCACAGCCCGGCCGCCTCATGTTCGCCGTGCACCGCGGCAGGAGCATGCGCGCGCGGATGAACGCCGCATGCCCCTCGTTCGCGACCGTGAAGACCACCTTGCTCTTGTGGTCGTTAGCAAACATGACGCGTGCCTGCACCACGGTCACGTGGTGCGGCCCCAGCAGCGTGGTGAGAGCTCGCTCCGTGCCGCGTGCGAGCGCGTGGCGAGCGTCGCTGACACGCTCCCGCACCACCACGGCGAACGTGAGGCCCCCGCCGCTCACAGCCGCTGGCAGCGGTGGCGGGCCCGGCGGCTGCGGCGGCCCAGGCAGCTGCTGCTGTGCTGCCGGCACTGGCTGCGCGACCGTGACTGGCGCGCGCGCCGCCACCGGCACCTGCCGGCCCGCCGCCTCCCCCCCCCGAGCGGCTGCCTCCAGCGCCTGCACCTGCTCCGTCAGCGCAGCCACCTTTGCTGCCATCTCCCTGGACTTACCCTGGTCCACATGGAACTGGGCCAGAGCCAGCACCTCGTGCTTCTCCATGCGCCCCATGCCCCCATCCAGATCGGCCACCCCGTCCTTCGCCACGCTCAGCTCTGGCACAAGGCGGAGGAGGGGCCCAAAGGCCACGTCGGCCTGGGCGAACTTGCTCGTGATGCGCGCGTCCAGGGTCGCCACCGCCGCGATGACCCCCGCCACCCGCGCCTCCGTCTCCGTCACCCGCGCCGCCAGGGCCGCCATGCCCCTGCTGAACTCCTCCCGGATCAGATCCCTCTGCTCCGCAAACTCCTCGCGCAGGAGTTCCCGCATCCCCCTGTGCATCGCCGCGCTGGGGTCGGGCGGTGGGATCCCCATGTGCATCTCATCGTGGTCGGCGGGTGCCCGGACTGGGCTGGACATCGCACTGCTCGGCACCTCCGCGTTGGTCGCCCCACGCGTGCCGCGGCCCGGGGTGAGGAGGCAAGCGCGGGGGGAAGGGGTCCCCGCGACCACCATGACACCCTCCATGCTCTCCTCACCGGCCCCCGCGCCTCCCGCCGCCGCAGCAGCATCCGCAGCAATGGCAGCCATGCCAGCGCCCAGCGCCATCAGGTTGAGGTTGTTGAGGTCCTTCAGCGTTTTACTCCGCGTCCCCATCGCACGAGGCGGCGATGGGCGCAAGGCCAGTTTGCGCATCTGGCTGCGTGCCATTGGGCTAGCTAGCATGTACACAGGTGCGTGTGGCTTGTGATGCCTGTAATTCATATCTTCCTTCATCTCTGTCTCTCTATCTCTCTCTGATGGCGACCTTGTGTGTCATCGGTCGTGCTTCAGCAATCAGAGCCGGATGACGAACGCGCGCAGCTGCAGGAGGAGGAGGAGCGCAGGTGCATGGCGCGTGTGGCTTGTGAAGCCTGTAATACATGTTTCCTCATCTCTGTCTCTCGGTCTCTCGGTCTCGCTCTGATTGTGTCATCGGGCAAGGTTCAGCAATCAGAGCTGGATGATGCGCGTGCACAGCTGCAGGCAGAGGAGGAGCGCAGGCGCATGGTGCGTGTGGCGTGTGAAGCCTGTTATTCCTTCCTCTCTGTCTCACTTTCTCTCTTAGATTGCAACCTTGTGTGTCATCGGGCGTGCTTCAGCAATTAGGGCTGGATGATCCACGCGCGCAGCTGCAGGCAGAGGAGGAGCGCAGGCGCATGGTGCGTGATGGAGTGGGGGCTTTTAATGTATACATCGCGTTATCCCTCTCTCTCTGTCTCTCTCTCTCTCTCTCTCTCTCTCTCTCTCTCTCTCTCTCTCCCCCCCCCCCTCTTTCTCTCTCCTCGCTCTTGCTCTCTCTCTCTCTCTCTCCCTCCCTCCCTCCATATTTATCTCTTCTCTCTCTCTCTCTCTCTCTCTCTCTCTCTCAACAACCAGCCCTAAAACCCTTAGCACACATGCAGGGTGCGGCGCGCACGCGAACGCCGGGGTGCAGAAGACTCTTCTGGAGGCGGAGGCGCGTGTGCCGAAGTCTGGAAACCTAAACAAAAAAATCGTGGATTCCGCCCCCAAAGGATCGACACACACATCAACATGCAGGGTGCGCCGTGCAAAAAGAACGCCGGCGTGCAGACGACCCCCCTGGAGGCAGCGGCAGCTGTCGCAGCGGCGTTTGAACGCAGGGCGGCAGAGGTGGCCGCCGCCGCTGCTGAAAAGGCCAGGATGGCAGTGGTGAGTGAATGCTGATTCGGTCTCTCCCTTAATCTGCCCTTAATCTCTGTGTCATTATCTCCTGTCTGTGTACACACACCAAAGGGTACACTTTTCAAGCTCTGGGCAGCGGAATGAGGTCCGGAGGTGTCCCCTACAGCGAGAAGAACGCACGTACAGTTTGTGTTTCCATGCAATGTCCGACTTTGTGACACTTATGTGGCCAACTTGGGTGGGGGTGGCCGTAGAGATATGTCGTTCTTTCTCCCTGGCTGGCTGGCTGGCTGGCTGGCTGTGAGGTGGCCGCCGCCGTCGCTGCAGCGGCAGTGGCGGGGAGGGCGATGGCGGGGAGTGAATCCTGCGCATCTATGGGTGTGTTCCCACTTAGACTCTTATACGTTTTCCAGGAAACTTTTAGGTTTATATTCGCGCTAGAGGACCCCCGAGCGGGCCCCTAGTCACAGCCGACGTCGCTAGCGTATCCGATTTCGAGAACGCTTCAGTCGAAGCCGCTCCCCACCCTTCTTCTAGGCTGGAAGGAACTTATAGGTTGTGACGGGGAACACACCCTATGTTTACTGTACTGTACTCTTGGCTCTGCTCGTGCCTCTGCGTCTTGTCTCGTATCTCTCCAACCTGCTGCTGCAGCAGTGGCAGAGAAGTCAGTGGTGGTGCGTGCATTTGATGTGTGTTGCTATCTGACTGTCAATATGTTCTAAGGCGGTAGCGTTGGCCGCCCGGCCACTGCTGTGGCTGACAAGGCAAAGTGTGGCAGTGGTGAGTGAATGCTGCTCCAGTCTCTCCCTACTTCCCTCTCCTCTGTCTCTCCCTTCTCTCTATCTCCCTCTCTGTCTCTCCCTCTCTGTCTCTCCCTGTCTGTCTCTCCCTCTGTGTCTTACTTCTTCCGTCTTCTCTCTCTCTCCCTCTCCGTATCTTCATCTCTGTCTCTTCCTCTCTGCCGCGCCCTCTCCGTCTCTCCTTTCTTCCCTCTCCTCCGTCTTGTGCGCCGTCGGTCTGTGTATATGTCTGTCTATATCTCTGTCTGTCTGAATCTCCCCCAGTCTGTCACAGTCACACACACACACACACACACACACACTCAATGGTGCTACACGGGATGCAAGCATGCACACACACTCAAAGACACTCGCCCACACGTGTTCGTGCTTGCTCACATGCACTGAATGCACAAACTCATATTCCTAGTATGCCGTTAAGGTGCCCAATAGGCAGCAACATGGACCACCACATGTGCAGGGTGGCCAGCTGATCAACGCGGTTATACACAGCCTTGGCCTGGTGGTGCACCCACTCACACACACTAACACGCAACATCACACAGGGTGTGCAGCCATGGTGCGCAGCAACAAGTATAACATGCTATCAGAGGCATCACACAGCCTGTATGATTCATCATCGCACACGGCCAGGGTGGCCAGCAGGTGTACACGGCGGAGAACAGCCCACGCCTGTCAGCGCATGACCCGATGCACACACATACACGCACACACACACATGCACACACACATGCACATGCACATGCAAAGCGTACACGCGTGCGTAAAAGTCGAATTAGCCATCAGAGGCCCCTATCAGACAGCAGCATTGACCACGCAGGCAACCCGAAAGTGTACGTCGCAGGTCACAGCCCTCGCCTGCCGTCGCACAAAGCAACGCACGCACACACCCTCACGCACACGCACAAGTCGAATTCGCCATCAGATGCCCCCAACAGACAGCGAAATAGACCCTCACACGCGCAGGGTGGCCAGCACATCCACAAGGCGGAGCACAGCCCTCGCCTGACGGCGCATGATGCAACACACACACACACACTCACGCACACGCACAAGTCGAATTCACCGTCAGAAGCCCCCATCAGACAGCGAAATGGACCCCCCACACGCGCAGGGCAGCCAGCAAGTGTACAAGGAGGGGGACAGCCCTCGCTTGCCGGCGCACAATGCAACGCACGCACACACCGGCACGCACACGCACAAGTACAATTCGCCATCAGATGCCCCCGACAAACAGCGAAATGGACCCCCACACGCGCAGGGTGGCCAGCACATCCACGCGGCGGAGCACAGCCCTCGCCTGACGGCGCATGATGCAACACACACACACACACACTCACGCACACGCACGAGTCGAATTCGCCATCAGATGCCCCCAACAGACAGCGACATTTACCCCCCACATGCGCAGGGCGGCCAGCAAGTGTACAAGGAGGAGAACAGCCCTCGCTTGCCGGCGCATAATGCGACGCAGGCACACACCCGCACGCAAACGCACGAGTCGAATTCGCCATCAGATGCCTCCAAAAGACAGCAGCATTTACCCTTCACATGCGCAGGGCGGCCAGCAAGAGTACAAGGCGGAGAACAGCCCTCGACTGCCGACGCACGACGCAACGCAGGCGAGTGTGTGGGCGCGTGCATACACACATACAAAAAGATGGCATGCAGGTATACACATAACTCTCTCTCTCTCTCGTGGTCCACACATTTTGTTGTCTCTCTCAAACAACATAGACTAGTGCATCTCTCTCTCTCTCAATCTTTCTCTCCCACTTTCTCTCCCTTTCTCTCTCATTATTTCTCTTGCATACGCACACGCCCCTCAGACACCTGCAAGCCCACACACCCACCCATATACACGCACACACACACACACACAGTCATCATAACACACACTTTCTGTGCACAATGTGATGCAGGCTGCGGTGGAGTGGTACGCGCAGGAGACTGACAGGCTCAAGGCAGAGGTGCGCATGGTTTGGCCAGCGCACGTGGGCCCTGCAAATCGCATGGCGACACTGTGTGTGTGAGGGGTTGTGAGTGGGAGGAAGAGAAATAAGAAGCAAAAGAGAAATCCAAGAAGCAGCTCAAAGTTGACGTCATATGAAGTGTGATCATCCTCTTCAGTGGTGCGCGACCTCAAGGCGCGTCAAACTCTTGATTAAGGAGCTGGCAACGCGCGTGCTGGGATCAAGGCCATGTGCCAGGCGCAACCCCAAACAACCCCTTGAAAATATTACAAAGCAGCACGACATTGATCCCTTTAGGTATGCGACCTCAGCGCGCGCCTCACAGCGGTCCCTGGGCCAGATTTCAGTAATTCGTTTTTTTGCCGGCTCCAGCAACTTTGACCGCTCATACCAGGCACAATACACAGCGGGTATTCATGCAACGCATACCATTGGGCTGCTCTCGGCAAGAGCTTTCCAACGCACTGCTCCACGCCCTTACCCAACACGTGTGGGGTGGTTTTCTGGGAAATAGGAAATCCGGCTCGGAGCGGTATACGGCTCGCAGGGGAATCACTGTCGCCTCAGCCCTGGACAAGGGTCAGCTGGCGACGCAAAGCTCAAAGTCTTGTGCCATCACAACCAAAAGCAAGACCCCCCCTCCCCCCCTCCCCCCCCTCATCCACAGAACTAGGTGCGTGACCTCGAGGCTCTGAGCCTCACGCTGGCTAAAGAGGAACTCGCCACACGCAATGATGAGCCCAAGGTCCTGAGCCACAGCAACCAGATCCAAGACGCCATATATATCCACCACCAACACACACACACACACACACACACACACACACATAGGTGCGCGACCTCAAGGCTCGCCTCACGCTCGCCAAAGCGGAGCTGGCGACGCGCAACGCTGAGCTGAATGCGCTGTTTCAAAACAGCCAGAACCAATACCACATACATCACCCCACGCCACTCCATCCACACGTATAGGTGCGCGACCGCAGGGCTCGCCTCACGCTCGAGAATGCGGAACTGGCAACACGTGATGCTGAGCTCATGGTCATGTGTCAAGTCAAACAGAAGGAAGACCCCATTTGGCCCCCCCCCCCCCCCCCCGCCCCCCCATCCACGAAGATAGGTGCGCGAGCTC
This sequence comes from Chlamydomonas sp. UWO 241, assembly GCA_016618255.1. Taxonomy (NCBI): domain Eukaryota; kingdom Viridiplantae; phylum Chlorophyta; class Chlorophyceae; order Chlamydomonadales; family Chlamydomonadaceae; genus Chlamydomonas; species Chlamydomonas priscui. The sequence continues at coordinate 184,713 of VFSX01000322.1, forward strand.
ACAGCTCGCCTATCGCTGAGGAAAGAGGAACTCAGCACGCGCGACGCTGAGCTGAAGGTCCTGTGCAACGGCAACAAGAACTAAGACGCCAGATATGACCACCACCATCACCACACGCACACACACACACACACGCATATAGGTGCGCGACCTCAAAGCTTGCCTCACACTGGCCAAGGAGGATCTGGCAACACGCGACGCTGAGCTCAAGATCCTGCGTCACGGCAACCATAAGCAGGACCCCATATACCCCCCCCCCCCCCTCCAATCCACGAAAATAGGTGCGCGACCTCACAGCTCGCCTATCGCTGAGGAAAGAGGAACTCAGCACGCGCGACGCTGAGCTGAAGGTCCTGTGCAACGGCAGCAAGAACTAAGATGCCATATATGTCCACCACCATCACCACACGCACACACACACACACACGCACGCATATAGGTGCACGACCTCAAGGCTTGCCTCACACTGGCCAAGGAGCTGGCAACACGCGACGCTGAGCTCAAGATCATGCGCCACGGCAACCATAAGCAAGATCCCATATACCCCCCCCCCCTCCCCTCCCCTCATCCACAGAAATAGGTGCGCGAACTCAAGGCTCGCATATTCGCTGGCGAAAGAGGAACTGGCAACACGCGATGCTGAGCTCAAGGTCGTGAGCCACAGCAACCAGAACCAAGGCGCCATATATCCCCCACCACCACCACACACACACACACACACACATACAAATAGGTGCGCGACCTCAAGGCGCGCCTCACGCTAGCCAAGGAGGAGCTGGCGACGCGCGACGCTGAGCTCAAGGTGCTGTGCCCGAAGGTCGGGCGAGTGGAGTCAGAGCATGCTACGGAGCGGGCGCAGGTGATGCAGGGAAAGAGAGACGGAGAGAAAGAGAGAGATTGAGAGAGAGAGAGGGGCACTGAAATGTTGCGTGAGGGGAAGGAATACAGGCAGTGTGTGTGTCTGGGGGGGGGGAGGGGGCTGAGCTGAAGGTGCTGTGTCCGAAGGTCGGGCGCGCAGAGTCAGAGCTTGCTACGGAGCGGGCGCAGGTGAGGCAGAGAGAGAGGCGGAGAGAGAGAGAGAAAGAGAGAGGGAGAGGGGGGGGCTCTGAGATGTGTGATGAGGGGAAGTTATAGAGGCAGAGTGTGTGTTTATGTGTGTGTGGGGGGGGGGGGCTGGTCCAAAGGTCGGGCGCGCGGAGTCCGAGCTTGCTGTGTGTGTGCACATACACATACACACACGCACACACACACACGCTGGCAGAGAAGCTGCGCACGCTGCACGCGCAGCATCTCTCCCCCCTGTCACAGCGCCTGGAGTACGCACTGGCCGCAACACACCCAAAATTGTGTGTGCACGCGCACACACACACACACACGTGCACACACACATACACACACATGCACGCAGGCAGGCAGAGAAGCTGCGCATGCTGCACGCGCAGCAGCTTTCCCTCCTGTCTCAGCGCCTGGAGCACGCACTGGCCGCAACGCACCAAAAAACGTGCACACACGCACACGTGCACACACGTGTGCGTGTGTGCGTGTACACACACACATATACCGCACACACACACACATACACACACACACACGCAGGCAGAGAAGCTGCGCACTCTGCACGCACAGCAGCTCTCATCCCTGTCAGCCCGCCTGGAATCAACGCTGACAGCTGCCAATGCATCGATGGCGGAGGCAGACGCGCTTGTGCGCGGGAAGGACGCGAAGGTTGCGACGTGGAAGGCGCGCGCGGAGCAGGTGTGTATGTGTGTGTGTGTGTGTAAATGGCGGAGGCAGACGCGCTTGTGCGCGGAAAGGACGCCAAGGTTGCGACATGAAGGCGCACGTGGAGCAGGTGTGTGTGTGTGAGTGGGCGTGTGTGTGTATGTGTGTGTGTGTGTGCGTGCGTGTGTGTGTCTGTGTGTGTGTGTGTGTAAATGGCGGAGGCAGATGCACTGGTGCGTGGAAATGACGTGAAGGTGGCGACATGGAAGGCGCGCGCAGAGCCGGTGTGTGTGTGCGTGTGCGTGGGTGTGTCAATGGCAGAAGCACGCACACTGGTTTGTGGAGATTATGCGATAAAGGAGAGCGTGCCACGAGGAAGGCGCGCGCGGAGCAGGTGTGTGTGTGTGTGTGTATGTGTCTGTGTGTGTGTGTGTGTTTGAATGGCGGAGGCAGACGCGCTGGTGTGCGGAAAGGACGCCAAGGTTGCGACGTGGAAGGCGCACGCGGAGCAGGTGTGTATTAGTGTGGGCGTGTGTGTGTATGTGTGTGTGCGTGTGTGTGTCTGTGTGCGTGTCAATGGCGGAGGCAGACGCGCTTGTGCGTGGAAAGGACGTTAAGGTTGCGACGTGGAAGACGCGCGCGGAGCAGGTGTGTGTGGGGGGGGGGCGCGTGTGTGTGTGTGTGTGTAAATGGCGGAGGCAGATGCACTGTTGCGTGGAAAGGACGTGAAGGTGGCGACATGGAAGGCGCGCGCAGAGCCGGTGGGTGTGTGCGTGGGTGTGTCAATGGCAGAAGCACCCACACTGGTTTGTGGAGATTATGCGATAAAGGAGAGCTTGCAACGAGGAAGGCGCGCGCGGAGCAGGTGTGTGTGTGTGTGTGGCAGAGGCAGACGCGATGGTGCACGGAAAGGACAACAAGATTGTGACTTGGAAGGCACACACTGAGCAGGTGTGTGTGTGTGTGTGTGTTCAACTGCCAGTTCAATTGCCAATGATCTGCCAACACTCGTACCGTGGGCAAACGCCCAGGTGGACGTGACGCGCAAGGAGGCAAGGGAACCTTCTGGACCCTTCAGCCTCAACCATAAAACCACCTCGTTGAAAACATGTCTGTCTGACGCTGCACACAAACCAGGCACCAGGCACCTGCCAATAAACTGCCGATGAAGTACCAATGATCTTCTAGCACTCGCACCGCAGGCGACCGCCCAGGTGGACGTGGCGCGCAAGGAGGCGAGGGAACCTTCAGGAATCTCCAACCTCAACCTGAAATTCACCTCCGTGAAAACATATCCCTCTTACCGCACAAACCAGGCACCAGGCACCTGAACTGTCAATGAACTGCCAATGATTTGCCAACACTCGCACTGTAGGCGACCGCCCAGGTGGGGGCGGCACGCAAGGAGGCGAGGGAACCTTTACACACCTCCAGCGTTGACCGGCAAATCACCTCCTTTCAAACATACCCGTCTCACGCCGCACACACCAAGAACCTGCCAATGTACTGCCGAGGAAGTGCCAACGATATGCCAGCACTGCCAACACCGCAGGCAACCGCCCAGGTGGACGCGGCCCGCAAGGAGGCGGCAGACGCATCCCACGCTGCGGCTGCGGCACGCGCGCAGGTGCGTGCGTCCTGTTCTTCGGTGTGTGTGTGTGTGTGTGTGTGTGTCAGGAGTTTCCTTCCCGATCGGGAAACGATGGAAAAAAGCGTGCTCAGAGGCCGCGATCCCGATGGTTTTGGGTAGGGTACGTTCGGGGAAAAAGAAGTGCGGAGGCGAATTTTCCGGGGAAAAGTGTGAAATCGTCGATTTTCACACGTTTACGCGATTCTTCGGGCTGCAGCCCGAAATCCCGACGAAACTGGGAAAGCCTCTTCGGGAAAAAAGAAAGGATGACTGACCCCAAGGAAACCCCTGGTGTGTGTGTGTGTGTGTGTGTGTGTGTGTCCCATCCCCCACTGTGGCGTGTGTGCAGGCTGCGGTCATGCGTGCGCATTTCGCCTGTGTGTGTGCAGAAGCATGCAAAGGTGGGATCGTATGGGTTATGCTGGGGCATGTTCCAACAGAGACTTTTGGCCATTGGAGGGTTGCATGGGGTGTGACAGATGCCGTCGGCGGCCCATGACGCCTCCCACCGCACGCCATTGACATGCATGCAAAGATCATGTATATGAAAGGCAATTCCGTACGCGGGGAGCAGCGAACGAGGCCGTTTCGCGATTATTGTGTGACCGGTTTTTGGCTGGAGGTTCAATGGGAGAGGCCAGTTGAACGCCTCGCGTAATCCAAAAATACGTGCACACAAACCCACACTCAAGCCATGCACTGATCACCAGGCAGCTCATAATCCACTCTCCCACTGCAACGTTTGTGCAGGCTGCAGCCGCGGCCGACGTTGCGGCCCGCCTTCGGGAAGCCAACGCGCAGCTGTCCGCACAGCTGGCAGACACACAGGTGTGTGTGTGTGTGTGTGTGTGTGTGTGAGAAAGTGTGTGTGTGTGCGTTCCGCCTTCAAGCAGTGCGCAGCTGGCCGCCCAGACACACAGGCACGTGTGCGTGTGTGTGAGTATTTGCGTGTGTGTATGTGTGTGTGTGTGTGAGACACCGTCAAGAATCGCTTTGACCAGTTCAAACGAGAGCGAGCCAAGTACGCCGCGTACCCAGAGCTCACGCGCATCCTCGACAACCGAGTCCCACCCGGACGGCTCACCCTAGCGAGATTTCCACAGCTGTGGGAGTCCATATGCGGCGATCTGATTAAGGCGGGATAGAGGTTGCGACCACCACACAGCCTCAGAGAGAGTGAGAGTGATCACAGTCAGTTTAGTCAGCGTACAACACAGCGTACTTAGATGCAGTGCCTCAGAGGCAGCCCCCCCGCAGCAGAGTGGCATTATATCCCCTCATAGCGACGAGTGGTCTCCCGCTATTGACAGACGCCCTTTCGCCGACCTCTGGAACGATATCGCCGTTATCTTTGTAACGATCTGGAATGGAATGGAATGTGTGTGTGAGTATGTGTGTCTGTGCGTGTGTGTGTGCGTGTGTGTGAGTATGTGTGTCTGTGCGTGTGTGTGTGTGTGTCTGCGTGCGTGTGAGTATGTGTGTCTCTGCGTGTGTGTATGTGTGTGTGTGTGTGCGCGTTCCGCCTTCCAGCAGTGCGCAGCTGGCCGCTCAGACACACAGGCACGTGTGCGTGTGTGTGAGTATGTGTGCGTGTGTGTGTGTGTGTATGTGAGTGGTCGATTTTACAGTCTTGTTGGACGCCTTAAATGGCGTATTAGACTTGTGCTTTCGCACTCAATCCCTGAGGCAGGCAGATACTATCACCCGCACTAGTCCACTCAGTGGATACACATTGACTGTGTCCATCCCACTAGCTCTAGTACATCTGGTCGCGCCATGCGTCTCAGTTCGGGCAGCCAGCCTGGCCACCTCCTCCTCCTCCGTTCATCATGTGGCACACGCCCGCCATGCCGCCAGCCTCCATGCATGGCGCTTGCGCTGCGAGGGCGCTTGCTGCCAGTGCACCTCCGTCGTCATGTGTCTCATGCAAGTAAAATTCGCCCTGCATGGAGAGACCCTCCATGCAGGTCACTGAAGTGCCCCACGATTCGTGCCATAGCTGCAGTTCGTAGGCCGAAGCCGTCGGCGCAGCCGATGTAAGTAGCCGTGGCCGATGCAGATGCAGATGCCCTGAGGGCGGACGTGTAGCCTAAGCGATGTGAGTGCAGATCCAGGATGTCCCTAGCCGTAGCCGAAGCCTTAGCCGACGTCAATCAATAGCCGATGCCCATAGCCGGTGCCTTGGCTGTAGCGTAGCTGCAGCCTCTGCCCGGTGCTGGTGCCCGTGGCTGCATGGGGGTACCGACGATGGCGGCGCCGACTCCTGCCAGCAGCCCGCCCTCCGTCCCCGCATGCCTCACAGTTGCCTGCCGTATGACGCCGTGCCTCAAACATCCACTAGCGCTCTGGATCAGGGCAAATCAGCGACATAGCCGATTTTCCAAAAAACAGAGTCGCTCACGCTGCAGCAGCACCCTGTCAGCCCAGTTGGTCCGCCATTGGCGGCGTCGGGGCGGGAGCCCCCGTCGATTTTGACACCACTTGAAGTTTTAGTGAGTGTGTGTCTGTGCGTGTGTGTGTGTGTGTGTATGTATGAGCGTGGGTGTAAGTATGTGTGTATGTGGGTGGGTATGTGTGTGTGTGTGTGTGTGTTTCACCTTCGGGGAGCCAATGCGCAGTTGTGTGTGTTTGTGTGCCAGATGCAGGAAGCAACAAAGCTGACCTCACATGTGAACATATACAAGCAGACCGACATGATTAAGACACGCGAGGCTGTGCAGCGACAGCATACAACCCTAGACCAAACACACACACACACGCACACGCACACACAATCAGGGTGTAGCGAGGGAGATACACGCAATTGTACACGGCAACAACACATACCCATGCTCCAGTCGCACACACACACACACACACACACACAAACAGGGCGTTGCGATGGGGATGGACGCCATGCTGCACGACAACAACACACCCCAAGAACCAACACGCACACCTACACACTTGCACACACACACACACACACACTCGCACACACACGCACACACACACTCGCACCCCACACACACGCATACACACAAACAGGGCGTTGCGATGGAGATGCACGCCATGCTGCACGACGGCGGCACGAAGATGGCTGAGCTGGAGGCTTCGCTGATGGTCGCGCAGAGGAAGGAGCGGGAGTGGGAGGCAGAGGTGCGAGTGTGTGGGATGCTGTGCCCCTGTGTGGATGCCTTGTCTGTGTCTGTGCCACGTGTCCGTGTCAGCATGGCACTGACATGCATGGCAACTCCCTAAGCCAACAGGCGACCTTGAATCTTATCCATCTGGGGGCCCAGTGTCCGGTCTAGGTCCAGTGCGTGTGCGCGTGTCGGGGTTGACCCACACCCCTACCAGGTAGCCAGCCAGTTTCCCACTGAAACTGAGTTTAAGGTGTCGGGCGCTAGCGCCGACACCGGTCTTATACATCATTACTGGTGTCACACAGACTGTAATATCCATCATCATCATCATCATCCAGGACCTGGACATGGAACCCAACAAACAAACAAACAAACAAACAAACAAATGCGCATGCATGTGCAGGTCACCTACATGCAGCGCCTCGCACGCCAGCGCAGCCTCAACCCCCAGGGGTCGCCGCGCCCCGGCACCACGGGCTTAGGCGCAGCGGGCAAGGCTGCCTCGCCCGGCGCACGCCCGATCGCTGCAGTCTACGCGCTTGGGTCTGAGTGTGCAGAGTAGAGGAGGGAGGGAGGCGCAGCCTGGCGGCTCAGGCGCGCAGCACGTGTGGCAGACGGCAGGCCTAGCGCGGCCAGCGCCCGCAGGGGTCGCCGCGCCCCAAACGCACGGTGGGCGCCCGATTGCTGCAGTCTACGCGCTTCGGTCTGAGGGTGCAGAGTGAGGAGGGAGGGAGGAACGTCCCGGCGGTTCAGGCGCGCAGCACTCATGGCAGACGGCGGGCCAGCGCAGCCAGCACCGTCAGGGGGGGCACGCCGCGGCAGCACGGGCGTAGGGACAGCGGGCAAGGCTGCCTCGCCCGATTGCTACGCGCTTGGGTCTGAGGGTGCTGAGTAGAGGAAGGAGGGAGACGCAGTCTGGCGGCTCAGGCGAGCAGCGCGTATGGCAGACGGCAGGCCTAGCGCGGGTAGCACCCTCAGGGGTCGCCGCGCCCCGGAAGCACAGTGGGCGCCCGATTGCTGCAGTCTACGCGCTTAAGACTGGGATTGCTGAGTAGAGGCGGAAGGGAGGCGCAACCTGGCGGCTCATGCGAGCAGCACGTATGGCAGACGGCAGGCCTAGCGCGGCTAGCACCCTCAGGGGTCGCCGTGCCATGGAAGCACGGTGGGCCCCCCCAGTCTACGCGCTCGGGACTGGTGGTGCTGAGTAGTTTAGGGAGGGAACCGCGGCCCGGCAGCGCAGCTGCAGGCGCAGCAGCGAGGCAGACCAGGGGTCACCACGCCTTGGCTTTTCAGGCGCAGTGACACCCAGGGCCACTAACCACTCCACAGATCCTTACGATTTGATGTGCATTGCGACACGTTTAACGGGATCTTGCTAGAACACTGCTTTGAATGTAAAATCCGCTTAGGGCCAAGCGTGTTGCCTGCGAAAGTATGGGCGTGGGCGAAAGTATGGGCCCCGTCATGGCCACTTACCCGTTTGGGCCCTGATACGGCCACTTACCATTTCCAGGCACGTCGCGTCAGGAAGCAGGGACGCAGGTGCAGTGGTTAACAGGTTACAGTACGCCCCCTTGGAGCGTGGGATTGTGCGAGCTGTCCAACGAGGCTAGCTACCATACGTGCAGAGGAACCAGCAGCTCACGTGAAAGGCGGCCGGGCACAGTGTTGCGGGTCGACACTGTGGCACAAGAGGTTATAAAGCTGCAGAGGGGGTCATCACTTCAGATGCCCGTTCAATCCAGCCTTGCGTTTGGTGTAACTACAGTAGGAGCTCCTAGAGGTGACATGGGGCAGTGGCACACGCCTTTGAGCTTTACACGCATGCATGATTTACGTCCTGAACCGCACGCTCCCGTGACAACAGGGATGCCCCCTAATGGCATCGTAACATCAGTGCAATCACAATAGTGTATTCTTCCAGCAGTGCGCAGCTGGCCCCCCAGGCCTCCCCTCACCCGGGCCACATGCCGCGTGACCTAAGCGCACAGGTAATTTCATTTCGTGCCCGCCCTACACAAACACGCAAACGTCCAGCTGTGAATGCATAACACAAAATATGTCGTACCTTAAACTCGGTTAGCCTGTATCGGCGGCTGGAACAATACAGAATTAATTGATCACGGAGGCACAGTATCGCGCGCAGCGAGGGCTTTTTTGATGATGATGGATGTTACAGTCAGGGACACCTCTAAAGGCGTATAAGACCGTGCTCGGCGCGTATGGCCCGAGCACCTTACTGAGATGGCTGGCTGTTGGTGGTAGGGAACCCCAACTCTGTAAAGAGCGTGGGCGCACCCCTAGGTCCCCTACCGCAGCGGCAGCAAACGCTTGTTGAAGTCGGTGAGCGCATGTTGGGAAACGGAAAACGCAAGGCAGGTTCGTCGCCAATTGCCAGAAGAGACATCCCCCCGTGGGGAGAAAGGCCAAGACGTGGCCGAAAAGGATATCCAGCCGGGCCGCAACCTCTAACGTGTTAAGGGGTTTTCTAACTGGGATTTCAACCAGCATTCACAGGATTCTCAACCTGTTACCCTTAACCCGGCTCTGAGCAGAAGCTGACCCCTTGTAGTTGCACCGAGCACGACATTGGACGTGTCGCAGGCCCCCCCCCTGCTGAAGGGGGGAGGCACAGAAGGACTCGGTGAGGGGCACATCCCTAAGCCTAACTACCTAGAAAGGGGCTGGAAAAGGCGGTCAGTAGTGACCAACAGTGTGGGATTTGGTGATAGGTTAGAAAGCAAGCTTGCCCCCCGGTTATAGCGGATAAATATGTTCCTTCTGCATACTCCGTTTTGAGGTCGTCATCTTTGAGGCAGCTTTCACGTGTGAGACCCAGCGTGGGCATTTCTCAGGTGCGCCAGCTGCGGTGCACTGCAAACGGCACAGTCCACCGCAGCTCCTCGGGAACCCACGCTTGGGTCCCCGCCACTATCGTGGCTGCCTCATTGACTCCTAATTCAAAACATCGTTCGCTTCAGGTCAATTATTCCTCCCGATCCTCTACCATCTCCAGGCTTGTGTTACGTATATCAAGGCACGAGACCAGAAAGTTGGCCATGTCACGCCAAAAACAAGGGTAAAGTAGCCCCGGGCTGGGGTTCATAAACGCCCGCATCTTCGCATCCAAGCCTTTATCGTCCCCAGGGACGCTCAGGAAAAGGGTGTGGAACTGTACGCGTGTCTCCGTATACGCTGGACACTCAAAAATCACGTGTGCCTCATCCTCCCGCATGCCACAAAGGCGACAGAGCCTCTGGCTGCGTGGCTCTGCCTGCGCCGTGTGGCGCCCCTTCTCTATCTGCAGTTCATGCAGCCCCATTCTAAAGCGTGCGAGTGTCGTGATCTGGGCGGCGCTGTTCAGCCCCGTCCAGAGCATTGGTGCGCCGCCACAGTCGTCCGCCATCCACCGCAAGTAAGTAAGCATCTTGAAGCGGTGTGACCATGAGTCAGGCACTGAGCGGACGACGCTGAGCTGGTTGGCGTCCTCTGGCAGCTCTGGTATGCTGGTCTCTGATGCCAGCCAACCTGCCGCTGCTGTCTCTAGCAGGCGGGCGATGCCCCCCGCCTCCTGGCCCCACACCAGCGTGTGCCCCACTGTGCTGAGGCACTCGCTCAGCTGTGCCACCCAGCTCTCTCGCACGCCACCCGCCGCTAGCTCCCAGCTCTCCCGCATTGCCGCCTTCAGCAGATCGCCATCCGGCCGCCGTAGCGCTTTCGCCCAGAAGCGCGCCGCCTGCCGCAGCCAGTCGGTCGACAGCGGTCGCCAGCCCACCTCCGTCGCCAGCAGCGATAGCTGTTGCCCACACCTGCGAATACGGAGGGCCTCGCGCACAGATTGCAAGTGCAGGGCTTCCATGGCGCGCCACTTGCGGCGCGCCGCCTTGGAGGGGCCCCCGTCCCCTCCAGCCAACCCCCACTTGTCGGCTGCCCCCGAGAAGATCCCCTGTACCCCCATGCCCGCCCCCGCCATCAACCCTGGGCCCCAGATCTCGCACCCGTAGTTAATTACAGGTCGCACCAGTGCGTTGAACAGGTGCGCCTTTACTCCCACGTTGTGGAGGCCCATGGCATCGTATCTGCGCGCTAGGGCGAAGCGTGCACGCTGGCCCGCCCCCTGCCTCTGCTCCAGCCCCGCGCCTATTGCCCGACGGCTCCCAAAAAGCATGCCCAGATATTTAAAATCGTGATTGATGGGCAGGTCCATACCAGCGTACTTCAGGGTCACCCTTCCCCTGGCGCTCGTGACCGGGCAGTACTGGTCGTTAAACACCACCCCCTCAGATTTGCGGACATTGACAGTGAGAGCGTGCGTCCTGCAAAAAACGTGAAGTGCATCTAGCAAGCGCTGGAGCGCCTCCGGCGTCTCTGCCATGAGCACGAGGTCATCTGCATACAAGAGTAACCGTAGGAGCCGCCTGTTTGCTCCTGTCCCTAGGGGGACCCCGACCTCTGGCATCTGTGCGTCAAGCTCCCCTTCTAGTGAGTCGATAAACAGCCCAAACAAAAGCGGCGACATTGGGTCGCCCTGCATGACCCCCTGGCGTGTGGTGAAGCCTGGTCCCACCGTGCCGTCTATGCGCACGCACATGCCAGCCCCATCGTACAGTGATGTCAGGGCTGCTAAAAACGCCCCCCCCACCCCCAGGCTCTTAAGGCACTCCCACATGAGCTGCCGATGCACGCAGTCGTATGCCTTTCTAAAGTCGATGAAGGCAGTATACAGCGGTTTTCGCTCATGGCTGCGCCTCTCAATCATGTGCTGTAGGATGAAGGCATTGTCAGGGGTCCCCGCCCCTTCCGGAACCCTGCCTGCCCGGCGGCTCTATGGCCGCCCTTCTCAGCAAGGTCGTCTAGTCTGCGGAGTAGCACCAGACTATAGAGCTTAGCAAGCGCCCCACCCACCGTGATGCCCCTATAGTTGTCCCGCTCGTCCAGATTGCCTTTCTTCGGCACCGGCGTGACTGCCCCCATGTGCCATGCTTTGGGATACCCCTCGCGGAAGACCCGATTGAGTAGATGTGTGATCGGTTCAAGCAGCGCGTGTTGCGGCTCGCTCCCCTCCACATCTCCCCCACCCCCTGTGTCCCCCTCCCCAGTCCATGCCCTTTGATAAAATTCTACCGGTACGCCGTCCACGCCCGGCGCTTTGCCCGCCGCCATGCCCAGGAGGGCTGTGCTCACCTCGTCTTCGGTGATCCAAGCGTTGAGTACTCGTGCCCGCTGCTTATTTCCTTCGGAGGCATCCGAAAACGGGTTCCCTCCCTCCTGCAGCTCCCCATGGGCATGCTCGCCCCCAACCAGGCCCTCAAAGTAGGTCGTCCACCCCTCTACATCCCTCAGCCCCCCTCCCTGGCTCCCTGGTTTAACCTTGCGCCAGAATTTCCTGGGGGCGCCATGCATGTGTTTGAGCATAGCGTCGTACTCCTGGGCCTCCCATGCCCGGCGCACGCGTCGCGTGGTCTGCCTATACGCCCTGAACGCTGCTGAGGTCAGCGTCGACTGCGCCCCGTGCGCCCTCTCGGCCTCTCGATACGCCTGCCGTGCCTCCTTGCACTCCTGGGCATACCATGTGTTGTGTGGTCGCACTGATGCGCCCCCCCCCCTGGTTTTACCAGCACCGCCCCAGCCGCCCCTGACGCGTGCAGCGCCCGCGCTGCCCGCTCAACCGCCCCTTCTAGGAGCGCCTGCTCCTCATCTACCGTGGGGGCCTCCCGCGCCCCCTTGATCTCTGCCGCCACCCCCTGCAGCTCCCGTGCGTAGGCACGCTCCCCCCCCTCAGGCCACCTAAATCTAGTTGGCGTGGTGCATGGCATGGTAGGGTGTGGCGTGGCGACCGCCTCACCGGCCGCCTCGCCCATGGTCAGCACAACTGGGCAGTGGTCAAAGGACCCCTTCCAGCCTGGCAGGGTGGGGATCGTATGCACCCTGAGCGTGCCCCCCTCCCGCGGGGCCCCCGTCTCGCTAAACATGAGTGCCGGCGATGCAACGTGGTAGTCAACAACGCTGTGCGCATTCCTGCCTGTTGCATGGAATGTGTGTGCTCCCCCCTCATCCTCTGGCAAGCGCCCGTTCAGAATCACCATCCCGGTGTCTCGGCACAGTCTAATCATGTCCCTCCCGTGCGCGTTCTGCGGCCCGTGGTCGGCAGACGTCCGCTGTCCTACCCGCCCAGCCCGTGTGATGTCCCAAGCAGTCAGCGCGAGGGCGGGGTCACCCCCCTCGGCGTCGTGCCCCCCCTGTCGTCCGCTTGGCCGGTGCGGGCGTTGAGGTCCCCCAAAACTAGCACCTCCCCCAGCTCCCTGTACTTGGCTATCCCTTGGGCGAGAGCCAGCATGTGGGCTTCCGCCGACAGGCTCCCGCCCGCCCGCTTCAGGTACGTGGAGGTGGGGGGGGGGAGGTAGACAGCGCACGCGTACACGTCCCTCCCCCCCTTGAGCCTAATCCTGAACCAAAGCATCCCCAGCGCTGGGGTGTCTTCCACCACCTTGACGTGGCTCGCGATCGTGGAGCGCACATGAAGCGCCCCCCCCCCGTGTTTAGCGGTGTTTTTAGTATCCGACAACAGTTCCGTCCAGTATTTTGTTGATTTTCTTGTAAATACTGCACCCCCGAAATGCTTGCGCGAGGCGGGGATTCGACCTCAGGCGGCTTGAGTAATCCAGTTCGAGAGTATCGTGGCCCAATGCCAATTAATTGAACTGTACCGGCTCAGAGTATCGGAGGGGTCTGGGAAGAAAATACCGAGACAGGCTACCGTACAGGACCTGTGCCTTTACAGTTACATGGCATTCCAGCTAAGACAACACTAGTCCTAGTGCCACCGCCCTGTGAAGGACGATAGCCACCAGCCGGTTACCTGCCGTCTAGACTACCGCTCCCGCCGGCTAGTTTAGACCCAAACAAGTCCCTGAGGGACATGTCTGGCAAGGAGCGTATAGGAAAGGACCGTCCTCCTCCTGGCCTTTGAGGCCAACCACGCCGGCTGTGCCGACTGGCGGGGCTGAAGCAGAAAAGTCCCCGCCTGGCATGGTGCATGGTTGTCCAACTCCATGCATGGGGCTCTGCCTGCGCCCATGCGTCATGCATGGCCAGGTCCCACCCTCCAGGGGGGCCTGGGCAAACAGAGTCGTCATGGCAGGCTGGCTGAAGACCAATGCCGACGCCAGTCACCGGCAGACGAGTGCCCCCGAGGGTGAGCGCGGTGACAAACGCTGCGATGGTGAAGCGGATAAACTCTGTTGTGGCCTCGGCGGTCACCACCGCTGAAGCCCTGATGGTAGCTCGCCCCCACGAGCAGCCATCTTGACCGATGTCCAGCATGCATTGACGGGCGCCAGCTCCTCCGCTCGTCGATCAACTCGTCGAGATCGGTGCCGCATGGCGTCCTGCATGGGGGGAGGATAAGGGCCGTCTCCCAGCACGGCCCGCGGCAGCGCCGCGGCTACTCGCCAAGCCATGGCAGCGCCGGGCAAGCCGCTCCTTGTAGTGTTCCACCGAGGGGCAGTCTAGCAGGAGCCAGGCCAGTCGTAATTTACCCCGCTCGTCAGCGGCACGGAGATCCTCGTCACCAGCAGCGCCGCATTGCTGGATCCAGGGCTCGGCGACGAGAACGCGCCTCCGTTAATCGAGCCCCCTGTGCCTTTGCGAGTAAGTATTGATTTGGACACCCCGCGGAGCTGAGAACGGTGAAAATCACGCAAAAATCTCTTTAGGTCGTCAAATCGACCGAAATCGTCGAAAAATTACCCCCGCGGAGCGATTAACCAATCATTTTTTCGACCCCCCCGGGAAGGCTCAGGCCCTGTACGGTAACCGATTTTACGGTATTTTGAACTTTAAACAAAATCGAAGTAACGAAGTCTGACCCCACGTCCCACAGGCAACGACTGAAAGTAACGCGTACCTCAGCGGCGAATTTAATGTACCGTCAGCCTCACAACTTCTGGATTGTCGTTACATTAATCAGTGCAAACTGAGCCCTTCAATCTCCTGGAACCATTCGAAATTCGCTGCGGCAGCGACAATCGCGGCGCGGTTGACGGCGTTGTTTCGAGCCAGTGCCGCCAGAGCTCGGGTTGCAAGCTGTCGTACGAGTAAATCAGAGGCAGGCCCAAGGAGCTGCACCAGCGGAGGGATCGCACCAGCAGCCGCGATTGCGACTGCGGTGTCGCCGCTCTGAGCGAGGCTGAACAATGCTAATGCAGCTGCTGAGACGGACGAGCGTTGGCGCCTAGCATGCGCACCATGTTCCTCACGTCCCGGCGGGCGAGTCGCGGCATCGTGTGTGGCGGCGTGGCTGCGTGTTCAAACAGAGGAGGAGGCGTACAATAAGCATCAAGAGGGATGCATGCGTGTGCTGCAGGGCGACGCCTCGATCTGGCGCGCATGGGGGCCAACCTGGAGCGCATGGCGGCTACGCGACGCATGGACGCCATGCACTGCCTCGATCCGGCATATCCTGCCCTGGTCGGCTCGTTCGAGCAGCATGCATGGCACAATCAGGCCTCCAGGCAGCCAGACAGGGTGCTGTTTCGGGCATGGGCGTTCAAGCTGCTGCGGTGCGGGTCACCATGCAGAATGGGGCAGGGCAGGGTGTCACCACTGCGCTCATCTCTGCGTGGCTTGACGCGCGCGATGTGGTGACGCAAAGGCCGCGGCGGCGTGGGTCGACGGGACGAGGCGACGAAGATCAGGGCATGGAAGCGTCCACCAAGCAGATCCACGAGACAACGCGAGGATGGATCACAACGTGATGTGCTCTTCAAGACGTGCACAACACCTTTTAAGAGGCGAGCAGGGGTGTGGGTGTGTGGGGTGTGAACGCGTGCTGCTTGTGCTCTGGTGAGATGATGATGAGTTTTTACAATCCACTCTCTGGCGGGCACGCGTTCGGTTCCAAAGCTTCAGCAGGTCTTAGAGGAAGCAGTCCTGAAGACCTGCCAACAGAAAAAGGGGGGATGCCCCACGGAAGCGCCACCCACACGCGGTGGCGGGCACCAAGCAAGCAGCACCCCAGTGCAGGCTCCACACTCCAGGAAACGGATGGCGGGCCCAAGGTATAAAACCATGAAGGGACCAAAAAGCCCACCCTCAACCCACCGGAAGCGGGGCCGTTGTGCACACCCGCCGCAGCACTCTGCTCAGCTACCACATCACAACCCACCTCCCCTCAAAAGAAACCATCCTCTCAGGGATCTAGGACGTCTTGTTCAGAGTGAGCCCGCAGTCCATTACTCCAACAAAGGGGTGGGTCGGGCCCACCACACCCGCCCACCCACGCGGCATCACGCCGCCCTCAGCAAAGGACGCCAGCGCGTCCCACAGATCCATCGTCGCCAGCTCCCCCGCCCGCTCAACCGCCACCGAGCGAGCAGGGGGCTGCACACCATCACGCGGGCGCGTAATGCGCCACAAGTGGCGGCGGCCTCGCTCCATGGCGTCCACCACGAGCGCTGCCACCACCGCCCACACACCAGCACGCACCCCAGCGGGAGGCTGCAGCAGCCACACCTGGCAGCCCGTGATGACCGGCGTAGGAGCAGGGAGGGCAGCAGCAGCCGCCACCACCACCGCCTCCGCCACCGGGCACCCCCAGAAGCTGTGCGCACGCCACGCCGTCGCCGGCGGCCCGTCCTCATGACGGCACCGCCACCCGCAGGGGCACTCGGGCACGCCTAGTGCAGCCTGATTGTGAAAACCACTCACCCACAGCCGCCAGATGGGCTCCTTGCGAGCGTTGAGGAGCGGCCTCCGCCACAGTGTCGGCACCGCCGCCTCCAGGCCGCGCAGCCCCGCGAA
Organism: Chlamydomonas sp. UWO 241; assembly: GCA_016618255.1. NCBI lineage: Eukaryota > Viridiplantae > Chlorophyta > Chlorophyceae > Chlamydomonadales > Chlamydomonadaceae > Chlamydomonas > Chlamydomonas priscui. Next base: position 200,991 of record VFSX01000322.1, read on the forward strand.
GACCTGCGCGGCGGTCGCGCGGGGGCCCCCGTGCGGCCCGTGGTCCAGCGCCAGAGCCGCCTCCACCGTGGCTGCCCGCCGCACTCGCCGCTCGTCCACAAACGCCCGCAGTTGAAGCGCCACCGC
>VFSX01000719.1:0-53554 GCA_016618255.1 Chlamydomonas sp. UWO 241
TCTGGGGGCCCAGTGTCCTGTCTAGGTCCAGTGCGTGCGCGCGTGTGGGGGTTTACCCTCACCCTTACCAGGTAGCCAGCCAGTTTCCCACTGAAACTGAGTTTAAGGTGTCGGGCGCTAGCGCCGACACCGGTCTTAAACATCATTACTGGTGTCACACAGACTGTAAGATCCATCATCATCATCACCCTGAACCCTACTCTAAACCCGGGGCGAGCGCCAACCCTGCCCGCAGAGGCAGGGGGCTTGCACTGCCCCCTACACAGCCACCCGCAAGCCCCAAGCCCAAAACATCAATGCTAAACACCTAAAACCGTATCAACTGACTGCGCCCTTGAACCTGCACTCCCCACAACAACCTCAGTGCTTGGCAGGAACGCCTCAATAGATCGACAGGAACCTCGGAAGCCGTACCCCCTAGGGTGCACGTTGTTGGCGCGCTAAACCAACGTGGCGGGAACGCGGAGCGGGCATGACAGCGGCAACCTGCTGCGCCGCACGGGTGTTGACGTGCTGTGTGTGCGCGGGGTGAACTCCATCTCACTCTCTAGGCGTAACAGCAAAGCAAAGTCTCTTTGGAAAGAGCCCAAAGAGCCCATAGAGCCCTAAGAGCCCCAAAAGAGCCTGTGAGGAGATGCAGTAAAGTCCAAAGAGCCCAAGGAGCCACAAGAGCCAGCCCAACGAGCCTGTGAAGCCCTTGAGGCTGTGCGAAAGTGTATAATTCACACATTTTTCACACCTCACGGAGACCGCTTGGACTCGTAGCGATTGGCTATGTGGCATTCCCGAAAAGAGGCCAAAGAGTCGGAGCCCCTCCGCTCCTGGGCGCCCGGAGCCGCTTTTCATCTGCGCCCTCCGCCCTCTTTTGCGATGTTGAAATACAGCGACGGCTGTGCGAAGAGGGAAGACAGCAGAAGGGGGGGCGGCAGACACACGAGGATCAGAAGTATTACATGGGGATTGGAGTAGTGAGCAGGGGGGGTTGCAGAGCGAGCCCCTCGGGCTTATGCGGGCGGCAGGCTGGGGCAAAGGCCAGGCACCAGACTGCAAGGGCACCCTCTCCCTCTAACCTGTGCGAAGGGGGAAGGCAGCAGAAGGGGGGGGGGCGGCAGACACACGAGGATCAGAAGTGATTCTGACGCCTTGCAGCCAGAGAAAACAAACTCTCACACCGCTACACCTCCTACTACCAGGAAGAACGCAAACGCGCATCAACCGAAACCCCCAACCAACTAATACCATGCATGGCTGGCGTGCCGTATGACTCAGTGCTTGCAGCACCGAATCTCATCATGCGACTCTTTCACGGTTCCGCGGAGCTTGGGTGCCCCCCCCCTGAAAGTCAGTTCTGACTGTCAGCTGCGTTTCACACTTTTCGGGACGATTTTCGGGGTCCTGGGCAAGGCTCTCCCGTATCTCGTATCTCGTATAACAGTTACGGCCGGGGTTGAGTTACGGGAGTTACAGTTACGGGCCCCACCCTGATGATACAGAAGCCTTGTTGGTTTTATGATATCGGGGCCCCGTACCGCCGACGCTCACCGCCGATGCGTGAAATGTCAACTCCGGTGAATGTAACGCGCGCTGCATGGCGGTCAACCCGCGCCGCCTATCGCAGGCCACGCGTTGAACGCCCAGCTGGCCAACCTTCAGCCACAAACTGGCCAGACCAAAATCGCGAACGGCCTCGTTTAATGCCCGCGCGTGCGCGATGACCTTTACTACACCTTAGTTTCGCATGCATCACGATGGCGTGTGGTGGGAGGCGTCGTGGGCCGCCCCACGACCGCAGCTGTCACGACCCCCTTGCAACCCGTCCATGCAAACGACACTCCCGCTCTCTCGCGACTCCTCATACCGATGCGGGTCACCCATGACGTAAACATGGCGGGGCGCCGGGCCCCGTAGCGCGTGGCGTTGACGAGGCTGCAGAAAAAACGATCGCTTCCTAGCTGTTGCGTTCACATATATACGTGTGGGTATGGGGCCCCGATATGGTTTTATGGGTCTCGTGTCTTTAGGCGCTCCCGTTGTGTTTACGCTTTCGACGACCAACCCACGCCCTACCTCCCCCACTAAGGCTTTAGTCATGGTTGCACTCTCGTATTTCGCCCTTCCGCGTCCTCGTCCTCGGCACTCTAGCTGCGGCCCTGCGATGGCTCTGGTGGGGCTCGCCCTCTTTTGCTTGGCACCCGACCTTATTACTGCTGCCCCCCCACCCCACAACCGACCGGTCAGCGCAATAGCGCGGCTGCTCCTCTCAGACGCCTCGTCGTCCATCAAGTACGCGACAGTGCAGACGCCAGTGCCCTTCGCGCTCGTGGCTTGCTCGAGGAGCGTCGGCACAGGTTGGGCTAGATGGGGCTGAGAAGGGTAGAGCGCCAATCGCAATCGCAGTTCACGATAGTCTCCCCACCGGTCTCGCCCCACCCGTCTCCCCCCAGCGGCCTCGCCCCACCGGTCTCATCCCCGCAGGCTGTGGCTGCGACTACTGCAACCATATGATGGATAAGAATGTCTTTGCGCCTGTGGAAACGCTCATCTTTCAGCACATCCTATCGACTGGGTGCGCGTCCGTAGCCGGTGCAGGGCGGGGGCTCGTCGTTGACGTCGGCGTGAACATGGGTGTGAGTACACATGTGTCTACAATGCCTTTAATGGCATTGTAATACCTGTAAGCTGTTGCACCGTTGCTGCCTTTGCCTTTGCCTTGATGACCTTTGCACCTTACTAATTCCGGGAGATGCCGTGCACAAATGAAGTAAACATGTGCCAGGCACAAATGCCAAAGGCTCGGCAATATAACACCTCGGCCAAGAAGTATGACGAAATAGAGATCGTCGGAAATAGCGATTGTGGGCGTCAAAACGACTGGAAACGACGAAAAACGACCGCGACAATCGCATTCAACAATTTAGTTTCGCCCCCCCCCCCCCCCCCGCGAAGGCAAGCAGTATGCACGATAATACCAGGGTAATACGTTATTCAGGGTGTGTGTGTGTGTGTGGGGCAGGAAAGTGACTTCAGACCCCACATTAAAAAAACTTTGATTGTTTACACCGGACCGGCGCCATGCCCTTCCCCTTCCTTAGTTATGTCCATATCCACCCCTACAAACCGGGCTGCCGGGGGTGGGGGGGCTTCCCAGACTAGCATGCAAAAGGACATTGTTTGGTGCCCCCCCCCCCCAAAAAACATTCTTAGAATGGGTCGCCCACGATGCACGCGGGCACGTGCCTCCTGAGAAAACAAGTTTGCACACATGTAGGAGCAGATGCTTTTTGCAGGGCGGGGCAGGTGAGGGCGCACAGGCGCTGTGCGTGGAGATGCCGTCCCGGTGAGGTGCGTGAGTGCCATGTTGCCCCGCAACTTAATTGTGCGTCATCTCTGCGCCCCTCCCCTCGTGTGCGACTTCCACTATGTATTCGACGACTGTAGGCGTCGGTGGTGCGTCGTGGCATGAGCCGTGGGCGCCACGCGACAGTCGCAAAGGTCACCCGTCGGAAATGACCATTTCAATATCGGGCGCCCGGGAATTGGCACGCCTGGGAATCGTCACGCCCAGGAATCTTCACGACCGGGAATCGTCAATTATACGTGTTTGCGCCTCGGAACACGAGGGTTGGAGCCTCGAGCGAGGTTGCATGGCGGGTTGCATGAGGCGCAACACAGCCACCCCTGGGCCCCGATCACGATCCCCCGGGCACGCGCGCCCCACATATGCGGAAGATAAGCAGCTAAAGCGATATTTGACTCCGCACGAGACGCGTAGAGGGCCCCTCGGCGCCCCATGGCCCCTACCTGGCGACCTAATGACCTGCCCCCCACCCCTACAGCCCACCCGGATGCCTCCCATCGCGCGGCACAACCTTGTAATAGCGTATGCAGGCCATCCACATCGAGGGGGTACGCGGAGGGGGTGTTTCGGGGGGTCCCCAAATGTGGCATCGATTATTAGCATGCTAGTGTGGGCCGGGGGAACAACACACCACCGGCGCCCACAGTCGTCGTATACACAGTAGAAGTCGCACACGAGGGGAGGGGCGTAGAGATTACGCACAATTAAGTTGCTGGGCAACATGGCACTCGCGCACCTCACCGGGATGGCATCTCCACGCACAGCGCCTGTGCGCCCTCACCCCAATGGAGCATGATTTCCATTAGAGGGGTTCACGGAGGTGTTTGGTCCAACAACTGAGACCTGGTTTGTGTTTTGCAGGCTGAGTGCTCAGGGCCACATCTGCATCTGCTCAGGGCCCCCGCCATTGTTTTTGCAGGACATCATTCTGAACATTACATAGGACCTGACCACGCGGCGGGTGGTCCGCAGGGGCTGTCCGGGGTGCCGATTCACGGCTGTGCGTTTGAACGCTGGAAATGGTTTGCACGCCGAGGCAGGCACGCTGCGCACCCTCCGACCGACTGGTCATCATCGGGGGTATACTGGGGACGCGACCATCGAGTTTATACGCGTGTTGGGCACATGGAGGTGACCCTGGACTGAAATGTGTGGGTGTGGAATACCGCAACACGCAGGGCCAAATCTAGGGGGGGGGGGTAGTTTTGGCATGCATCAATTGTGTATTTAATGGGGCAGGGAGCCGCGACTTCAGGTTTTTCTACGTTGGAGAACGACTCAGCATGGGGCGCCGCATTTGGGCTGCATGGGGGCGGCACGCCCATGCAGCGGCGCCGAAGTGCCCCGCGGCCCCATCCTACCGACTGGGCGCCATTGGGGATATGCACAGGGCACGTGCCCAGCGAGTTTCAGCGCGGGGGGAGGCCGCCGATGGGCACTTTGCGTTTTGACACCTCTTTTTGCACAGCCTCGCCCAAATCTAGGGGGGGGGGGGGGGGTGGACATTTATGTAAGTTGTAAATGGCCTTCGGAAACATGAATTATTATGATGCCTTGTTAAAGTTTGGGCGTGGTCGTGGACAAAGGAGAGCTGGGTGCATGACATCTTCCGTCATAAAGGCGCTTTGGAGTGGGGGCGTGGGAGACTGCCGAGGCCCCGTACGGTAATGGCCGAGGCCCCGTACGGTATGCCGAGGCCCCGTACGGTAATAGCCGAGGCCCCGTACGGTAATGGCTGAGGCCCCGTACGGTAAAATAGCTGAGGCCCCGTACGGTATGCCGAGGCCCCGTACGGTAATGGCTGAGGCCCCGTACGGTAAAATAGCTGAGGCCCCGTACGGTATGCCGAGGCCCCGTACGGTAATGGCTGAGGCCCCGTACGGTAATGGCTGAGGCCCCGTACGGTAAAATAGCTGAGGCCCCGTACGGTATGCCGAGGCCCTGTACGGTAATGGCTGAGGCCCCGTACGGTATGCCAAGGCCCCGTACGGTTATGGCGGAGGCCCCGTACGGTATGCCGAGGCCCCGTACGGTATGCCGAGGCCCCATACGGTAATGGCCGAGGCCCCGTACGGTAATGGCCCCCGTACGGCCCCGTACGGTATGCCGAGGCCCCATACGGTAATGGCTGAGGCCCCGTACGGTAATGGCCCCCGTACGGTAATGCCCCCGTACGGTATGCCGAGGCCCCATACGGTAATGGCTGAGGCCCCGTACGGTATGCCCCGTACGGCCCCCGTACGGTATGCCGAGGCCCCGTACGGTAAGGCCCCAATAGGCCGAGGCCCCGTACGGTAATTGCCGAGGCCCCGTACGGTATGCCGAGGCCCCGTACGGTAAAATAGCTGAGGCCCCGTACGGTATGCCGAGGCCCCGTACGGTATGCCGAGGCCCCGTACGGTAAAATAGCTGAGGCCCCGTACGGTATGCCGAGGCCCCGTACGGTAATGGCTGAGGCCCCGTACGGTAATGGCTGAGGCCCCGTACGGTAATGGCTGAGGCCCCGTACGGTAATGGCTGAGGCCCCGTACGGTAATGGCTGAGGCCCCGTACGGTTATGTCCTCCTGATTTGTGCTGCGCCTTCGTAGGGATCTGAACACCCCTGGATATGTTCTGGGTCGCCAGAGTAATTTTCCTAACCCAACCCACATCTGCTGTCCGAACGCGCACATTTGCGGGGGTGGGTGGGGACTCAGACAAATTACCATGTAGTTGGCATCTGTTGTCAGACGAATCCAGTGCGCCCACTCCCTGACCAATCCTAGGTCTGCAGAGCATCCTGGCTCTCAGGGGGTGTGACCAGTGGTCCACACCAGCTGCCCGGTGTGGGACCCCCACACCCCTGCAATTAGGTTTGGGTGTGTGGATGATCTGCGGGTGGATTTGGACTCCTCTTGATGAAAGGAATCCAACGCGCCCACTGTCATGTTAAGCAGAGGCCGGAGTAGAAAGTAACAATTTTGTTTGGAGTCCCTGGGAGGAGCCCCCCCCCTTCCCCCCCCCCGCGGCCCCGTGCAGCACCCCCACCGCACAAGTCGGACATATCCGAAAACGCCCAAACGCCCCTCCTGTCCCGCCCCGCCCCGCCGCCACCCGTAGCACCCAAGACGTGTGTTAGGATGAAAGTAGGCTTGGAGGACCGTCGCTGGGCCCGGGGGGCGGCGGGGGCGTGTGCGCTGTGGGAGGACGTCCCACTGCATGGGCGCATGCAACTTTCCGGCCGCCATGCGCGGCCCCGACTGCATGCCCAGACCTCATTCCAGCGCCGCGAGCTTCGTATACCAATAAGGTTGCCTTTGACTGGCAAAGCGCGCGGTCTTGTCTGCGTGACGCCCATGGTGTGTGAACATTCCATGGATCGGAACATCACCACCGAGAGCCCTCCTCTGGACCTCATTCAAGGGCCAAATGTTTGCGATTTGGCCCATTTGGTTTGTGTTCGAACGGCGTTGCGTGCCGCCGCGTGTGAGCGCGACCAGACGCCGTGCCGTGCTGCACGTGTGTGTTTTCACGTGCAGCACGGAACGGCGTCTGGTCGCGCGCACACGCAACCACACGCGAAGCCTTTCAAACAAGTGGGCAAAATTGCCAACTTTGAGCTCTTAAATGAGGTCTGGGAATGCATCCTAAGCGAAGATCGACGCCCCCAAAGTTTCGATTTCCATGTGATGACCGACTTTGTGAAACTTATGTGACCTACTTGGGTGGGGGTGGCCATATAGGAGGAGGCGGGAAAAATTAGCACAGGGGCAAATTAGCACACTCTGCTATTGGAGAGCTGCTCCCTGCTGCTTGGCTGTGCGCCCCCCTTCTGGACTTAATGGCCCTGGGGCGGGTCGGGCGGAGCGGCCCAGTCATCCCTGGTGGGCTGGAAAGATTTACACCCCCAGACACATGATGGCCATACCAAATTGCTTATTTTTCCCGCATGCTGGATTGGCCACCCCCCCACCCCAAAAGGATGGAAAGCAAGTGGTATGGAGTAGCAACAGTTTCACGGTCGCGATTGTCGTCTAGCGTCGCGCTGCAACTAGTACTCGCAAGCCGCGTGCTGGCCCCTCCAAGGAGCATAGTAGCAGGCATGGGATGAGAACCCCAGCAGCCTGCGCCACCCCTCCCTGCCGCCCAAAAGTCCGACATGGGAGGCGAGGGGGCGACGTGCTCCTGTGCACATCGTGCCCCCGGCTGCTGTATAGGCTCTGGCCCATATGGCACCACTACCAGGGCGCCGCAGTCGCACCGCAGCGTCACAGCCGCATCAGGCATCATGATAACACGCGATGATGGGTTGTGTGTATGCTAGTACCGCCTGGGGGCTTCCTGAGCGAGCGTGAGCCAAAGTGTGAATCGGTGTTCGCTCATCGTACTGCCGCAAATCCAACACGCCCCTCAGCCTCTCCCACTCCAAGGATGCACTATTCTATGTACATTGAAGCGATGTGCGCCGGGGGGGCGGGTGCATGGGGTCCCTGTGATGCATGCATGGTGCATGTGCATGGGCACCATGCAGACGCGCCCCTTGTGGCACCTGGGAGCCCCTCAGTGGCCCCAACATGCGACCCCGAGCATACCACCAGCCTGCATCACCCAAGTACTAGCTATGTGGCCCGGGGGGAGGGGGCCTCCAGCCATCCTGGAACGCGTTCCCAGGGGCAAAATCTGTGTGTGTGTGCTAATTTGCCCCGCTCGTCTCGTGTCGGCCACGTCAGCCCACCTGATTTCAAAGTCAAATTGTAGGAGGTGTGGATCACTCACCGCCAAACAAAATATACCACTGGAAAGGCCCGAGAACCAGTCTTCCGATTGTCCCCATATTTTCCAGGAACCCAGTATTGAGGGAGATGTGTGTGTGTGAACCTATGTGTGCTAATTTGCCCCGTGTCCTTCTATATATACAGCCCTGGGGTGCACCCACCCACTAGCCCCAGGGTGCCCCCCCCCCCCCCCCAGCCCGGACACTCTGTGGCTTGGGTTTTGATACGAATCTGCTCAGTCTGCGGGTGGCCTGCCCCACGGGGTGGGCTACGCCAGACGGTTGATGCAATGCTAGAGTGTGCGCGCCCATAAAAAAAAAATACAAGCGCAAGAGCGTGCCACCGGAAGTGAGACCCCTGAGCCTGCGGCGCACCCCTTCGCCTTGCCATGTTCCATCCCCTTCCCATCTCCCCACACATATAGTGAGCCCGGCGTCGGGGGTGTTTGGGAAGTACCACCGGTTGTGCAACAATTCCAACTCCCCTGTATATACCCCTCCCCCCTCCCCCCCGTAAGGTTGGTTAGTGTGGTGCCTAGTAACATATGCGCCACACCTTCGATGCCTGCCTCGCAGTACTTTGCGGTCATGTCTGCGGCGCACGGCTGCCGCGTGCTTGGGTTTGAGCCGAACCCGAAGCCGAGGGCTTACGCGCTCGCATCGATTGACCTCAACGCCGTGTCGCACCTGGTCACAATTGTCGCGGCGGGCATGAATCATCAGAGGGGGCATGGGAAGATGGTCCACGACTTTGCGTGGGGCTTGGGTGGCGTGTCTGCCGTGCCATCTGCAGGGGGGGCTGCTTCCACCGGCAAGGTCATCGAGTTCCCGCTCGTGCCCCTGGCAGACGCCGTTCGCGAGCACGCGCTGCTCATCAAGGTGGACACCGAGGGGCATGAGGCCAGTGTGTTTGCTAACACTTCCGAGGCGTTTTTCCAGCGGCACGGGGCCGACAACATTCTTGTCGAGATCAAGCAGTTCAACTCTGTTGAGAAGCGAGAGATGATGTTCAACATCCTGACCTGGGGGCAGTTTGCTGCGGTGTACGTGTATGCTGAAATGTACGCAAGGCGGATCGATGAGGTCGGGGATGTGTTCCAAAAAATGCTCGACGTTACGGATGTCGTCAGGTCCAAGAAATTTGACGTCAAGTTCCAACACGAAGGTGTGTGTGTCTCGTATGCATTGTGCAAAGCGATCATTTTGCTAATAACGTCCCCCCCCCCCCCTGCCCCGCATACAGACTTTTGGTTTGTCAAGGACAAGCTCGACCTCCACTCACCGCGCAAGTTCTCTCGTACGAGCAAATAGGGGTTTGGTGGTGGTGGGTTGTGGTATCCACTTAGGTTTGGCCTGGCATCACTGCGGCAACACAACTGAGCTGAGGCGTTGGGGCACAACTCACGCATGTAGAGGGGATAGAAAGCAGGGCTTCAGCTGTTCAGTGCTGGCGACAAGGTCACCCCTCGTCTTAATCATGGACTTGTCCATGCGCATTTAACCTGCTCTGCTCATTGCGACCTGCTCCGCTCATTGACCCTGAGGACGATTCTGGCAGGCCCCTCCGGTTGACCCCACGAACCCTTAAAATCCCGACGCTAAGCCAGGTAAGGTGCCTCGCCTCAGATTGGCAGCCCATGAACGCTGCTGCATTTGGACAGGTTTCCACTGCCACCGACTTGCGGGTGTGACCCAATGCTCACGCCCCTCTGATTCTCAGCAATGGGCTCTGTGATGTTGCATGCTAAGGATGCTCCCTGCCCTCAGTTTTCGGTATTGCAGATCTGGGCAGTGCTTTCTAGGAGCGATGGTATGGCGCCCTGGGCAATTATCAGCTGAAAGCTTTTGTCAGTTTGTCAAAAGTTTGACAACAGCCAGTCTACCACCATAACTCGTAGTCCCTACGATTAGACCCCCGATTCCTGGGCGATCACCCTAGCCACCATCGTTTACCAGCCCTTGTAAGGGCGGCATGTCATGCGTGTCATATGGGGCTGGCACCAGGGTTCGACCACTTACCTTGAGATCCCGATTTTGAAGTGTGGTTCAAAAGTCGGGTAACTTAACCTAGCGGCTGCCCCGAGAATTATGTCAGAACGACAGGACATGTCCGCTGAGTGACCCCGGAGGACATGATGCTGTTGGGGGCACAGCAGGGGCCAGGTCGTTTTTTTTTGTCTTCTGGACCTCAAGAGGCCCTACTTTCACAGCAGTCAATGAGGGTAAATAATTTTTTTTTTACCCTGCGGCATTGTTAAAAGAACATCCCAGGAATCCATTTCCTTCCCCTTGGGATCCATCATGCGGGGTGCCCAATGCAGTTCCATGCACTGCGCACCATGCGCGGACGTGCGCATGCTATCAACACCTGCACGCATAGGCATTGTTAGCACAGCATTTGAGAGCCCTGGAATATAGCTGTCTTGTGCACTTATCATTGCCTAAATGCATGTGTGCACATATAAGGACCGGGGGTGAATTAATCTGAGGGTGAATTAATCCATTTGGCACTTGCATGCAGTCCACATGCTGCTGGGCTGCACGGCTAGCCCCCCCCCCTTCAGACTTACGTTTGCCATGGTATGGGGGACCTGTGGCCCGAGGTCCGGCCCCAACGGCCCCTTCCCCTGGCTGGGGCAAGGTCCAGAAAATCACACTCTGCGCACACGCTTCTGAGGCCCACCATGCTGCATTAATAGTGGCGCCGTTCACTGCCACCGGTCGACCCCACACAAGGACTGCGCCTCAAATTGCCGACCCATGCGCGCCATTGGGCCGCGGAGTCGACCCCCTCGAAGGCCCTCTGCGTGGCCGCCGGCCCATCGGGTGCGGATTCGCGCTGTGGCAGCAAATCCGACGCACTAACGCGTTGCCGATGCTCAACAATGAAGTTATCCGCTGCGGGGCGGAGGGGAGAGGCTGCTGCATGATGGCTGAAGGGGGGACTATGTGGTGTTGCTGCATAGGGCATGAGGCAGCCCTCCCCGGCCCCCAATCCACCTCCTGGCCCTCCCCCAGCCCCCCCGAAGCCATGCATGCCAGCATGGGTCCTAGACCAACCTGAAGCTTCAATGGGGGGCCATGACCTGCTGCGTAGGGGGCGCAGATACCCCATGGATGAATTCGCCCCTCTGCTCGCGCAGCTGCCCTGTTGGGGTGTAGACTTTACACCCTCCCATCGTGCATTTCAGGAGGGTGGCAGGAAATCTGAAGTTGGCATAGAAAAGCCTTTGTTGTCAGCTATCTTCTCACACCTTGATCATGCCAAACGACCCAGAAATGAATATGCAGCAGGGGCTCAAACCTATACATGGATTCATTCACCCCCGGTCCTTATAGTTATGACTGATCCTGTGTGGGTGCGTGCCCAGATCACCATGCGAGTAGGACGCCAGGTGAGGACAAGTCCTCGCACACGCTACGCCAGGTGTTTGCGTGGCATGCGTCGCTTCTTGAAGCATATAGGTGCCCTTTCACGCCTCGAGCGCCGCCCAGACGCTGCGTCTGGGCCTCGGCCGACCCAACAGAGGGTCTCCCCTCCGCCGTCCATCGCAGCCACTCGGCAGCATTTCCGCGCTCCCTCGGGCAGGAATACTCTCATAGACTTGTCTGTTATGCGATGTTCTATCCTGCAAGCAGGCCGGAACCCTCTCCCCCCCCCAACATGCCCCCCCCCCCCCCACACACACACACACAGCATTGACTGAGTGCCATGATTAGCATGTGTAAGTGCATGGTGCAACTGCGTTTTGTGCACAGATGGGATGCACCCCAGCCCCATGCGCCGCGCGCAACTCCCATGCACGCAGCTCCCATGCCCAACCCCATGCTCATCCCTAACGCGCACCCCTACGCTAGATGCACCTACCGCAAAGCACTGCCAGCATCATATAATTGCTGCAGTGAAGGACTTCCACTGTCTCTCTCAGCTGGCTCAGGTTGACTCGGTCTGGTCTGCATGGGCGCGCTGGTCAGATGCTGCCCTCGTGAAACCAGCGCCCCTCCTCGCGTCCGCCCGCAATCATCGTTTAACAGCAATGATTAGTAGCACATGCTCGGGGCCAGATCACCTGTTGAGCGTCGCGTTCAGAGAGCTGGACGCGCAATCTGTGGTGAATTCCACGGCAACTGACGCTGGCGATCGCTGATGCATCGACGCGTAACTATCTCATGAATGTGCATGGAATAATGGCAGGAGACGGATAGCGCCTGAGGTGCGTTGGCTTGCGTGTCACGTCCACACGCTCCCACTCCGTGTCCTACCGGCGTCTTCGTGGCGTCCTAGCGGCGTCTCAGCGGCGTCTCACGTCAGGCGAAAAAATCACGCGGCCATGAGCGCTCCCCGGCCTCCACAAACGGGGCGCAACAGCTGTGGTACGTAACATATGGTAACGCTCGTTCGCGCGCGGTGTTGCGTCGCTGCGACAATCCGCTGATCGGCCTCGCCGCATCTTAAGCCACAGCGTCCTCCAAGCATCTCAGACGCGTCTGAGACGCGGATTGAACGCGCATACTCTGGTAGCCCCCCCCCCCCTGCCCCCCCGTGCTATTTTGCCCCGCAACTTAATTATGCGTCATCTCTGCGCCCCTCCCCTCGTGTGCAACTTCTACTGTGTATTCGACGACTGTGGGCGCCGGTGGCGTGTCGCAGCATGCGCCATGGGCACACGACCGTCGCAAAGGCCACCTGTCGGAAATGACCATTTCAATATCGGCCCCAGCGCGGCCCCCGGGCATCACACGCCCGGGAATCGTCAATGATACGTGTTTGTGCCTGGTAACACGGGAGTTGGAGCCCCCGAGCGAGGTTGCATGGCGGGTTGCATGAGGCGCAACACAGCCGCCCCGTGGGCCCTGATCACGGTCCCCCGGACACGCGCGCCCCACATACGAGTAGATAAGCATCGATGGCGACATTTGACTCCGCGCAGGACGCGGAGAGGGCCCCTCGGCGCCCCATGGCCCATACCTGGTACGTATTGGGACGAACTCACCGATCGCCAATCGCCAATCGCCAACCCACGCGCTGCCGGACGAGTTTATAACGCATCTGGCAGCGCGTATAGACAACACCGCAGTGGAGGCAGGCAGGTCAACCTGGAGAAGCTATGACAGATGGTGAAACACGCAGGACTTGCACAGCTACATGCGGGATGCATGGGGGCAGGGAGCAGCAGGGGGTGGCAGCAGCGTCCCGAGCAGTAAGTGGCTGTCCTCGCCAGTCTCTCCCTCTAGGTCAAGCCTGATAGCGCTGCCACACGCCGGCTTGCCCGTGCGTGGCACTGGCTGGTGGTGCTGGATTGCCCACGCGTGACGCTTGCGCGGCAGCGGCCGAGTACGCTGCTGCCGTGGCCGCTACGGGTGCACACCTGCAGCAACAGGTGGTGCTCTACATGCAGCAGATGCTCGTGATGCTGCCGGAAGAGATGCAACGTGGGTTCTGCAGCTGCCGGCGGAGAGCGGGTGGGCGCTCAGATGGTGCAGCGCACGCAGCAGATGGCGGCGGCCCCGGCGCAGGAGCAGGCAGCCCTCACAGCGAGTGTGCTCAAGCAGCACGAGGAGTTGGAGGAGCAGACGCGGGGTCGGGAGGCACCGTAGGAGGCAGTCGCGTGGCAGGCAGGTGCATGTGCAAATCGATAAACGCCGCGCTCTGGGGCCGGCGGCTGTGGTGCACGCACGCGGCGCCGGCGGCAGCGGCTCTGGCGCGAACAAAGACCGCAGTGGCTACCGCCTTCTGTCCTCCTGCAAGCCCACGGCGCCTACGGCGGCAGCAGTAATGACAGTCCGCCCACACACGCGCGAACGATGCGCTCCGCGCAGCGCACTGCCCGCCCCTGCTCGTTTGCCACTCCAGGCACTCTGATCACGGATGCGGGGGCGGCAGTGTGCTGCGACCGAGTGCGCTCGCGGCACTCGTGTGTGTGCGGCAGATGGCAGCAGGGCGGCGGTGTGTGCTGCGACCGAGTGCGGTCACGACGCTTGCGTGTGCGCGGCGGATGGCGGCACGGTGGCGATGTGCACTGCGGCCGTGTGCGGCCGTGACGCTCGCGTGTGTGTGGCAGATGGCGGCAGGGCGGTGTGCGCTGCGATCGTGTGCATGTGCGGCCGCGACGCTCGCGTGTGCATGACAGATGGTGGCACGGTGGCGGTGTGCGTTGTGAGCATGTGCGGCCACAGCGCTTGTGTGTGCGCGGCGGATGGCGGCACGGCGGCGGTGTGCACTCACGAGTGTGCGGCCACGATCCCTGCTCCTCTGTTTGCGCTGGGCTTGTGCGCTCAAGCCAACCCGAGAGCACTCTCAAGCCAACCTGAGAGCACTCTGACCATGGGGGCAGAGAGTGACTTCCTCTGATTTGCCTGAAATCCTGGATACCTCGTGGCATAGCCATATGTAGGTCACTTGCATTCTCAGAATGCCAAAAACATATGGCCGGGTAGTAGCTGCATGTGCTGGGTAGCTACCCATATAGCCCCCCCCGGTCGCGCATTCAAGACCCGAAAGGCATGCCCCCAAGGGAGGGTGATCTGAGTGACCTCCTCTGATCGGCCTGAAACTTTGCGCATGTTATGGCATGCCATATGAAAGTCAGGTGCATGATCAGAATGCCTAAAATATGAGGTCGTGTAGTGGCTGCATGTGCTGGGTAGCCCCCGCTCGCACGGTCAAGCCCGCTTCCCCTCAATGGAGGGTGGTCTGAGTAACCTCCTTTGATCGGCCTGCAATTTTGGACATGACCTGGCAGGGCCATATGAACTTCAGGTCCATGCTCAGAACTCCTGGAATGTGGGGTGAGGTAGTGGCCGCATCTGCTGGGTAGCCCCGGTTGCGCGCTCAAGCCACCCGAAAGGCCTGCCCCCAAGGGAGGAGGGTCTAGGCGACTTCCTCAGATTGGCCTGAAACTTTGGAAACGACATGGCATCGCCATATATACGTATATGTAGGTCAGGAGCTTGCTCAGAATGCCTAAATTTTGGAGTCAGGTGGTGGCTGCATGTGCCAGGTAGCCCTCGGCCGCGCGTTCACTGTGGATTCTGCACCCTATTTAGCACACCCCCAGCAGCATTCTAACCCCCTAGAATTGATGGCTGATGCGGCAGCGCATTCTACCCCTCTAGAATTGATGGCAGATGCGGCGGCACCAATCTAACCCCCTAAAAGGAGTGCCACGGAGACTACCCCGCTTAAAAGAGTCACTGCACCGTGGCTTCTATGCTAGAAAACAGTGTCAATGTTTAGGGGGCTAATCCACGTGCCTGCTACCCCCCCCCCCCTGAGTGTGAGTGTGAGAGTCCACACCATTTGGAGTGTGCCCCTGGCAGGCGTGTGTGTGTGGGTGGTGTGTGGTGCGACCTTCATGTCATGCTTACTATGGGTGCCGGGGGTGTCAGAGGAACAGGAGGGGGGGCGCGCGCGCCTTGCAGCGCGTGTGTTCGTGAGAAGCTGGGGGGGTCAGCAGTTGTCCGAGATGTGAGGGCGCTGCCAAGATCGCGAACCCCGCGCAGCGATCTTCACGGTGCATGGTGGTGTATGGGGTGGCAGAGGAACAGGGAGGGAAGTGCGCCTTGGCGCACTTGCAGTCACTGAGTGCGTGCGGCAGGCGTGTGTGTTGGAGTTCAGGAGTTGAGATGAGCGCTGACCTGTGCTGCATCTCTGATGGGGGGAGCAGGCATGATGCACATGGCTCAGCATGCTGTGACACATGGCAGTGCTTGACTCGATGTTCAGGATGATGAAAGGCAGGTGTGGGTGTGTGTGGCACCCCAATTTAGCTGTCCCGCCTCCTCTCCTCCTTAGTGCGCCTCTATCGTTGATACACTACGTGATGCGATGATGCGCAACGCAAGGGTCAGTGGTATGCCACCCCTGCATTGACCGCACAGGTGACGCTGCAAGGGAGCTTGG
The DNA here is from genome assembly GCA_016618255.1 of Chlamydomonas sp. UWO 241. Lineage (NCBI taxonomy): Eukaryota > Viridiplantae > Chlorophyta > Chlorophyceae > Chlamydomonadales > Chlamydomonadaceae > Chlamydomonas > Chlamydomonas priscui. Next base: position 16,016 of record VFSX01000719.1, read on the forward strand.
CAGCGGCGTCCCCCAGGTGAGCTGGCACCACGCATGTGCTGTTAATCATTCATACTCGAGGGCAGGGTGAGAGCTTGGGGGCGCATGGGTTCTCATGATCGAGGCAGCATGCCATGTCATGCATGCGTTATGAGGATCGCAGCTCATTCAACGTCGCGCGCGTGTGGCTGCTTGACCGCTGGCTGCCAGGCTCGCAGGTCAAAGCATGCAAGCGCCAGGTCAAGCATGCAAGCGCCAGGTCGAGTCTTGAATCCTCAGCTGCACACACAGCTGTTCAAAGCAAGCTGCACCACTGGCATGCTGGTGGTGGATGCTGGACCGTGCAGTGGCATGCATGCGTTGGGCGGCGCATGGTGAGCGGCGCATGCATGCTTGCCATGCGTATGGCGAGCGTCGGGTGCATGCATGCATGCATGCTACAGCTGTACGCATGGCCGTCCGCCCCACAACCCAACAGCCAAAACTCCGTATGCTTCCTGCAGATTGGACCATATGTGGTCAGCACAAGATGTCTGCGGACAAGCTGCCCAGCGTGCTCGTAAAGTGAATCTAGATCGCGTGCCGATCGATCACCCCAGCTGGTGGTCGTGCATGATGATCGCGGCGTGCATGATGATGCGGTAAGGCTTTCCCCTCTTCCCCTTGCACACGCCCACCCACCCCAACTTCTGTGCAAGTGCCCCCCCCCCCCAACGCCCCCCCCAACGCACACACACACACCCTTTGCGTGCGTGCATGCACGCCAGCCCACTCCCACCGGCGTGAGCGCTTGCGTGCCGCCTCTCCCATGCGTGTGCACGCTCGGGCGCACCGACCCACCCTCATCTGTGTGTGCACGCTTGGGTGCGCCAACCCACCCGCTTTTGCGTGTGTGCATGCACCCCCCCCTCGCCCCTTGCGTGCACACACAACACACCATACCACACCCCTAGGAGATGATCAAACTCATCAAGAACGCGCTCAACGTGCCCGACGACGTGGACGGTGCCGGCGACGTTTCACCCAAGAGCTGCAAGAACAAGGCAAAGACAACTGTTGGCTGGATCAGCGATAGCAGCAAGTAAGCGCTCCGGCTCCGGTGCTGTTCAAGGGGTAAGTACTCGCTGCTCCCTTCGCCTGTCACCCCCTCGTCTGCTACCCCCTCGTCTGCCACCCCCTCGCCTGCCACCCTCGCCATATCCGCCTTGTCCCTCACCCCCCCCCCCCCACACACACACGTGCAGCGACCTAGTGTTCCTCGTGGTGCCCGGCTGCTCCTGCCAACGTGCCTGAATACGTGGGCATCGCATGCGTGCTCGAGGACATCACCTCGATCATGGTGTGTGTGCGCTTCGAGTGTGTCGACGAGGACGTGGCGCGCGTGCTGGCGGGCGCCATGTCGGTCGATGCAATTAACTGGTCAGCTGTGCCGGCGCCCCCCCCCCCTTTCGCCCTCGCCACTGAGTGGCACGAGGAGTGGGGTGCAGTGCACTGCCCACGCGGCGGGCACTGTTGTTCACCAACTCGCGCAAGATTTATGTCGAGAAGGCTCAGCATCCACAAGCTTGAAGTCATTCTCTATCTAGCCGAAAGAGTTTACAGAAACATCACCGATTGTAAGCCAAACGCCGGTGCCCAAACCAGTAGCCACCCAGCAGCTGCAGCTACCTGACAGCTACCCAGCAGTTACCAAGCAGCTGCAGCAGCGACAGCAGTTTAGCATGGTAATTTCCAGGAGGAATAAGGGGGGCTAGCATTGCGCACATATTAGCATGGTAACGCAGCGCACTGATTTAGGGGGGGAAAGGCATTCGCATTAGCATGGTTAGCTGCAAACAAAACGAGTAGCCACTAAAGCAGGTGATGCGCCTTAACATAGTTTCTCCCTAACTTTAGGGGGGTTGATCGTCCTTTTAGGGGGGGTTACCAACGTCCCGTTACAGGAAATTCTGAGGAAATGAACGTTTTAGCCCTACTTTAGGGGGGACTAAGTACAGTAACAGTAACAGTAACATCGGCTTTCCAGCGAAGACTACCTTCTAGTCCTAGTACCACCGCCTAGACCCAAGTCCAGTTCTGGCCCTAACAATTACTTGTGAGGGGCGGTAGCCACCAGCCGGCTGCCTGCCAACGTGTAGTCCTAGAGCAAAAAGGAGCTATTATGCGACGCCTCCAAAATGTATCCTAACTGCTTCCAGGGGATAGGGGGTCAAGTGGCGCTTGCCAATCTACTTGACCGCAGAGGTGGAGGGGCCGGCGCCCGAGGGGCAGCCGGATCGAACACAACGGCTCTCCACCCGACCCTATCCTGAGCTCGCACAAACGCCGTGTCGAAAAAGTCTTCCAATCAGAACGAGTGCCACCAATTTCGCCTAGCTGCTGGGTCAGTAGCTTGAGAAAATAGTGTCGGGAGGAGGCTGGAGGCCGGCCTTGCTGCCGAGCCACATCCATTGTGCAGTCAAAAGTCGTACGAGGAAGACGAGAAGCCGGCATGCGCATCACATGGCCTAGCCACTGCATTGATCGCTTTGCCACAAGGCTCTCAATTGGTTCAGTGTCGCACGCCTGCCGAATATAAGTTAATCTGTGCGGTCGATCAGGCGCACGCCCAGAATGCGACGAAGGCAGTTGGAGTGGGCAACCTCCAAACGAGTCAGTTGTGTTTTAGTAGGGGCCCATGTTTCGCAGCCGTACAGAAAGTGGGGCAGCACAAAAGTATTGTAAACCCGCATCTTAGACTGCACTTGCATCTTCTTGCTGGCCCAAATCTTATCAAAAGAAGCAAACACGCCCTGCGCGTGACCGACGCGCACACCGATCTCCTTCTCCACACCACCCCTCTGGGTTATCCAACTACCTAGATACTTAAACGCAGAGACGGTCTTCACTTCTCCACCAGTCAGCGCAAACGCGGGCAGATCCACATCAAAATCTGCTGGCAAAACCATCTACATAAGTGCCAACTGAGCTGGGTCATGCGAGAACAAACATAAATCGTCGGCATACATAAGCATTACGATACGCTCAACCGATGACGACAACACAGTGCCGCCGGCGCGGGTCACGACTGACACGCCAGCACCCTCTGGCATCATGTCTAGCGCCTTTTTCACTATGTGATCAATAAAAAAACATTGAACAACACAGGAGCAATGACGCACCCCTGTCGCACACCAGACGACAGGGAATTCGTGCCCGATTTTCCCAGCCAGCCGCACAGCAGCTGCTGTGTTGGTGTGTAGATCCTCCAATAGCTCAATACCGTGCGGATGTACATTATATAACCTAAGGACTCTCCACAGTGCCGCACGGTTTATGCAATCGTAAGCTTTAGAATAGTCGACAAATGCAACAGCCATGCATTGGTTGTACTCGGCATGTGCCGCGCTCAGCGAGGGAACAGTAAACATCGCATCAACAGTACCTCTGCTTTTCCTGAAACCACAATGAGCCTCATGCAACTGACCATCAACCTGCGTGGAGGCGCGGTGCAGCAGTATGGCAGCGTACACTTGCCCGGCAATAGAGAGAAGGTTTATACCGTGGTAGTTACCAGGGGAGTCACGCGGACCCTTCCCCTTATATAACGGTGTGATAATAGCAGTCTTCCATTTCATCGGGGCTCTCCCCGACTGCCATACGGCAATGATGACCAGGTGGAGCCATGCGATGGCAGGTGGGCACCGCAAAAGCATGGCGTCCAACTGGTCACCGCCCGGAGCGGCGGCCGAGCGCAACGCTCGCACACACGCCTCCGTCTCTGCCAGGTCATGGGGGCGCCCATGCGCCTCGTCCACCTCTGTGGCGTGTGTCAGCTCAAACGCCGCCACATCGTTCTCCAGCTGGTGCAGGACCTCGTCGCTGGTCTTGGTCTCCCCGCCGTACAGCTTGTCGAATGACTCAGTCATGGCCTTCAGCACCACGTCTGGACCGCTGTGCAGCGAGCCCGAGACGTCCCGCATGGCAGGTGGGATCTGATGGCTGCGGCTGCGGCCCGCCAGCCTGTTGCACGCGCGTGCAAAATGGCGCAGATTCTTCTTGCGAAGCATGTCTTGCGCCTCCGCCACCTGCTGGCCGATCCACCTCTCCCTGTCTCTCTGCACAGCTGCGTCGGCCGCGCGGTTGGCGCGGTTGCGCTCTCGTTTGGCAGCTGCAGACTTGCTCCTGAGCCATGCCGTGGGCGCGCGCTGCCGGGCGTCCATGAGCCGGAGGGTGCGCTGCGACAGAGTGAACTGCCAGCCGCGCCTCCGGCCGCCGCCGCGTGGAGCGAGGTGGTTGGTGGCCACCTCGCGAATGGCAGCAGCCATCGCGTCGTGCTCCGCCTGGGCATCAGCGCCCTCGGGCGGCACGGCCTCCAGCAGCCCAAAGCGATTGGACAGCTGGAGGTTGAACTCATGACGGACAGCTGGGCGCCGCAGTTGTGAAGAGTCCCATGCGCGCCGCTGAGAGCCGCCTGCATGGCGGGAGGCTCGCGTGCTGAAGCGCATGGACAGCACCACCATGCGGTGGTCGCTGTCCCAGGTTGGGCTCCTGTGCACCCTACAGTCCGTCACCGCATGCATGCGGCAGCGTGCGACCAGGATATAGTCCTTGACGCTGTGCAGGCGGCGCACAGAGCATGCATGCCGTCTGCTCTGTGCAACAGTCATGGGGCTGATGTGGGTGTACTAGTGCTCAGGCCTGTGGGGGTAGAGAGTGTTGGCAGCGCGCAGGCTGCATGCAGTGGCAGTGTCGAGGAGCGAGCAGGTGGCCATTCCTGCTGGCCACCGCTGGCGCCGTGAGGGGCAGGTGCTTGCCAACGCATTCGTGGTCGGACGCCGAGTCCCTCCCCACTGCTGCATTGAAATCACCTGCCACGATGAGCAGATCTCGCTTGTCGTTGGCCTTGTCCGCGAGCGCCGCAACTTGAAGGTAGAAGTCGCCAGCCTCAACGTCGCTCGCCGCCTCCGTTGGACTGTAGGCGCTGACGATGGTGATCATCTGCCCACGGTCTGCTGCAAAGCGGGCCTGGATGAGGCGGTCGGAAACCGCCTCCCAGGAGACGAGTGCCGATGCCCATGCAGGGGACAACAGCAAGCCCACCCCACGTTGCCGATGCTCCCCACCCGACCACAGCAGCGTCCACGACATGTCGTCCTTAGCCACTTGCGCTTCCCCGGAGCCAGTCCTGCGCAGCTCCTGAAGCGTTGCAACACAGACGCTGAGCTTGGCGCAATCTTGCACCAGACTGGCCAGCTTTACCAGTCCATCGTCCTCTGCAAGACACGTCCGCACGTTGAACGTAGCCACTCTGGTGTTCTGATTGACGACTTGGACGCGTCGCCAGGCGTGCCCCGCTTCACGCGGGGACTGGGCAGGAAGAGGCTGCATGCATGGGGTGCCGTGTTTCCCCTTTGCTCACATCCGCGGCCAGCCAGCTCAAGTCCGCGAGGCGTCCTTGGCCGTCTGTGGTGCCGGGCCGGTATGACCTCTATGGAATGATCGGTTGATTTTGCTTTTCTTTGCTTTTTGTTTCCCCGTTTTCAACAGTTTTTTTCCCACCGTTTTTCCACAGGTTCGGGACGAATCTGCTTCATCTAGAGGGGGAGAATGACACAGGGTAGTGTCCCCACCATCGCTGTGCCGGTTCCACCTGAACCTGTACTACGCAAACCACTTCTTGAAGGACTACTACGCAACTCCGCCGTGACTCCTGAAGTAAGTACTGCTGGCCCTTCCCAGGCTAGCGTGTATCAAAAGAGCATGTTTTGGTGCCACACCCGGAAAACCGTTTCTTAGAATGGGTCGTGTGTCACCCACGGTGCACAGAAGCACTTACCTTCCCAGCAAGAAAGTTTACGCGCATGCAGGAGCAGGTGCATGCAGCGGAGGAGGGCGGGGGAGGGCGCACAGGCGCTGTGAATGGATAAACCGCTTGGGGACACCCCCCCCACTTTTGGTGCGCGAGGGCCATTTTGCCCCGCAACTTAATTGTGCGCTACCTCTGCGCCCCTCCCCTCGTGTGCGACTTCTACTATTTATTCGATGACTGTGGGCACCAACGGTGCGTGTGGGCGCCACACGACCGTCGCAAAGGCCACCTGTCGGAAATGACCATTTCAATATCGGCCCCAGCGCAGCCGCCGGCCATCCCTCGCCCGGGAAACGTCAATGATACGTGTTTGTGCCTTGTAACACGGGGGTTGGAGCCCCCGAGCGAGGTTGCATGGCGGGTTGCATGAGGCGCAACACAGCAAACCCTGGTCCCCGATCAAGGTCCCCCGGGCACGCGCGCCCCACATACGCGTAGATACGCATCTATAGCGACATTTGACTCCGCGCGGGACGCGGAGAGGACCCCTCGGCGCCCCATGGCCCATAGCTGGCGACCTCATGGCCTGCCCCCACCCCTACAGCCCACCCGGATGCCTGCATCGAGCAGCACAACCTTACAATAGCGTATGCAGGCCATCTACATCGAGGGGGCACGCGGAGGGGGCGTTTTGAGGTGTCCCCGAATGTGGCACCGAATGTGACCATGCTAGTGTGGAAAGGGCCTACTATCCCACACTTTCCGTTTACTGTAAGAAGTAAGCCTCATAGAGTTATTACCAGTCCCCAGTGAGTTGTGTTACAACCAAAGTCTCATCTCGTCTCCTTCGGCCTGGCAGCCCTCCTCGACGACCTCGACCAAGCCCGACGACCTCAACCAAGCCGGCTACCTAGTCCGAGCTTGATTACTTGTCCACCGCTCGCCTGCCTGCCTGCCTGCCTGCTCGCTTGCTTGCTCGCCTCCTCCGAAGACTTCTCCTCCCGCTCGCTCGCTTGCCCCGCTAGCTCGCTTGCCTCGCACGCTTGCCTCGCTCGCTTGCCTCGCTCGCTTGCCAGCGCCTCCGCCATCTCCTCACAGCTCGGCTAGTGAGTCATGCCCCGGGGATGCCCACTCACTAGCACCCACAAGACAGGGCTAACCCCTTGTCCTGTTGCACCTCGGGCTCTGCTGGCTCTTAGGGTTCTTACAGCTCTTTGGGCTCTTTGGGCTCCTCGGTGGCTTTTTGGGCTGTTCAGGCTTTTGGGGCTCTTTGGGCTCTTCGGGCTCTTTGGGCTCTTCGGGCTCTGTGGGCTCTTCAAGCTCTTTGGGCTCTTTAGTCGTTTTGGGTGTGTGTCCGGAGAAGGGTGGGGGGTGGGTGCCAACCCCTAGAAATGTCGAACCCCGAACTCAACACCCAACGAAAACCACACCCCCTAATAATAGCAGCAGCAGCAGCACTCTGATTATGTTAAGTTCATAAGCTCTTCGCCAGGGGCTCCCGCCCTGGCGCCGCTCGATGGCGCACAACCGGGACAACTGCGCTTGGTACTGGGCGGCTGAAAATCTGGAAATTTACCCTGAGCGGCTGTGACGCACAGCGCTACTGATGAACTGGTCCTGATGGGGCGAGGCTATGTGGCAGATGGGGCAGCGGTACGATGGAGAGCACGATGCACGATGGCGAGAATTGCGGCGAGCATGCACCCCCTCTCACAACGATCGGAACTCAACCAGATTGCGGCTCCTAATGGTTTACTGTGCTTGGATGGAAGAGAGAGACGGATGGCGAGAAATTGAGAAACATGGGAAGCGAGGCACATGCGGCTAGGCTTTGTGAGGAGGTTGCGGCGCAGGGGTTCCCTGCCCCAAGGCGCAGATTATTAGATGGCGACGCGATCGATGCACCAGCCGTGCGGCATGGGGCGAGGCGAGGCCCCACCAGCGGGCGGGCACCATAATGGAGATGGCGGCTAAGAACGGGGAATGCGGCTACCGGGGATGAGGCTACGGGTTATGCATGCCAGGGGACAGCGGACAAGGCTAATGCGTCACGGCGCATGGATAAAGAACGGGGAATGAGGCTACGGGAGCTGGCGGGCGCGGCGCGCGCATGGCGCGCGCGGCGCATGGGGGTTGCATGGCGGCGCTCTGCGCGTGCATGCATGGAGGAGATTGCTGGCGGGCATGGAGGAGATTGCTCGCGGGCGTGGAGGAGATTGCAGGCGGCAGCATGGAAGCGGATGGCGAGAAATTGAGAAACATGGGAAGCGAGGCACATGCGGCTAGGCTTTGTGAGGAGGTTGTGGCGCAGGGGTTCCCTGCCCCAAGGCGCAGATTATAGATGGCGCAGCAATCAATACACTAGCCGTGCGGCATGGGGCGAGGCGAGGCCCCACCAGCGGGCGGGCACCATAATGGAGATGGCGGTTAAGAACGGGGAATGAGGCTACAGGGAGAGGATACGGGTTACAGATGCCAAAGGGGACGGCGGAACAAGGATCAGCCATAGGTGTCACGGGGAATGGCTAAAGAACGGGAATGAGGCGGGTGGTACGGGTGCTGGCGCGCATGGAGCGCGGCGCGGCGCATGGAGATCGCAGGGCGGCGCCCATGCATGGACGAAATTGCTGGCGGGCATACAGGAGATTGCTGGCGGGCATGGCGGAGATTGCTGGCGGGCATACAGGAGATTGCTGGCGGGCGTGGAGGAGATTGCTGGCGGGCATGGAGGAGATTGCTGGAGCCAATGGCGGCGGCGGGACTAGTAGTAGAACACAGGCGCACACCAACAATGCGTTGCTGTCACTACCTGGGTGGTATAGGGTGGATCTGGGGGCCCAGTGTCCTGTCTAGGTCCAGTGCGTGCGCGCGTGTGGGGGTTTACCCTCACCCCTACCAGGTAGCCAGCCAGTTTCCCACTGAAACTGAGTTTAAGGTGTCGGGCGCTAGCGCCGACACCGGTCTTATACATCATTACTGGTGTCACACAGACTGTAAGATCCATCATCATCATCACCCTGAACCCTACTCTAAACCCGGGGCGAGCGCCAACCCTGCCCGCAGAGGCAGGGGGCTTGCACTGCCCCCTACACAGCCACCCGCAAGCCCCAAGCCCAAAACATCAATGCTAAACACCTAAAACCGTATCAACTGACTGCGCCCTTGAACCTGCACTCCCCACAACAACCTCAGTGCTTGGCAGGAACGCCTCAATAGATCGACAGGAACCTCGGAAGCCGTACCCCCTAGGGTGCACGTTGTTGGCGCGCTAAACCAACGTGGCGGGAACGCGGAGCGGGCATGACAGCGGCAACCTGCTGCGCCGCACGGGTGTTGACGTGCTGTGTGTGCGCGGGGTGAACTCCATCTCACTCTCTAGGCGTAACAGCAAAGCAAAGTCTCTTTGGAAAGAGCCCAAAGAGCCCATAGAGCCCTAAGAGCCCCAAAAGAGCCTGTGAGGAGATGCAGTAAAGTCCAAAGAGCCCAAGGAGCCACAAGAGCCAGCCCAACGAGCCTGTGAAGCCCTTGAGGCTGTGCGAAAGTGTATAATTCACACATTTTTCACACCTCACGGAGACCGCTTGGACTCGTAGCGATTGGCTATGTGGCATTCCCGAAAAGAGGCCAAAGAGTCGGAGCCCCTCCGCTCCTGGGCGCCCGGAGCCGCTTTTCATCTGCGCCCTCCGCCCTCTTTTGCGATGTTGAAATACAGCGACGGCTGTGCGAAGAGGGAAGACAGCAGAAGGGGGGGCGGCAGACACACGAGGATCAGAAGTATTACATGGGGATTGGAGTAGTGAGCAGGGGGGGTTGCAGAGCGAGCCCCTCGGGCTTATGCGGGCGGCAGGCTGGGGCAAAGGCCAGGCACCAGACTGCAAGGGCACCCTCTCCCTCTAACCTGTGCGAAGGGGGAAGGCAGCAGAAGGGGGGGGGGCGGCAGACACACGAGGATCAGAAGTGATTCTGACGCCTTGCAGCCAGAGAAAACAAACTCTCACACCGCTACACCTCCTACTACCAGGAAGAACGCAAACGCGCATCAACCGAAACCCCCAACCAACTAATACCATGCATGGCTGGCGTGCCGTATGACTCAGTGCTTGCAGCACCGAATCTCATCATGCGACTCTTTCACGGTTCCGCGGAGCTTGGGTGCCCCCCCCCTGAAAGTCAGTTCTGACTGTCAGCTGCGTTTCACACTTTTCGGGACGATTTTCGGGGTCCTGGGCAAGGCTCTCCCGTATCTCGTATCTCGTATAACAGTTACGGCCGGGGTTGAGTTACGGGAGTTACAGTTACGGGCCCCACCCTGATGATACAGAAGCCTTGTTGGTTTTATGATATCGGGGCCCCGTACCGCCGACGCTCACCGCCGATGCGTGAAATGTCAACTCCGGTGAATGTAACGCGCGCTGCATGGCGGTCAACCCGCGCCGCCTATCGCAGGCCACGCGTTGAACGCCCAGCTGGCCAACCTTCAGCCACAAACTGGCCAGACCAAAATCGCGAACGGCCTCGTTTAATGCCCGCGCGTGCGCGATGACCTTTACTACACCTTAGTTTCGCATGCATCACGATGGCGTGTGGTGGGAGGCGTCGTGGGCCGCCCCACGACCGCAGCTGTCACGACCCCCTTGCAACCCGTCCATGCAAACGACACTCCCGCTCTCTCGCGACTCCTCATACCGATGCGGGTCACCCATGACGTAAACATGGCGGGGCGCCGGGCCCCGTAGCGCGTGGCGTTGACGAGGCTGCAGAAAAAACGATCGCTTCCTAGCTGTTGCGTTCACATATATACGTGTGGGTATGGGGCCCCGATATGGTTTTATGGGTCTCGTGTCTTTAGGCGCTCCCGTTGTGTTTACGCTTTCGACGACCAACCCACGCCCTACCTCCCCCACTAAGGCTTTAGTCATGGTTGCACTCTCGTATTTCGCCCTTCCGCGTCCTCGTCCTCGGCACTCTAGCTGCGGCCCTGCGATGGCTCTGGTGGGGCTCGCCCTCTTTTGCTTGGCACCCGACCTTATTACTGCTGCCCCCCCACCCCACAACCGACCGGTCAGCGCAATAGCGCGGCTGCTCCTCTCAGACGCCTCGTCGTCCATCAAGTACGCGACAGTGCAGACGCCAGTGCCCTTCGCGCTCGTGGCTTGCTCGAGGAGCGTCGGCACAGGTTGGGCTAGATGGGGCTGAGAAGGGTAGAGCGCCAATCGCAATCGCAGTTCACGATAGTCTCCCCACCGGTCTCGCCCCACCCGTCTCCCCCCAGCGGCCTCGCCCCACCGGTCTCATCCCCGCAGGCTGTGGCTGCGACTACTGCAACCATATGATGGATAAGAATGTCTTTGCGCCTGTGGAAACGCTCATCTTTCAGCACATCCTATCGACTGGGTGCGCGTCCGTAGCCGGTGCAGGGCGGGGGCTCGTCGTTGACGTCGGCGTGAACATGGGTGTGAGTACACATGTGTCTACAATGCCTTTAATGGCATTGTAATACCTGTAAGCTGTTGCACCGTTGCTGCCTTTGCCTTTGCCTTGATGACCTTTGCACCTTACTAATTCCGGGAGATGCCGTGCACAAATGAAGTAAACATGTGCCAGGCACAAATGCCAAAGGCTCGGCAATATAACACCTCGGCCAAGAAGTATGACGAAATAGAGATCGTCGGAAATAGCGATTGTGGGCGTCAAAACGACTGGAAACGACGAAAAACGACCGCGACAATCGCATTCAACAATTTAGTTTCGCCCCCCCCCCCCCCCGCGAAGGCAAGCAGTATGCACGATAATACCAGGGTAATACGTTATTCAGGGTGTGTGTGTGTGTGGGGGCAGGAAAGTGACTTCAGACCCCACATTAAAAAAACTTTGATTGTTTACACCGGACCGGCGCCATGCCCTTCCCCTTCCTTAGTTATGTCCATATCCACCCCTACAAACCGGGCTGCCGGGGGTGGGGGGGCTTCCCAGACTAGCATGCAAAAGGACATTGTTTGGTGCCCCCCCCCCCCCAAAAAACATTCTTAGAATGGGTCGCCCACGATGCACGCGGGCACGTGCCTCCTGAGAAAACAAGTTTGCACACATGTAGGAGCAGATGCTTTTTGCAGGGCGGGGCAGGTGAGGGCGCACAGGCGCTGTGCGTGGAGATGCCGTCCCGGTGAGGTGCGTGAGTGCCATGTTGCCCCGCAACTTAATTGTGCGTCATCTCTGCGCCCCTCCCCTCGTGTGCGACTTCCACTATGTATTCGACGACTGTAGGCGTCGGTGGTGCGTCGTGGCATGAGCCGTGGGCGCCACGCGACAGTCGCAAAGGTCACCCGTCGGAAATGACCATTTCAATATCGGGCGCCCGGGAATTGGCACGCCTGGGAATCGTCACGCCCAGGAATCTTCACGACCGGGAATCGTCAATTATACGTGTTTGCGCCTCGGAACACGAGGGTTGGAGCCTCGAGCGAGGTTGCATGGCGGGTTGCATGAGGCGCAACACAGCCACCCCTGGGCCCCGATCACGATCCCCCGGGCACGCGCGCCCCACATATGCGGAAGATAAGCAGCTAAAGCGATATTTGACTCCGCACGAGACGCGTAGAGGGCCCCTCGGCGCCCCATGGCCCCTACCTGGCGACCTAATGACCTGCCCCCCACCCCTACAGCCCACCCGGATGCCTCCCATCGCGCGGCACAACCTTGTAATAGCGTATGCAGGCCATCCACATCGAGGGGGTACGCGGAGGGGGTGTTTCGGGGGGTCCCCAAATGTGGCATCGATTATTAGCATGCTAGTGTGGGCCGGGGGAACAACACACCACCGGCGCCCACAGTCGTCGTATACACAGTAGAAGTCGCACACGAGGGGAGGGGCGTAGAGATTACGCACAATTAAGTTGCTGGGCAACATGGCACTCGCGCACCTCACCGGGATGGCATCTCCACGCACAGCGCCTGTGCGCCCTCACCCCAATGGAGCATGATTTCCATTAGAGGGGTTCACGGAGGTGTTTGGTCCAACAACTGAGACCTGGTTTGTGTTTTGCAGGCTGAGTGCTCAGGGCCACATCTGCATCTGCTCAGGGCCCCCGCCATTGTTTTTGCAGGACATCATTCTGAACATTACATAGGACCTGACCACGCGGCGGGTGGTCCGCAGGGGCTGTCCGGGGTGCCGATTCACGGCTGTGCGTTTGAACGCTGGAAATGGTTTGCACGCCGAGGCAGGCACGCTGCGCACCCTCCGACCGACTGGTCATCATCGGGGGTATACTGGGGACGCGACCATCGAGTTTATACGCGTGTTGGGCACATGGAGGTGACCCTGGACTGAAATGTGTGGGTGTGGAATACCGCAACACGCAGGGCCAAATCTAGGGGGGGGGGGGGGGTAGTTTTGGCATGCATCAATTGTGTATTTAATGGGGCAGGGAGCCGCGACTTCAGTTTTTTCTACGTTGGAGAACGACTCAGCATGGGGCGCCGCATTTGGGCTGCATGGGGGCGGCACGCCCATGCAGCGGCGCCGAAGTGCCCCGCGGCCCCATCCTACCGACTGGGCGCCATTGGGGATATGCACAGGGCACGTGCCCAGCGAGTTTCAGCGCGGGGGGAGGCCGCCGATGGGCACTTTGCGTTTTGACACCTCTTTTTGCACAGCCTCGCCCAAATCTAGGGGGGGGGGGGGGGGCATTTTGTAAGGGGTGTAAATGGCTTCGGAACATTATTATTATGATGCCTGTTAAAGTTTGGGGGTCGTGGACAAAGGAGAGCTGGGTGCACTGACATCTCCGTCATAAAGGTCGCTTTGAGTGGGGGCGTGGGGACTGCCGAGGCCCCGTACGGTAATGGCCGAGGCCCCGTACGGTATGCCGAGGCCCCGTACGGTAATAGCTGAGGCCCCGTACGGTATGCCAAGGCCCCGTACGGTTATGGCGGAGGCCCCGTACGGTATGCCGAGGCCCCGTACGGTATGCCGAGGCCCCATACGGTAATGGCCGAGGCCCCGTACGGTAATGGCCGAGGCCCCGTACGGTATGCCGACGGCCCCCCCGTACGGTAATACGGCTGAGGCCCCGTACGGTAAAATAGCTGAGGCCCCGTACGGTATGCCGAGGCCCCGTACGGTAATGGCTGAGGCCCCGTACGGTAATGGCTGAGGCCCCGTACGGTAAAATAGCTGAGGCCCCGTACGGTATGCCGAGGCCCTGTACGGTAATGGCTGAGGCCCCGTACGGTATGCCAAGGCCCCGTACGGTTATGGCGGAGGCCCCGTACGGTATGCCGAGGCCCCGTACGGTATGCCGAGGCCCCATACGGTAATGGCCGAGGCCCCGTACGGTAATGGCCGAGGCCCCGTACGGTATGCCGAGGCCCCATACGGTAATGGCCGAGGCCCCGTACGGTAATGGCCGAGGCCCCGTACGGTATGCCGAGGCCCCGTACGGTATGCCGAGGCCCCGTACGGTAAAATAGCTGAGGCCCCGTACGGTATGCCGAGGCCCCGTACGGTATGCCGAGGCCCCGTACGGTAAAATAGCTGAGGCCCCGTACGGTATGCCGAGGCCCCGTACGGTAATGGCTGAGGCCCCGTACGGTAATGGCTGAGGCCCCGTACGGTAATGGCTGAGGCCCCGTACGGTAATGGCTGAGGCCCCGTACGGTAATGGCTGAGGCCCCGTACGGTTATGTCCTCCTGATTTGTGCTGCGCCTTCGTAGGGATCTGAACACCCCTGGATATGTTCTGGGTCGCCAGAGTAATTTTCCTAACCCAACCCACATCTGCTGTCCGAACGCGCACATTTGCGGGGGTGGGTGGGGACTCAGACAAATTACCATGTAGTTGGCATCTGTTGTCAGACGAATCCAGTGCGCCCACTCCCTGACCAATCCTAGGTCTGCAGAGCATCCTGGCTCTCAGGGGGTGTGACCAGTGGTCCACACCAGCTGCCCGGTGTGGGACCCCCACACCCCTGCAATTAGGTTTGGGTGTGTGGATGATCTGCGGGTGGATTTGGACTCCTCTTGATGAAAGGAATCCAACGCGCCCACTGTCATGTTAAGCAGAGGCCGGAGTAGAAAGTAACAATTTTGTTTGGAGTCCCTGGGAGGAGCCCCCCCCCTTCCCCCCCCCCCGCGGCCCCGTGCAGCACCCCCACCGCACAAGTCGGACATATCCGAAAACGCCCAAACGCCCCTCCTGTCCCGCCCCGCCCCGCCGCCACCCGTAGCACCCAAGACGTGTGTTAGGATGAAAGTAGGCTTGGAGGACCGTCGCTGGGCCCGGGGGGCGGCGGGGGCGTGTGCGCTGTGGGAGGACGTCCCACTGCATGGGCGCATGCAACTTTCCGGCCGCCATGCGCGGCCCCGACTGCATGCCCAGACCTCATTCCAGCGCCGCGAGCTTCGTATACCAATAAGGTTGCCTTTGACTGGCAAAGCGCGCGGTCTTGTCTGCGTGACGCCCATGGTGTGTGAACATTCCATGGATCGGAACATCACCACCGAGAGCCCTCCTCTGGACCTCATTCAAGGGCCAAATGTTTGCGATTTGGCCCATTTGGTTTGTGTTCGAACGGCGTTGCGTGCCGCCGCGTGTGAGCGCGACCAGACGCCGTGCCGTGCTGCACGTGTGTGTTTTCACGTGCAGCACGGAACGGCGTCTGGTCGCGCGCACACGCAACCACACGCGAAGCCTTTCAAACAAGTGGGCAAAATTGCCAACTTTGAGCTCTTAAATGAGGTCTGGGAATGCATCCTAAGCGAAGATCGACGCCCCCAAAGTTTCGATTTCCATGTGATGACCGACTTTGTGAAACTTATGTGACCTACTTGGGTGGGGGTGGCCATATAGGAGGAGGCGGGAAAAATTAGCACAGGGGCAAATTAGCACACTCTGCTATTGGAGAGCTGCTCCCTGCTGCTTGGCTGTGCGCCCCCCTTCTGGACTTAATGGCCCTGGGGCGGGTCGGGCGGAGCGGCCCAGTCATCCCTGGTGGGCTGGAAAGATTTACACCCCCAGACACATGATGGCCATACCAAATTGCTTATTTTTCCCGCATGCTGGATTGGCCACCCCCCCACCCCAAAAGGATGGAAAGCAAGTGGTATGGAGTAGCAACAGTTTCACGGTCGCGATTGTCGTCTAGCGTCGCGCTGCAACTAGTACTCGCAAGCCGCGTGCTGGCCCCTCCAAGGAGCATAGTAGCAGGCATGGGATGAGAACCCCAGCAGCCTGCGCCACCCCTCCCTGCCGCCCAAAA
Organism: Chlamydomonas sp. UWO 241; assembly: GCA_016618255.1. Lineage (NCBI taxonomy): Eukaryota > Viridiplantae > Chlorophyta > Chlorophyceae > Chlamydomonadales > Chlamydomonadaceae > Chlamydomonas > Chlamydomonas priscui. The sequence continues at coordinate 32,046 of VFSX01000719.1, forward strand.
GTCCGACATGGGAGGCGAGGGGGCGACGTGCTCCTGTGCACATCGTGCCCCCGGCTGCTGTATAGGCTCTGGCCCATATGGCACCACTACCAGGGCGCCGCAGTCGCACCGCAGCGTCACAGCCGCATCAGGCATCATGATAACACGCGATGATGGGTTGTGTGTATGCTAGTACCGCCTGGGGGCTTCCTGAGCGAGCGTGAGCCAAAGTGTGAATCGGTGTTCGCTCATCGTACTGCCGCAAATCCAACACGCCCCTCAGCCTCTCCCACTCCAAGGATGCACTATTCTATGTACATTGAAGCGATGTGCGCCGGGGGGGGCGGGTGCATGGGGTCCCTGTGATGCATGCATGGTGCATGTGCATGGGCACCATGCAGACGCGCCCCTTGTGGCACCTGGGAGCCCCTCAGTGGCCCCAACATGCGACCCCGAGCATACCACCAGCCTGCATCACCCAAGTACTAGCTATGTGGCCCGGGGGGAGGGGGCCTCCAGCCATCCTGGAACGCGTTCCCAGGGGCAAAATCTGTGTGTGTGTGCTAATTTGCCCCGCTCGTCTCGTGTCGGCCACGTCAGCCCACCTGATTTCAAAGTCAAATTGTAGGAGGTGTGGATCACTCACCGCCAAACAAAATATACCACTGGAAAGGCCCGAGAACCAGTCTTCCGATTGTCCCCATATTTTCCAGGAACCCAGTATTGAGGGAGATGTGTGTGTGTGAACCTATGTGTGCTAATTTGCCCCGTGTCCTTCTATATATACAGCCCTGGGGTGCACCCACCCACTAGCCCCAGGGTGCCCCCCCCCCCCCCAGCCCGGACACTCTGTGGCTTGGGTTTTGATACGAATCTGCTCAGTCTGCGGGTGGCCTGCCCCACGGGGTGGGCTACGCCAGACGGTTGATGCAATGCTAGAGTGTGCGCGCCCATAAAAAAAAAATACAAGCGCAAGAGCGTGCCACCGGAAGTGAGACCCCTGAGCCTGCGGCGCACCCCTTCGCCTTGCCATGTTCCATCCCCTTCCCATCTCCCCACACATATAGTGAGCCCGGCGTCGGGGGTGTTTGGGAAGTACCACCGGTTGTGCAACAATTCCAACTCCCCTGTATATACCCCTCCCCCCTCCCCCCCGTAAGGTTGGTTAGTGTGGTGCCTAGTAACATATGCGCCACACCTTCGATGCCTGCCTCGCAGTACTTTGCGGTCATGTCTGCGGCGCACGGCTGCCGCGTGCTTGGGTTTGAGCCGAACCCGAAGCCGAGGGCTTACGCGCTCGCATCGATTGACCTCAACGCCGTGTCGCACCTGGTCACAATTGTCGCGGCGGGCATGAATCATCAGAGGGGGCATGGGAAGATGGTCCACGACTTTGCGTGGGGCTTGGGTGGCGTGTCTGCCGTGCCATCTGCAGGGGGGGCTGCTTCCACCGGCAAGGTCATCGAGTTCCCGCTCGTGCCCCTGGCAGACGCCGTTCGCGAGCACGCGCTGCTCATCAAGGTGGACACCGAGGGGCATGAGGCCAGTGTGTTTGCTAACACTTCCGAGGCGTTTTTCCAGCGGCACGGGGCCGACAACATTCTTGTCGAGATCAAGCAGTTCAACTCTGTTGAGAAGCGAGAGATGATGTTCAACATCCTGACCTGGGGGCAGTTTGCTGCGGTGTACGTGTATGCTGAAATGTACGCAAGGCGGATCGATGAGGTCGGGGATGTGTTCCAAAAAATGCTCGACGTTACGGATGTCGTCAGGTCCAAGAAATTTGACGTCAAGTTCCAACACGAAGGTGTGTGTGTCTCGTATGCATTGTGCAAAGCGATCATTTTGCTAATAACGTCCCCCCCCCCCCCTGCCCCGCATACAGACTTTTGGTTTGTCAAGGACAAGCTCGACCTCCACTCACCGCGCAAGTTCTCTCGTACGAGCAAATAGGGGTTTGGTGGTGGTGGGTTGTGGTATCCACTTAGGTTTGGCCTGGCATCACTGCGGCAACACAACTGAGCTGAGGCGTTGGGGCACAACTCACGCATGTAGAGGGGATAGAAAGCAGGGCTTCAGCTGTTCAGTGCTGGCGACAAGGTCACCCCTCGTCTTAATCATGGACTTGTCCATGCGCATTTAACCTGCTCTGCTCATTGCGACCTGCTCCGCTCATTGACCCTGAGGACGATTCTGGCAGGCCCCTCCGGTTGACCCCACGAACCCTTAAAATCCCGACGCTAAGCCAGGTAAGGTGCCTCGCCTCAGATTGGCAGCCCATGAACGCTGCTGCATTTGGACAGGTTTCCACTGCCACCGACTTGCGGGTGTGACCCAATGCTCACGCCCCTCTGATTCTCAGCAATGGGCTCTGTGATGTTGCATGCTAAGGATGCTCCCTGCCCTCAGTTTTCGGTATTGCAGATCTGGGCAGTGCTTTCTAGGAGCGATGGTATGGCGCCCTGGGCAATTATCAGCTGAAAGCTTTTGTCAGTTTGTCAAAAGTTTGACAACAGCCAGTCTACCACCATAACTCGTAGTCCCTACGATTAGACCCCCGATTCCTGGGCGATCACCCTAGCCACCATCGTTTACCAGCCCTTGTAAGGGCGGCATGTCATGCGTGTCATATGGGGCTGGCACCAGGGTTCGACCACTTACCTTGAGATCCCGATTTTGAAGTGTGGTTCAAAAGTCGGGTAACTTAACCTAGCGGCTGCCCCGAGAATTATGTCAGAACGACAGGACATGTCCGCTGAGTGACCCCGGAGGACATGATGCTGTTGGGGGCACAGCAGGGGCCAGGTCGTTTTTTTTTGTCTTCTGGACCTCAAGAGGCCCTACTTTCACAGCAGTCAATGAGGGTAAATAATTTTTTTTTTACCCTGCGGCATTGTTAAAAGAACATCCCAGGAATCCATTTCCTTCCCCTTGGGATCCATCATGCGGGGTGCCCAATGCAGTTCCATGCACTGCGCACCATGCGCGGACGTGCGCATGCTATCAACACCTGCACGCATAGGCATTGTTAGCACAGCATTTGAGAGCCCTGGAATATAGCTGTCTTGTGCACTTATCATTGCCTAAATGCATGTGTGCACATATAAGGACCGGGGGTGAATTAATCCGCGGGTGAATTAATCCATTTGGCACTTGCATGCAGTCCACATGCTGCTGGGCTGCACGGCTAGCCCCCCCCCCTTCAGACTTACGTTTGCCATGGTATGGGGGACCTGTGGCCCGAGGTCCGGCCCCAACGGCCCCTTCCCCTGGCTGGGGCAAGGTCCAGAAAATCACACTCTGCGCACACGCTTCTGAGGCCCACCATGCTGCATTAATAGTGGCGCCGTTCACTGCCACCGGTCGACCCCACACAAGGACTGCGCCTCAAATTGCCGACCCATGCGCGCCATTGGGCCGCGGAGTCGACCCCCTCGAAGGCCCTCTGCGTGGCCGCCGGCCCATCGGGTGCGGATTCGCGCTGTGGCAGCAAATCCGACGCACTAACGCGTTGCCGATGCTCAACAATGAAGTTATCCGCTGCGGGGCGGAGGGGAGAGGCTGCTGCATGATGGCTGAAGGGGGGACTATGTGGTGTTGCTGCATAGGGCATGAGGCAGCCCTCCCCGGCCCCCAATCCACCTCCTGGCCCTCCCCCAGCCCCCCCGAAGCCATGCATGCCAGCATGGGTCCTAGACCAACCTGAAGCTTCAATGGGGGGCCATGACCTGCTGCGTAGGGGGCGCAGATACCCCATGGATGAATTCGCCCCTCTGCTCGCGCAGCTGCCCTGTTGGGGTGTAGACTTTACACCCTCCCATCGTGCATTTCAGGAGGGTGGCAGGAAATCTGAAGTTGGCATAGAAAAGCCTTTGTTGTCAGCTATCTTCTCACACCTTGATCATGCCAAACGACCCAGAAATGAATATGCAGCAGGGGCTCAAACCTATACATGGATTAATTCACCCCCGGTCCTTATAGTTATGACTGATCCTGTGTGGGTGCGTGCCCAGATCACCATGCGAGTAGGACGCCAGGTGAGGACAAGTCCTCGCACACGCTACGCCAGGTGTTTGCGTGGCATGCGTCGCTTCTTGAAGCATATAGGTGCCCTTTCACGCCTCGAGCGCCGCCCAGACGCTGCGTCTGGGCCTCGGCCGACCCAACAGAGGGTCTCCCCTCCGCCGTCCATCGCAGCCACTCGGCAGCATTTCCGCGCTCCCTCGGGCAGGAATACTCTCATAGACGACTATACACAGCTATGTGTAGGCCCGAGTGTACTGCGACTGCCTGTGCATCGGCAGCGGGGTGGACACCGGGGAGAAGGAGAGAAGGAAAGAAGGAGAGAAGGGGGGAAGGAGAGAGGGAGGGAGGGAGGGTGAGACAATGAGTGACAGAGTGAGTGAGAGAGGGAAAGTGCACGGCTCGGTACAGGAACAGCACGGATTGGCACAGGAACTGCCACAGACTGCCCTGGTAATTACGGGCCTACATGCTTGGTGCCTAAGTTCACAGTTCGATACGAAAGATCTTCCGTACTTACTTTGGTACAGCACTGGAGCTTACCAAAGTCATGTAAGGTATCTGAGCTACCATAGGCGGTTATCCTTTTGCCCCAGTTAACCGCTGTCCCAGCTGCGCCAGGGGGGGCTGTCACTGCAGCTGTGGCTGGTGCACCTGTAGCTGCTACAGCTGTGGCTGGCGCACCTAGGTACAGACCTGTACTTGAAACCCTTAAGCCTTCACCCTTAACCCCGAACCGCGAACCCTGAACCTTGGCACACCTGTACTGGAACGTTGCGTGCGCGACGTAGGGCTCAAGGCCGAGCTCGCAGAACTTATGCTGTGCGGCATGAGAGTGAGAATGAGAGTGCGAGCGGTGGAGAGAGTGGGAGTGACTTTGCACGTCGCTTGGCTCGAGGCCGAGCTCTCAGATTTGGTTTTCGCGCAGCGAAAGAGAAAGAGTGAGATAGAAAGAGAGAGAGTGAGAGTGTGGGTGGGTGAGTGAGTGTGCGCACCGCACAGCTCAAGAACATCCTCACGCCGTGACGGAATGTGTGCAATTCACACACACACACACACACACCAGGAGTTTCCTTCCCGATCGGGAAACGAAAAATGCATGCCCGGAGGTCGCGCCTCCGATGGTTTTTTTGGGGGGGGGGGGGGCGTTCCGGGAACTACGTGCAGAGGCTTTTTGTGTGGGGGGGAAGTGTGAACTCGCCGATTTTCGCACTTTTCGTAGCGATTCTTCGGGCTGCAGCCCAAAATCCCTACGAAAACGGAAAAACTCTTCGGGAAAAACGAAAGGATGACTGACCCCAAGGAAAACCCTGACATGCACACACACACACACACACGCAGAGAGAGAGAGAGACACATACACACCTGCGTGAAGTACGTGTGCCCGCTGCAGAAGATCGATGACGGCAGCATGCCCATCGTGAGCTTGCCGTTGTCGCCCTGTGCGAGCAGCATAAGTGATTGCAAGGGCCAGTTACTTCTACACTTCTGCTACTGTTACGCACAGATGTGTGCTGGGGGGGGCCTCCGGGCGCGTACATGTAAAACCGTGTAAAACCATGTGCTGGGGGGGAGGGGGGCGGAGAGGCAGACACAGACATGGAGAGAGAGAAAGAGAGATAGAGAGAGAGAGAGACACAGTCAAACCTCCCACAGGTTCTTGTTGCTGCTGTTGGACGCTGTGTGGCCGAGGCGCGCGAGGTCGTTGAACGCAGACTGGTCCCACAGGCTCGGGTCCTCCAGCTTCTTGACCCAGTTAGCTGCAGTGGGGCAAACAGCATGTGGGGCAAGTGAGTGGGGCAAGCAGCATGGGTGGGGTGTGTGTTGTGTGAGGTAGCTGTTGCAAGCGCTGGAGGGGGGGGGGGCTGGCGGGCGGGCACTTCTTTCTCACACCTCTCCCCCCCTGTCTGTGTCTGTGCCTGTGTCTGTGCTGCTGGCAGGGCTGCTGGCAGGGCTGTGTGCTTGTTGGCGTAGAGCGTTGGCGCAGAGCAGGGGTCGCATGGGGCGTGTTGCATGCGACGTGTGCGCTGTAGCAGCGAGCTGCTCAGGTTTGTAGGGGTGCCTGCGGGGCGTGTTCAGGGGGGGGCTGTGGTGGTGCGCGATGTTGGGGCGCCAGTCGCGACGAGAAAAAATGGCGATAGTAACGTTTGTATTTTTTGCATCGAGAGAGACAGGAGAGGGCACCGTAGCGTGCTGCAGGCGTCTCGCATGCTCCCAGGCCCCGAGAGTGTATCTTGAGGTCGCGTGGGCATCGTCGCGTCTGTGCATGGGGTTGCATGGGAGAGGGGTGCATGGGGAGAGGTCAGCGTCGTGAGTTGTCCGAACGATGCCGCGTAGGCGGACATAGGCTGTGTTAGTTCCGTTCGCATGTGCTGTTGAGGTGCTGGGGAGCGGCGTTGCAGTGTGCGGTTCAGAGTCAGGGGTCGGGTCCACGCCATCTGTCGTTTGCATGTATGGTTCGTTCCTGGGAGCCACGGGGTGCGTGTGCTCCCCTGCTCGTCCGGTGTGTGCTTTTGCGTTGGGCATGGTCGTCGACACGCTTGGACTAGGCCATGGGAAGGGCCTATCCTCCTGAGCTGTACTGGAGTCCCCAACGGTATGACTCCAGACAAGCCAGGGCACGTCGGCGCCAGCCAGCACCAGACCGAGCAATGCGAGTGCAATGCATGACGTTGCATGCACCCGTCGCACGGTCCTGCCACCCATTGGCGCGGGGGCAATCCGTGCCATGGTCAGCGGTACTGGCTGTCGCGATGCCATCGCAGCAGCGGCTGTATTACTCCGTCATCGGCGAGGAAGCCCAACAGCAGCAGAAGTCCGTCATGTGTTATCTGTGGCGTACGTTCCCTGACGCTGCATGTTTGTGAGGCCACGGTCTCTCGCCTGTTTTGTCATGCTTGCAGGTGGGTATATGCTCCTTGCCAGACAAGTCTCTCAGAGACTGCTGTTTGGGATAGAATAGCCGGCAGGAGAGGTAGCCTATTGGCAGGGAGCCGGCGGTTCTCTAGTACATTTAAGTGGGCTGGAGTATCGGCGGGTGATCTCTAGTAGAAGAGTAGCCTGCTAGGCTGGAAACCCCGTGTTACTTGTTACTTGTTACTTGCAGGTGGGTTGTGTTTGTTGTATTCGTTCCATTTGTTAACCATCACTGCGACCTCCTCATTTTTGCGCAAGCCTTCCTGATGAGATTCGGTGCTGCAAGCACTGAGTCATACGGCACGGCAGCCATGCATGGTATTAGTTGGTTGGGGGTTTCGGTTGATGCGCGTTTGCGTTCTTCCTGGTAGTAGGAGGTGTAGCGGTGTGAGAGTTTGTTTTCTCTGGCTGCGAGGCGTCAGACTCACTTCTGATCCTCGTGTGTCTGCCGCCCCCCCTTCTGCTGCCTTCCCCCTTCGCACAGGTTAGAGGGAGAGGGTGCCCTTGCAGTCTGGTGCCTGGCCTTTGCCCCAGCCTGCCGCCCGCATAAGCCCGATGGGCTCGTTCTGCAACCCCCCCTGCTCACTACTCCAATCCCCATGTAACACTTCTGATCCTCGTGTGTCTGCCGTCCCCCCTTCTGTTGCCTTCCCCCTTCGCACAGCCGTCGCTGTATTCCATCACTTTTCTGGCTCTGGTTTTGCCCCTTAACAGGACCCGTTTGCGAAGCAACTCTCCAGTGGGGGGCAATACTGCTTTTGTCAGGGGGGGGGTGAGGGATGGTGCTGAGGCACTCCGGGCCGTGTGGGGCCCCGGGGGTGGCGGAGGAGTTGAGGTGGGAATGAGTTAGGGGCGTGCCGCCTCAGTGATTGTCGAGTGTGGACATGGGCTTGCGTGCCTCTGGCTGGCTCTCAGAACCGTGTGTAGTAGTTCTTTGCGGTTCGTCACAACGGGGGACTGTGCTGGGGGGCTGTGTGTGCAAGCCTTACTGGCTATTAGCTTTTGGGGGGCCTTGTGCTTTTATTCAGCGTTCAGAGGCGTTCCGTTGTGTTACGCTTTCGACAACGACCATCACCAACCAGCTAGAAACAGCAGCAAGCACCAACCAGCTTCAAACAGTAGGAGCAAGCAAGCCCTGCGGTCAGCCCTGCTTCTTGTGGCGGCTGCACACGGTCGGGGGCTTGTACGCCGCAGCCGCAGCTGTGGCAGCACCGGTGGCAGCCTCGCGCGCAGCCACACGCTCCGCATACGCGTTGCTGCTCCAAGAGCCCGCAATGCCGTGCGCGTTGGCGGGGTCGTGCGAATACATGCCGATAAGGTTGGAGTCGCACGGAAGCACGAAGCCGCGCCCGCGCGCTCTCTTGCGGGCTGTGCTGAACTTGCATGTGGCGGTGTTGATCATGCCGTTGGCAGTCCGCTCAGATGGCTTGAACGCGGCCGAGCCCTTGAGGTCAGAGAAGAGGAGCTCGCAGCAGTTGGACGACACTGCACGCTCATTCAGCTCCCATCACAGCTTGCGAGGCATGCGGCCCATCACTTGCAGTCGCATCAACGCGTTCCCCAGGAAGCTGTTCACCTGCTGGCTGCTGAGGCCGTGCACGTGCGTAGGCGCGCTATTGCTTGGCAAGAGCAGCCAGTTGCCGAGCAGCTGCTGCATCATGTGGCTGCGGAGCTCGAGCGCTAGCGTGCGTAGCTGCGACGGAATGCTGCGCGCATCCATGCCTTCAAACCCGCCTTGTGCGCTGTCTCCAAGAAGATGGCGTCGATGTGGAAGCCGAGCTGGCGCAGTGCGCGCCGCAGTTCCCATGACGCCCACACCGCCTGGGCGCAGCGCACATGCTGCAGGGTCAACAGAAGGTTGGCCTTGACCGTAGCCGCAACGTGCACGTCGAGAAGCTTGATCTGCTTGCGCTCTCCAGACACCAAGGTCTCGACGATGAGGGTGCCGTAGCCCTTGATCTCGAAGCCGGGCTTGCTCTTGTCGGCCGTGTCGAGGAACGTCGGGGAGGAGACGGGCACGTAGTCATCGACGATGTCAGCGGCGTAGACAATGTGCGCGGTCGCGGCGGAGTCGATGAGGAAGATGCTCGGGTCGTGCGGCGGGTAGCTGCTCGTCCAGCCGGTCGTTATGCACGCGAGCGAAGGCGTGTCCGTGCGCCTCGGCCGGTCGCGGTCGAGCGACCCGTACTTCTCGCGGTCGGCAGCGCTCCACTTGGACTTGTTGGGGCACTGGCTGCGGAAGTGACCCTTCTCGTGGCAACCGTAGCACTCGCTGAGCGACTTGTCGGTGAGCGGCCTCGAGTTGCGGTTGCTGGAAGACGAGGAGCCGCTCGGGTGGTCGTTGCGCCAGTTGCCGCCGTTGCGGTCGTCGTGGCGCCTCGATGCGCTGCCGGACGCGACGTAGCTGACGGAGCCCACAGACTTGACGACCTTCTCCTCTGCGTTCATGAGGAGAGCCGTCGTGCTCTCGAGGTCCATGCCGAGCCCGTCGACGCCGCCGTGCGAGATCATCAGCCTCGCGACATCGTAGCAGCTGTGCAGTCCGTTGAAGATGTGAGCCAGCAGCTGGATGTCGTCGTACACGGTGCCCACGTCCTTGAGCCGCTCGCGCGGTTGATGTACAGCTCGATTGACTCGCGCGGCTGCTGCTTGAGGTCAACCAGAAGAGCCATCGACTTAAGCTTGTTCTGGAGGCAGTGCTTCTTGAGTACAAGGCCCAGGCTGCGCCACATGGCAACGGCGGTGGGAAAGCGAGGCTCGTAGGTGTCGCACTGCGTCTGCTCCATGCAGATCAGCATGATCGCGTGAGCGTGCTTGTCGTGCGCCCTGACTGGGTACTCGTCCTCTGGCCCAACGCCGTCTGCGTACTCGAGGATGTTGTTCATGTGCTCGCCCAGGATGAAGTGGAGGGAGATTGCAGTGCGCCAGGGGCGAAGCGCGTTCGGGTCGCTGCCGAGCTTCTTGATGCTCTGGTACGAGGTCATCAGAGGGAGCTTGGACCTCGCAGTGGGCGCGAGGCTGACGGGCGCGGCGGCGGCATCATCATCGGCCATCGTAGCTTGACGCTGACTGCGTCACGATGTCGCGATGAACGTCACGCGGGGTCACACAAAAAACGTGAAAACCTGTTGCGTTGGTGGTCGACAAACCACGCTGCGAGGGCAGACTGGGCCGTCTCACGCAGACTGAAGCACGTAGGCGGCCGAACTGCCGGGCCTTACGGCGTGAGTTTCTCAAACGTTCACAGCGACGACTGTGGGAACGTAGGAACTTGTTCTGAACTTGTGTCGTGCCGTGCCGCGCCGAGGTGAGCGTGAGGGGCCCATAACCTGATGGGATACAATGGCGGCTGTGCGAAGGGGGAAGGCAGCAGAGGGGGGGGCGGCAGACACACGAGGATCAGAAGTGTTACATGGGGATTGGAGTAGTGAGCAGGGGGGGTTGCAGAACGAGCCCCTCGGGCTTATGCGGGCGGCAGGCTGGGGCAAAGGCCAGGCACCAGACTGCAAGGGCACCCTCTCCCTCTAACCTGTGCGAAGGGGGAAGGCAGCAGAAGGGGGGGGGGCGGCAGACACACGAAGATCAGAAGTGAGTCTGACGCCTCGCAGCCAGAGAAAACAAACTCTCACACCGCTACACCTCCTACTACCAGGAAGAATGCAAACGCGCATCAACCGAAACCCCCAACCAACTAATACCATGCATGGCTGGCGTGCCGTATGACTCAGTGCTTACAGCACCGAATCTCATCAAAAAGTCAGGGACCCTCAAGCCAAAACACCCCGGTCCGCAAGGAAACCCCGGGGAGTACACACATGTAGTTAGGCTCCCCCCCACACAAAAGCACTGGACACGGTTGGATGCTTGCGTGCTCGACAAAGTTGACAAGCCACATAATGGTGCTACTGGTGCAGACGCGATCCAGCTGCCTACTAGTGTGGACTGGCCCCACACGCACCTGCCTCGCCCTATTTGACTTTTTCGATCTTGACTGACTGAGCTTGACCTATGTAGATTCATACACAAAGGGGGAAGGGGGGGGGGCAAATTAAAAAGTTTGAGACCTCAGTTGACTTATTTTCAAAACGCATTTTCAACCCCCCCCCAGTACACCCAGGCCTTATCTGCTGGAGCTGAAACTTGGTGGGTAGCTTCGCAACATCATTCCCATCACATCGCACTATGTGGGAGGTTGCTTAACCCAGTCCTACTCCTGAAATAGGCCTCGGAAGACGGCCACACGCCCCGGTGCAGCCCCACACACCAAGGTCCCTTCCACACCCTTCCAACTAATGAACCACATGAATGACCATGGATCCCTGTCGGTAGACAAATCCATCGCGTCCTTCCCCATCCCAATCGGAGGTCTGCAGAGCATTCTGGCTCCGAGGGGGTGTGAACCAGTGGTCCACACCAATCGCCCGGTGTGGACCCTCTCACACCCCCACACCACTGCACTATCTATTGGGGGTGTGGGGGATCTTAGGGTGGATTTGGACTCCTCTTGACGAGAGCAATCCAGCGCACCAACTCTTGTGTCAAACGGATGTCAGAATAAAAAGTTGCATACAAATTCTGAGAAACGGTCCAGACCCTCCCCCCCCCGAATTCCCGTTTTTTTACAGTGGATTTCTCCCTCATGTAGGCAGGGGAAGGGCATGGCGACGGTCCGATGTGGAAATTCGAAGTAATTGGTGTGTGTTCCTCACTTCTCTGCCCCCCCTCCTGCCTGACACAAATAAAAGACCCTACACGCCATACCTCCCATGCAGGACGCCATACCTCCCATGCAGGACGCCATGCGGCACCGACCTCGACGAGTTGATCGACGAGCGGAGGAGCTGGCGCCCGTCAATGCATGCTGGACATCGGTCAAGATGGCTGCTCGTGGGGGCGAGCTTCCATCAGGGCTTCAGCGGTGGTGACCGCCGAGGCAACAACAGAGTTTATCCGCTTCCCCATCGCAGCGTTTGTCACCGCGCTCACCCTCGGGGGCACTCGTCTGCCGGTGACTGGCGTCGGCATTGCTCTTCAGGCAGCCTGCCATGACGACTCTGTTTGCCCAGGCCCCCCTGGAGGTGGGACCTGGCCATGCATGACGCATGGGGCGCAGGCAGAGCCCCATGCATTGGAGTTGGACAACCATGCACTATGCCAGGCGGGGACTTTTCTGCTTCAGCGCCGCCAGTCGGCACAGCCGGCGTGGTTGGCCTCAAAGGCCAAGAGGAGGACGGTCCTTTCCTATACGCTCCTTGCCAGACATGTCCCTCAGGGACTTGTTTGGGTCTAAACTAGCCGGCGGGAGCGGTAGTCTAGACGGTAGGTAACCGGCTGGTGGCTGTCGTCCTTCACAGGGCGGTGGCACTAGGACTAGTGTTGTCTTAGCTGGAATGCCATGTAACTGTAACTGTAACTGTAACACGCCATACACAAAAAAACTCCGGCGCGGGTCACACCTCGTTTTTTTACCTTGGGCCCGCCCTCCGGCCACAGGAGGGTTTGGGTGTGGAGCCTGCACTGTGGTGCTTGGTGCCCGTCACCACGTGTTTGGCGCTACCGTGGGCTACTTTGGTAGCTTGGTAGGCCTCGTGCTGCTTGGTGGGCCTCGTGCCTGTTTTTTCTTGTGTCCCGCAGGAGCTGGCACCGAACGTGTGACCGCCGGCGGTGGATGTAAACAACAATTAAATGCCTGCAGAGTCCCCCCCCCCCCCGTGGATATCGCCTTTCATACATGAGTTACGGGAGGTTACGGGGCACTTCGCGATGGTGAGTACCTGTAAGCCCCGTTACTGGAGGTTAGGGTTTACGGGAGGTCACACTTACAGTTACAGTTACCCTGGGCACAAAAAAGTCGGAGCGAGAGCGAGAGAGAGAGCGCATTCACGGCAGACACGCTCTCTTCGTCAAATGCTATCTTTGGTGTTTCTTCTTCTATCTTTAGCCTTGACGGGCGCGGAGGGTGAGATGAGAATGGGGTACTCTCTTGATCTGACGGACAACCGGGTCCTCACTGACGCCCACTGTCCACCGCAGGATGGGCCCCTGCGGTGGCCGGCGTGGAGGCATTCAACCCACACGGCTGTCCGACATGGATTGCAGAGTATGCTGATTTCCACAAGGCGATGCGCGGTCGCGATGATGCCAAGTACCTTGTTTTGCAAGCAAACGTGGGTGCAGCGGGGGGGTTGGGCGACCGTCTCCGCGCTATGATGTACTCGACGAGGTTGGCGGCCTCATCGTCTCGTGTGATTCTTTTTACGTGGGCGCACCTCAACATTACTGACTACCTCGTGCCTTCAGGCGGGATAGATTGGCGCGTTGGAAACACAGGCTACGATGAACACCAGACACCACTCCCCACGTTGCAACGGATTATTAGTTTGAGAGATATATACGGTGTCTCGAACTTTAGCGCCCAGGTTCAGCAGCAGAGCGAGAAGTACGTGCGCATCATTACCAATGAGCTGATTGACGGCCCATGTGAGGGCTGCCCAGCCCTTGATGCGTGGGGGAATGGTGCCCGGTGCCTGTGGCAAACTCTTTGGCGCTTCCACCCCGAGATCACCCGTGAGGCGGACCAGGAGCTGATCAGTCTATTTGGAAGCACACATCCAGTGTTCACGGCAATTCATCTTCGTGCGGGTGGGATGATCGGTGAAATGCGCAGAATTGGGCTCCAACCGCACGAAACACCCGAGAGCAGACTGCAAGCAGCAGTGGCATGCAGCAGCGTGCTCTCGGCTCGAGGAAACCTGCCCGTTCTGACGCCGGTGCTTCTGGTTACAGACAACATCCGTCTGCGTACTCACATCTCGTCTGCAATGAATGTCAGCTTTACCAACGTGTTTGTTTCGAATATTGTCCCGGTTCACATCAATACCAATAAATTACACTCTCAAGCCCAAGAATACCGCGGCAGTTGGATTGAGCTGCTATTGCTAGCAAGAGCACACTGCGTGGTGCTCACCATTTCCTCGGGCTACAGTCTCCAGGCTTTCCTCGCTGGCAATCATTCGTGCTACACTTCAATTCCCATCCAACACCAAACTGAAGGCAGCTGCTCTCAGCTGCGGTAATCAGTTGGGAAAACCCTTATCGGGAGGCACTACCCGCTGAACTGGGTGGGCAAATCAACTTATTATGCCAGCTTCCCCAAATCCAGGACACAAGCTCGGTGGCGTGCCCTGGAGGGCGGGGCGATGATTAAACAATTATATTGTTTTACCCCCCCCCCCCCGTGAAGGCTCACAGTCCCCACAATCACACATGTCGCACATATCTAGATCTGCTGCGAAGTTGAGCGCGCGCGCCGTTGGGGTTTTGAGATCTGTGGTGAGATTGTACAAAGGTTTGGAGATTATTTGAGAAGGTCGGAGGACAACATTGATTTGTAAACAAACAAAACAAACCGCCGGCGTCCGATTGCCACCGATTGCCATCCTGCGGCTACCCACAGCGCTGTTGCAGCTAACCCCCCTAGCAGCGACAACCAGTTAGCATCGTAATTCGCAGCACTGAATACGAGGGGGTAAAGTTGCACACACATTAGCATGGTAGGAGAGGCGTAGGGGGGTAGGCGTCAGCAATAGCATGATAAACTGCTCTACGGAATTAACCGGTGATAGCGACGACATAAGAGGGGTATTCCCCGCCTATGGCCCCCCTAATCGTTGTTTTGGGGGGGGGGTATCTACCTAGAGCCCGGGGGTTGTAACTCGTCACTGTGGAAATGCACGCTCTACCCCCCTGTTTAGGGGGTGTAAATTAGGCCCTGAATCCACTGCGGCATTGGGACTGTTTGATGCTTGTGGTGCCGCGTTGTTCATCTGTGACCACTTTCCATCCTCGTAGTGACTCTGGGTGGTAGGCATCTCCGTGCAGCGCCTCTGTGAGTGCGCTGGCCCGTGCTTGTTCTGTGTTGTATGTGCTCCGTCGGGTGAGGCTAGTAAACACTCTCTCGGCGGTTTGCTGTTTGTAGTTGTGGCCAAATGTGGCCGGTGCCTTGAGGATTCTGGTCTGGATCTGTTTAGGCAGCATGCAGATGGGCTGGGCCCCGGCTGGGTCCTCTGCCTTGACGGCCGTCGTCCGCGTGCGCCGTGTCCTGTGTGGTTTCAGGCCCCTCGGTCGTTGGGTGCGTGTTGCCTGTGTCCCGTGTCTGTGTGGGTCCTGGTGGCCCCACGGGCGCATTCACCAGGTTTGCCTGCTGGTGGGTGTTTTGGCCAGCCCGATTCGTGGCGTATTCGGTGATGAGGTGTTGGTCCGGGTGCGACACCACCGTCGTGGCGACGTTCGGGTGCTCGTCCGGTGTGGCTAGGGCAGTGAGGTGTATGTTGTCCGGGTGGATGCGCCTCTCTGGATGAGGTTTTTGTCTGTGACTTGGCCCCGCCTGGCGCGGTTCTGTGCCATCGGCGGGGGGCTCGTTGAGCAGCGCGGCTAGGTGGTCAAGGGCGACCACTTGGGGAGTGCCAACGAGTTTGCGCAGGCCTGTGAGTGCTTTGCATTTGAGGATGTGGGAGCCCCCGGGCTCTACCAGCTCACCCAGGTGGGTGATTCCGAGCTCAAACAGGGGGGCTAGGAAGTCGCAGTCCTGGAGCGCGTGGTGTGTGGGGTTCAGCTGTCGTCAGGGTTGCACGGTACGTGAGTACGCGTACGTACGTATTTTTCGTACGTACGTACGTACGTACGTGAGGGAGCGTATATACGTACGCCCTGTACGCAGCACTAGACGCCGTTTACTTGAAAAACAAAAAGGTCATAACTCACGCTCCTGTGCTTGGATTGGAACCATTCCACTTGCATTGGAAAGCTTGTTACAAAAGCCATCCAGATCACTGTTCGTTTGCAGCAGTGCACTGCAGTAGGGGGGTGGGCCTGGGGTTCTGCTGCAGCACCACGCGCGCGCGCTCACAACGGTGCACACAACAACGGATTAACTCACTGGCCTGCCCTGCGCCACTCCCTTGCCCTGCGCCACAGGCTCATGGGTCTCACTTCCGGGGGCACGCCCAATGGCATGCGCTTGTCAACTGTGAATTGTTTTTGTGTGTTTGTATTTTTTTTATTTTTTAGAGAGAGATCGTTACACTTTATGGCAGCAGCGGCAGGGAAGCCTTACTTGCTGTTTTAGGGGTTTATGATTACACGAACGCTGAAGGTGCACAGCTTTATGCTTCTCAGCATGTGGTGTGCTGTAGTACTTGAGGTATAGGGTGAGGTTCGATACCCCAAAGAGCAACTATTCTTTTTGCTTTAAATTAGATTATGCCTGGGTGGATCGCAAGTCGACCAGACAAACACAAGCGGTCTGATACAGCTTCCCGATGGCAGGGTCCCCAGGGAGGGGAACACACGCGTGCCGACGCACACGCACAAGCTTGCCGGGCGCAGCACTCGCAGCGGCGCGGCACTCGCAGCGGTGCGGCACTCCACACGCGCGTGCTGAAGCACACGCACGCGTGCCGACGCACACACGCACGCGTGCCGATGCCCCCCCCCCCCCCACACACACACACAAACGTGCCGGCAGCAGCGGCGCAGCGGCGCAACGGCACAGCGGCGCACTCGCAGCGGCCGCTCGTCACACGCACTCGATCCTTCCCCCCCCCCCTCCCCGTGCCGCTCGGCCGGGCAGCGGCGCGGCGCGGAACTCGCAGCGGCGCGGGACTCCACACAAGCGCGTGCTGAAGCACACGCACGCGTGTCGACGCACACACGCACGTGTGCCGACGCACACACACACACACACACACACACACACACAGACACACGCGCGTGATGGCAGCAGCGGCGCAGCGGCGCACTCGCAGCAGCACCTCGACAAACGCACTCGATCCTCCCCTCCTTCCTATGCCGCTCGGCCGGGCAGCGGCGTGGCGCGGCGCTCGCAGCTGCGCGGCACTCCACACACACGCGTGCTGAAGCACAAGCACGCGTGTCGACGCACACACGCACGCGTGCCGACGCACAAAACACACACACACACACACAAACACACGCGTGACGGCAGCAGCGGTGCAGCGGCGCAACGGCTCAGGGGCGCACTCGCAGCGGCCGCTCGACACACGCACTCGATCCTCCCCTCCCTCCTATGCCGCTCGGCCGGGCAGCGGCGTGGCGCAGCGCTCGCAGCGGCGCGGCACTCCACACACGCGCGTGCTGAAGCACAAGCACGCGTGTCGACGCACACACGCACGCGTGCCGATGCACAAACACACACACACACACACACACACACAAACACACGCGTGACGGCAGCAGCGGTACAGCGGCGCAACGGCTCAGCGGCGCACTCGCAGCGGCCGCTCGACACACGTACTCGACCCCCCCCCGCCTGTGCCGCTCGGCCGGGCAGCGGCGTGGCGCGGCGCTCGCAGCGGCGCGGCACTCCACACACGCGCGTGCTGAAGCACACGCACCCGTGTCGACGCACACACGCACGCGTGCCGACGCACAAACACACACACACACACACACACACACGCGTGACGGCAGCAGCGGTGCAGCGGCGCAACGGCGCAGCGGCGCACTTGCAGCGGCCGCTTGACACACGCACTCGACCCCCCCCCCTCCTGTGTCGCTCGGCTGGGCAGCGGCGAGGTGCGGCACTCGCAGTGGCGCAGCACCCCACACGGACGCGTGCTGACGCACACACACACACACGCGCGTGAAGGCAGCAGTGGTGCAGCACGTACCCAAGGGGTGGATGTGTGCGTCCCTGTGGTCGCCGCCGCTCGTCGCACGCAGCGCCAAACAGCGGCTCGGCCTCACATCACATAATGGCCTTAGTATGTGTGTGCGCGCGTGTGTGTGCGTATGTGTGGTGGTGGGGGAGGCGCACGTGTGTGTGCGTGTGCGTGTGTAGGCGGTCAGGTGTGCATGTGCTGTGGTCGGTGTCGCTTGTCGCACGCAGCGAGTACCCAGGGGAGGGTGTGTGCGCATACGCGTGGCTGCCGCCGCTCGTCATCTCCCCAACTGTGTTGCACCCAAACTACTGTCACGGTCTATGCTGAGCGACAAGTCGGTATCGTCATCACAGCAGCCCCATCATCTCCCCAACTGTGTTGCACCCAAATCAGCAGCCTGCAGCACACCACGCACGCACGCGCTCGCACCGCACCACAAACAGAAACGGCAGCAGCTCCATGCCCTCTGCCTGGATTTGAACAATTCGACTTGCATTGGAAAGCTTATAACACGGGCATCCTGTATGACCTCAGTATGCAGCATTGCACTTCAGAAGGGGGGGAGGGGGGCCTGGGAGGTGCTGCAGCACACCACGCGCGCACGCGCTCGCACCGCACCACAAACAAAAACGGCAGCAACTCTCTGCCCTATGACTGGATTTGAACAATTCGACTTGCATTGAAAAATGGAAACACGGGCTGTCCAGACGACTCCTAGTATGCAGCAGTGCACTGCAGTCAGGGTGTGTGTGTCTGTGTGTGTGTGTGTGCTGGGGTTTGTGTGCGGCAGCTCACCACGCGCGTGCACGCGCACCACCCAAAAAAAACGGCAGCAACTCTCTGTACTCTGCCTGGATTTGAACCATTAAACTTGCATTGAAAATAGAAACAGGGGCTATCTAGATGATCTCTAGTATGCAGAAGTGCACTGCAGTCAGGGGCTGGGAGGGGGGGGGGGGGGGGCTGCAGCACACCACGCACGCACGCGCGCATGCACTGCACCACAAAAATCGGCAGCACCAGCACCAACAGGAGCACCACCATTCCCACTTTTATTTTAGGAGCCAAATATACAAAGGAGCCAAATCTGTCTAGTCCACCAGCATCATCTCGAGGTCGTCGTCCTCCTCTACCAGCTCCTCCACCTCCGACATGTGCTCGTCCTCCTCCACATCCTCGTCCTCCTTTCCGTCCAGCTCCCACATCCACGGGATGGGCAGGCCCTGCAGGCCCGAAGCCGCCTTGCGCGCCTTCATGCGCACCAGCTTCATGTTGGAGAAGATGTCGACGAGCTTGCTTGTGCGCGTCGCCCGCAGGCGGTTGCGCCTGCGGTTGTGAATGAACTCGTACATCGACCACGCGCGCTCCAAGCCGCTTGAGCTCACGCAAATGCTCAGCAGGCGCATCGCCACCTTGCTGAGCTCGGGCGCCTTTGGCAGCGCGAACTCATACCACCACAGGTGCGCCGGCATCTTGCGCGCCGCCTCCCACATCACGAGGTTGGTGCCCGAGCTCATCTTGAGCTTGTAGTCGAGCCACTGCAAGCGCACTTCCACGTACTCCTCGGCCGAGTTGGTGAGGCGCTCGAGGATGCGGTTGAGACCGAGCACGACCTCGCCGTTAGGGTCGTGGCTGATGATGTGGCCCCAGGACTCCGGATCCAGGCAGTACGCAGCCCCGAGCGCGTCGCGGTGCAGGAAGTTCCAGCGGCTCGTGATCAGATCGATGAGGGCGGCCTTGATCGAGCCCGCCTCGAAGCAGCTGTTGTGCTCGGCGTCAACGATGCTCGGCATGAACAGGTCCTCCTCGGTCACTTTGTAGCGAGGGCCGTGCTCCGCCTTGAGCGACGCCGTGCGGTACTCCTTCCACACAGCCTGCTTGTCGACATCGCCGAAGCACGCCTCGACCCACACGAGCAGCATGCTGAAGCGGTAGTATAGCTTGCCGATGCCGGGCTTGTTGGAGTCGCAGAAGCGGAGCAGAGCGTAGATGGGCTTGCAGATGTCGACCAGAACTCGAGCTGCAACCAGGCGTCGTCGTCCAGCACGTTGTTGCGCACGGTCTTGGCCATCTGCGCCGCCTTCTCCGTTGCAGAGGGCACAGCGGGCCCGGGCTTCAGCGCGCCCGCGTGCGAAGGCGTGGCAATGACAGACTTGAAGGACGGCTTGCGCAGGCGCGGGCTCTTGCCCTTGGACGCCTGGGGGCACGACGGCGCAACACCGCCCGCGCCAGACGACGAAGCACCGCCCGCTGTCTTCTTCTCCTTCGGCGGCGACGGCGGTGGAGCGATGCCCTTCTTGTGCGTCTTCGGCAGGTGGTCGAGGTACTTCTTGTTGCGGACAGAGCTCTCGAGGTCGGCGCGCATCTCCACCACGCGGGAGATCATGATCAGCGCCGTCCCAAAGCGCGTGCCGCCTGCATGGGGTGTGGGGACGGTGTGTGTGTGTGTGTGTGTGTGTGTGATGAGGCTTCGAAGCAAGCAGATGCAATCATCTCGCATGCAATCATCTCGCATCGACTAACACAGCCAGAATAAATCCTCACCTGGGAGCACCAGCTCTTTCTTGGACCCCTTCTTGGACTCCTCCCTCAGCAGCGCCTGGGCCCACTCGTACTTGCGGAAGTATACCACGATCTGGTGCGCGATGTCGATGGCGTCCTTGGCCCATGGGAGCTTGCCGATATCAGCCAGCAGCAGGTCCGTGCCGTGCGCGGCGCATGGCAGGTGGAGGAGCCACGGGTAGCGCGCCTCGAGGAGCTTGCCGCATCCCTTCTCGTTGCTGGCGCTGTCGGTGATGAACGCCTTGACGGTCTTGGCGCCGACAGCCTCGATCACCTTCACCGCGTGCTCAAACAGGTAATCAGCGGTCTGGCTCTCGCCCTCGGTGCTCATGCTGCCAAGGAAGCGGACGCTGCCGTTGCTCGTGTTGCCAACGTAGCCGATGATCTGGCGACTGGTCGCGTCCTTGTACGCGTCAGCAGCGACGGTCAACCCGAAGATCTCGACCTCGGTGTCGGCGCCGGACGCGCTCATGAGGTCCTGCACGTGCTCGTGCGCCTTGTCCAGCAGGTTGGTGCTCACAGCGTTGTACGTAGGCCCCTTCCAGGACACAGGCGCCTTCTTCACAGCCTCTAGCATCTCGAAGAAAGCGGGCGACCGGACGACGTTGAACGCGATGCCATTCTCGAGGAGGAACATGACCACAGCCATCGTGGCGGCGTCGGCGGTGTTGTTGTTGTAGTAGAGGTGCAAGCCGCCTGCGCAGGGGGGGGGAAGAGGGGGTAGACGTCATTGCATGAACTGGCCGCGCATTTCATGGCGCATGCATGCATCGACGCATGCATGCATGCATGCGCGCGCGCGCGTGTGGCACAGGCTCTAGGCACAAACGCACATCTACTGGAGGTGGTGTATCACACCTGCTGGGCATCCATGCTGCACTGCTGGCACGCGCATTGCAGCCACCCCACACCCCTACCTGGGGCTGCCGTGCCGTTCACGGTGATGCGGACCTCCTTCTCCTGCGCCTTCGCCACCTTCTCCTTCTGGCTTTCCTGGAGGAACTTCACGGCCGCCTTGCGACGCTCGATGCTCTTCAGGATGTTGCCAGGGGTGTTACCAGGTTTGCAGCCGCCGATCCCAGCGGCCTTGGCATGCTTGGCCCCCGCGAGGTGCGCCATCATCCTCGTGGGCGAGGTCGATGACCCGTACTTCTCGTTGCACTGCGTGCACTTCAGCTTGCCTCCCTCATCGATGAAGAACTGCCTCGCATCACCAGGCTTGGCGAACACCAACACCTCGTCCGCCATGGCTCGGCTCCAAGCCCACGAGCAGCGCGTGGGTGGGAGGCTAAGGGGGGGGGGGCGGCTAAGGGGGAGGAAGCCACGTTGTTGTGTGAACGTGTGACC
>VFSX01000134.1:0-62500 GCA_016618255.1 Chlamydomonas sp. UWO 241
AGCATTCACAGGATTCTCAACCTGTTACCCTTAACCCGGCTCTGAGCAGAAGCTGACCCCTTGTTGTTGCACCGAGAACGACATTGGACGTGTCGCAGGCCCCCCCCCCTGCTGAAGGGGGGGGGCACAGAAGGACTCGGTGAGGGGCACATCCCTAAGCCTAACTACATGGGAAAGGGGCTGGAAAAGGCGGTCAGTAGTGACCAACAGTGTGAGATTTGGTAATAGGTTAGAAAGCAAGCTTGCCCCCCGGTTATAGCGGATAAATATGTTCTTTCTGCATACTCCGTTTTGAGGTCGTCATCTTTGAGGCAGCTTTCACGTGTTAGACCCAGCGTGGGCATTTCTCAGGTGCGCCAGCTGCGGTGCACTGCAAACGGCACAGTCCACCGCAGCTCCACGGGAACCCACGCTTGGGTCCCCGCCACTATCGTGGCTGCCTCATTGACTCCTAATTCAAAACATCGTTCGCTTCAGGTCAATTATTCCTCCCGATCCTCTACAATCTCCAGGCTTGTGTTACGTATATCAAGGCACGAGACCAGAAAGTTGGCCATGTCACGCCCAAAACAAGGGTAAAGTAGCCCCGGGCTGGGGTTCATAAACGCCCGCATCTTCGCATCAAAGCCTTTATCGTCCCCAGGGACGCTCAGGAAAAGGGTGTGGAACTGTACGCGTGTCTCCGTATACGCTGGACACTCAAAAATCACGTGTGCCTCATCCTCCCGCATGCCACAAAGGCGGCAGAGCCTCTGGCTGCGTGGCTCTGCCTGCGCCGTGTGGCGCCCCTTCTCTATCTGCAGTTCATGCAGCCCCATTCTAAAGCGTGCGAGTGTCATGATCTGGGCGGCGCTGTTCAGCCCCGTCCAGAGCATTGGTGCGCCGCCACAGCCGTCTGCCATCCACCGCAAGTAAGTAAGCATCTTGAAGCGGTGTGACCATGAGTCAGGCACTAAGCGGACGACGCTGAGCTGGTTGGCGTCCTCTGGCAGCTCTGGTGTGCTGGTCTCTGATGCCAGCCAACCCGCCGCTGCTGTCTCTAGCAGACGGGCGATGCCCCCCGCCTCCTGGCCCCACACCAGCGTGTGCCCCACTGTGCTGAGGCACTCGCTCAGCTGTGCCACCCAGCTCTCTCGCACGCCACCCGCCGCTAGCTCCCAGCCCTCCCGCATTGCCGCCTTCAGCAGATCGCCATCCGGCCGCCGTAGCGCTTTCCCCCAGAAGCGCGCCGCCTGCCGCAGCCAGTCGGTCGACAGCGGTCGCCAGCCCACCTCCGTCGCAAGCAGCGATAGCTGTTGCCCACACCTGCGAATACGGAGGGCCTCGCGCACAGATTGCAAGTGCAGGGCTTCCATGGCGCGCCACTTGCGGCGCGCCGCCTTGGAGGGGCCCCCGTCCCCTCCAGCCAACCCCCACTTGTCGGCTGCCTCCGAGAAGATCCCCTGTACCCCCATGCCCGCCCCCGCCATCAACCCTGGGCCCCAGATCTCGCACCCGTAATTAATTACAGGTCGCACCAGTGCGTTGAGCATGTGCGCCTTTACTCCCACGTTGTGGAGGCCCATGGCATCGTATCTGCGCGCTAGGGCGAAGCGTGCACGATGGCCCGCCCCCTGCCTCTGCTCCAGCCCCGCGCCTATTGCCCGACGGCTCCCAAAAAGCATGCCCAGATATTTAAACTCGTGATTGATGGGCAGGTCCATACCAGCGTACTTCAGGGTCACCCTCCCCCTGGCGCTCGTGACCGGGCAGTACTGGTCGTTAAACACCACCCCCTCAGATTTGCGGACATTGACAGTGAGAGCGTGCGTCCTGCAAAAAACGTGAAGTGCATCTAGCAAGCGCTGGAGCGCCTCCGGCGTCTCTGCCATGAGCACGAGGTCATCTGCATACAAGAGTAACCGTAGGAGCCGCCTGTTTGCTCCTGTCCCTAGGTTCGTGCGTGTGTGTGGGGGGGGTGTGGGGGTCCCTGCAAGCTGGGCATTTCCACGGTTCTGTCTCGTCTCCGGAGGGGGCGTGGTAGTGCGTGCAGTGTTTGATGCAGGACGTGTGGTACGTCTTGTTGCAATCGTCGCACACTGGCATGTCTGTGTGCCGCCCATCTTGCGTTTTGCTGGCAGCGCGCCAGCAGATCTCACACGTGCACTCCTCATCCAGGATCGTTGCGTTCGGTGGCATGGGCTCCAGCCTCTCAATAGCATGGCCCGCCTTCTTGTACATGTTGAGGGACCACGCCTCGATGGTGTTGGGGAGCCACCGCACGAGGTATTGGGACCGTTTGGTGCGAGTGGTGCCGTGTTGTTCCTCTGTGACCACTTGCCATCCTCGCAGTGACTCTGGGTGGTAGGCGTCTCTCTGCTAGGCCTAGGCGATCCTGCTTTCCTCCGATGCTCCTTCTTCCTCGACGATGACGGAGTAGTACAGCCGCTGACCATGGCACGGATTGCCCCCGCGCCAATGGGCGGCAGGACCGTGCGACGGGTGCATGCAATCATCATGCATTGCACTCGCATTGCTCGGTCTGGTGCTGGCTGGCGCCGACGTGCCCTGGCTTGTCTGGAGTCATACCGTTGGGGACTCCAGTACAGCTCAGGAGGATAGGCCCTTCCCATGGCCTAGTCCATGCGTGTCGACGACCATGCCCAACGCAAAAGCACACACCGGACGAGCAGGGGAGCACACGCACCCCGTGGCTCCCAGGAACGAACCATACATGCAAACGACAGCTGGCGTGGACCCGACCCCTGACTCTGAACCGCACACTGCAACGCCGCTCCCCAGCACCTCAACAGCACATTCGAACGGGACTAACACAGCCGATGTCCGCCCACGCGGCATCGTTCGGGCAACTCACGACGCTGACCTCTCCCCATGCACCCCCCTCCCATGCAACCCCAGGCACAGACCCGACGATACTCACGCGACCTCAAGATACACCCTCGGGGCCTGTGAGCATGCGAGACGCCTGCAGCACGCTACGGTGCCCTGTCCTGTCTCTCTCGATGCAAAAAATACAAACGTTACTATCGCCATTTTTTCTCTTCGCGACTGGCGCCCCAACATCGCGCTCCACCACAGCCCCCCCCTGAACACGACCCGCAGGCACCCCAACAAACCTGAGCAGCTCGCTGCTACAGCGCACACGTCGCATGCAACACGCCCCATGCGACCCATGCTCTGCACCAACGCTCTACGCCAACAAGCACGCAGCCCTGCCAGCAGCACCCCAACACCCAACAGCAGCACCAAAGCACCCGCCATCGGGATGCACACGCCAACAGCAGCCAGCACACCACCAAGGCACACCCCAGGGCGCCTGCAAACGCCCCCCCCGCACAGCAACAGCTCGCCAGGACTCGCACAGCTCGCCCCAACAGCGCGCCAGTCTGATGACCCCATGCTCGCCAGGGCTGCTGGCACAGAGGCCATCCACAGCCCGCCAGACAGCATCCTGGACACGAGCATCGCTCCCGACTGCCCCCCACGCGCGCGCGCGCGTGTGCAGCCCGCCGTATTCTGCACCCGCACGCACCACGCCTTCTTCATTGCGATGCTGCTGCTATGCCTGCTCGCACACCCCCGATCACACGCCGAACACATGACACGACACACCAAACGGAGCAGCCACCAGCTGCTCCGTTTGGTGAAGCGCAGGACACAGACACATGTCGCCAAGTGTGTGGATCGCCGCCAACGCACGCCGCCACCACCACAACTCGAGCGCAGAACAGGCGTCAACGTCGCGCAAGAGAGGATCGCAGACAAGCATTACACCGGCAGGCGCAGCAGAAAAACGGTGCAGCGGTGCCGGCGTGTGTCCAGGCTGGGCCTGTGCGCCCGGGTTGGTTGGAGATAATGAGGATGTCGGTGCGCCAGCCTGTTGTTGTGGCTGGCGTGTCGATGCCGTCCAATGCCACGTTGGAGGTGGTGGGAAGGCCTACGATCACCGCAACCGGGGTGTACAGTTCGGGCAGTAAATACAACAATGCATTGTATGTGTTCCCTCCTTTGTCGCTCAGCTTTCTTGGCAGGATCAGCACGGTGGCCACGGCTGCGTCGCTGTGCGCGGCGGACATAAGGGCCCAGCGGACCGCCCGCCGTGTTGAAGCGGCTGTCAGTGGCGGGAAGGCGACCGAAGTACCTTCCCATGGCACTGAGTACGGGTCGATACTGGCCCCAAATACTGCGTCGGTCGGGTTGGTGATGGCCGCCGTGCCGCACGCACGCAGGAAATGATGCTGTCGCTACGCACGTCCCCCGCGCGCAGCACACCTTCCGCTGCGCGCCTGCCCAATGCGACTGGGCAAAATAAGACTCGAGCCGACCGCACCACCATAGCGCGCACTCGCGCCCAGCTACTCGTCACGTGGATCAACAAGGCGGCACTCCTCGACTCCAGCGACGACGACGACGCGGCCCCGCCGCCCGTCCGTCAGCAGCAGGTCCGCCCCGCTGCGGCGGCAACGCGAGGCCGCAACCTGTTGCAGCAATTCGCCGCCGAGGGCGGCGGCAAGCGCATGCCGACGGCCGCCCCGGGCGCGGCGCGCCCGACGTCAGGCGCCGCTGGCCAGGTGTGCCACCAGATCGACACCCGCCACTCCACACAAAACAAGCACCCCCGCACTACACCTGCATACAACAGACTGCCAGCGACACACCAGAAACCCCATCCGATAGGCTCACACAAAGCTCACTAACGCCAAACCGCCAACAAACCCCCCACCGCACCCAGCATAAACTGGACATGCGCTGACCACACCTATATGGACACTGCCCAAATCCACGCGCACAGGCGGGCGGCGGCTACAACCCCAAGCCACCTGACGGGAAGGGCCCCAAGCTGGCAGGCAACGTTGCCTGGTTAACCAGCCACTCATGCCGGCAGGCGGGCTCAAGCGCAACGTCGACGGGACGGCCGCCGCTGGCCCCAGCGGCAAGGACGGCGGCACGGCCGGCAGCGACGCCATGCAGTCGTAAATCCGCAGAGGGTTCTCTAGTTCAAACCCTGCCTGTCATAGAGACCGCCTTCAAGACCGAGGGCACGTTGTCCCGCGCGAGGGAGACCACCAATTAAAGCACAGCCACTTGTCCCCCCTGGCCCGCGCACGACAAGGCCCACCTGCCCACACCAGCCAACCGGGAGGCCGCGCACGCGCACACCTGCCGACAGCGTAAACCACACGCACGCCCAGCACCGCCCACCCGCTCCCGACTGCGACCCCCCCGCGCGCGTGCGTGTGCAGCCCGCCGTATCCTGCACCCGCACACACCACACCCTTTTATCGCGATGCTGCTTGTATGCCTGTTCGTACGCCTCCGATCACGCCGAGCACCTTACACCACACGCCAAACAGAGCAGCCACCAGCTGCGCACGGTGCTGACACACAGACGCACCGCCGAGTGGGTGGAGCACCGCCGATACACGACGCCACCAACACGCGTGCACACAACCGGCGTAAACGTCATGCAACCGAGGAGCGCAGAGCAGTCCTAAGCCGACGGACGCAGCAGCAAAACAGCCGCGTGTACACAAGGATAAAACAGGCCTGGATCATCAGTAACGCGGAGTCAAACCTCAGGCTCAAGCTTACACGAAATCGGAGACAACGATTCCCACTCACACGAGAGCGCTGTTGTGCTGCCACCTGCATGCAACAAGATCTACTATCTAGACAATCAGCTCGACACACGCTCCCGCCCCACGATCGTGACACATGCGATCACCACTGCCCGCACGCCCCCGCCGCACACACGCCCCCTCGGAGCCCGCCGTGCAGCGCGACGCTGCACACAACCTCTCCGCAGATCAGAACCTGTGCGCCAAACAAAACACGCAGAACGGGTCAGCCAAGAGCCCGCACGGTAGTGCACGCTGCCTGCACACACATACAATGCGCCCACCGCTGAGTAGACGGAACGCCCACGCAGCCGACAGATGCCACTGCTACACACGCAGCCCCCACACACGCAGCGACCCCGCCTTACCACGAGAAGCAGAAGAAGTTGTTCTGCATGGCCCATGCACACACGCCGTTCTCGGGCGGCAGCTCGCCGACCCAGAGGAGGCTCTGCAGCACGTAGAGAAACTTAGCACAATGCACACTCGAGCATACGGTGCAATAGCCTCCCTCGACGCGTTCTTCACAAGAGGACATGGCAACTTTACTCTGATGGCTTATAACAAGGCGCTAGAAAACCACAAAGCAGACTTCCACCTGCACATGCATGGAGCCATCGATAAATAGGGGAGCTGGGAAACGGCACTCGCGAGTCTCCCCCCGGGCACGCAAGGGGTGCAAATCCACTTTGAAAAAACAAACGCGCACGGCAGGCGCTACGGGCATGCAGTTGCGGTGGTACAACACAAGGGTGATTGGTGGTGGGTAGACTCAGAAGAGCCCCCCCGCATCTGGCAAGGCACTGAGGACTGGGAACGCCTCAAAAATACAGGCAGTCGCTCAAGAGACGCCCAGCTCATCGTACACAAGCAACGCAGAGCGCCGGACAATGCACGTGGCTTCAACTGGGACGAGGCGGAGCGCCTGTGGCTAGGGGGCGCACCTGACGAAACCAAAATCGAGGAATGGACACAGCAAGCCGAGACGGCGCGACTCACTATTCTAAAACAGCAAGAACGGGCGGATTAGCAGAAAACCCTGCAAGGCAAAGGTTGAGGTCCTCATGGAGGGCACCTCCTCCGACCACGCGCCGCTACTAGTAACCCTCCAAACACAGTCGACAGGCCTGTACACCCCAACCCAGACCCAGCCCAGGCGGGCAGAACCAACCACCCGACTGGTGCTCCCCATCAGCGTCGCAGACATAGAGGCCTTCACCACCAGGCTCAGGAGCCCCGACGGGGGCCAGGTCCAAGAGATCGATGCACACAACGAGCAACTCAGGGACCTCAAAAACATGCATGTCGTGCCACATCTGCGCGCAATTGAGGTGCACGACGGAAAAGCCTCTGCCAGGCTCACTGAAATCAACGGAACGCCAGCCACGATTGTGATCGCAGGAGCGGCCGATCAGCTCCAGAATATCCTATCGGCAGCACACACGACAGCCATGGGCACATGCACCACCACCAGCACCAACCCAGAGAAAATAGCATATCAGACGAGGAACGATGCGCGCAAGCGCACGAAACTCACCAAGAAACTGCAGGCGCTCAAGAACGCGTGCACGCAATCGCACAAACACGAGATGCAAGCGGGCTGGCCGATCGACGCCGACACGTTGTTCCGAGACGATGATCCGCACCATCAGGCAGCGGCGGAAACTCTGCGAGACGCGCGTGACCGGGCAGAGCGGGAAGGCACAGGTCAGGAGAGGGACACTCATGCTCTCCTAGTAGACTCGATCCGCAACACCAAAGCCGAGACCCAGAAGCATGATACCGACTGGAAAGCCGATCGGGCCGGGAAAGCCAAAAACACATGCGCCACCTCATCAACACCAAACGTAAACAAGCCAACCGATCCATCTTTCGCGGGGCAACACGGCAAACCATCTACCGGGCGCTCCAACACCCCGTGACCCGTGTCATCACCGACGACGCAACGCAGATGCTAGGCATCATCGACAAGCACTACCGCAATTTAGGCAAACCCCCCTCGGGCGAAAAACATGGGACATACACACCGATGGAAGCCCCACGGGACTACCCATGGGAAAAACCTGGGGCAGAAGACAACTTCCACTTGGAGACACGAGCCAGTCAGATCAAACAGTGACCCTGGCTTCACAACACAATCATGGATAAAGCAGCGTACGACGCAAATGTAGGCGTGCTGAGCGACGGCAAGAGCCCGGGACCAGATGACATACCAAACGAGATCATCAAGATGGGCCGGGTGTGCAGCCTGCACAGTGGTGCTGCTTGCTTGGCGCCCGCCACCAAGTGTGGATGGCGTTACCGCGGGCTACTTGTAGCTTGACCTTTTGTGGGCCTTGAGCCTTGCTTCTCTAAGTCCCACTGGAGCTTTGGAACCGTACGTGTGACCGCCAGAAGTGGATTGTAAACAAACATCATCATCATCAAGATGCTTCCCCATAACTGCACGAGTGCATGCACATGATGTTCACACTTATGTGGGCCACAGGCATCACTCCGCACACGTGTGTGACTGCGATCGAGTGCGACCGTGATGCCCTAGGCTGCGGTAAACACACACGCGCGACGTGCCGCAGCTGTTGCCACGACACAGACACACACACACACACACACACACACACACACACACACACACACAAACGGCCCGGGTTTCCCGGGCGCGGGCGCGTACATGTATAAATCATGCAAAACCTACTGCCGGGAGGTGCTTATAAGTACTAGATTGAGCACTTTGACGTCATCTTATTCTCTCTTGAGATACTGGTACTTGTAATGGTAGTAACGGTGCCAATGATGGGGGAGGTGGACAGTTCGACTCCCACAAGAGTAATTAATAGTATCCGCTTCATCCCCAACACCCGCCAGGTGCTTTCTCATCACACACACCATCAACGTGCTCCTTGCCTCACAATCACAGCGGGCTTATTTCGACCCATCCTCAGCCGCACAACATCAGCACAATGCAGCGAGGGACGCCATACACGTAGGCAACGCATGTACTTCAGAGGTGTTGCGCATTGGGTGTGCACACGTGTGTGTGTGTGTGTGTGTGTGTGTGTGTGTGCGCGCGCGCGTGGATCCTACACATGGGAGTGGGGGATCTAGCCAGTTTTTTTTTTTAATAAATTTTTACTGTTTCCAGTTTAACCCAGTTTAACGTGGATTTAACTGAGCTTAAACCCCTCTCTTGGTTAAACTGGGGTTCAACGAGGGTTCAACTGGGGTAAACCTTCATTTTGGTTCAACCAGGGTTGACCTAGGGTTAAACCAGGTTGATCGGTTTAACCCCCCTTCAACCAGGTTGATCTTGGTTCATGTGGGTAGACGCTTTATCTCCTGTAAAGCCCAGTTAAACCCTGGTTTAACCCCCCTCTCCAATCTGTAGGGTCACGTGCCAGAGTGGCTGCTGCAACAACCGCCAGACGTAACAAATGAAACTCGCACCGCCCAGCACCGGAAGTTGAAACCAGACGTGCTGCTGGCTCGCCCAAATAACCCGGAAAACCCAGAGGGACCAGCCCAAGTCTTCATCGTGGAGATCAAGACCTGCATCGACACGCGCCACACCGACCAACTCGAGCACACGCACACGCAACACACAAACCTCGCCAACATGCTAACGGTGCACAACCACACGGTGACGATAATACAAATCCTGGTGGGTGTTACAGGCACCATCTACACAGAGCACACACTCCAAGCACTCAAAAAGCTTGGTGTCACTAACGACCAGGCAAGGGCCTGCTGCCAGAAACTGCACACGATGGCAATCAACCAGCTTCACAGCAGGGGGGAGGAGGGCAACCTCCTACTTCTGACTCCCTGGTAGGCTGGCGCGCTGCGTGGCCTTGCGGGCTCTAATAGTAGAGCTCCCCTAGACGTGTAGTCTAGGCCTTGACTTTCGAACCGGGGTCCTCCGGGCGCGCACATGTAAAAAATGAAAGACAGGGGCGCCTCTCGGGGGCGCGCTGCGGTGTGTGTGTGAAAAGGAGTGTTGCAGCCACGCAAATAGCTGCGCACGTCGCATGCGCCCACCGGGGACGTGTCCCCCTGCGGGGAACGCGTACCAGCATCATACATGCGTGTGCTGATGGAGTGGCGCGTCCAGGGGCCCATCCTGGAGCGACATCGAGTCCCCATAGTGTCGAAAATGGCAAGAAACCACCCAAACGTAGTTGCCAGCGCTGTGCCCGACGCGTGCTTCGCCTAAAAAGGAGCCAGGCCGCGTCTGGTGGTACCACCCTACGTCCTTGCGGGCCTTCCAAGCCTCAGGCGCTGCTGGAGGTAGAGGCCCTGCGGGGTGTGGTGAGTGTTCTGGCGGTTCGTGAGGGGGCTGTGCGTACAGGGAACGCCCTGGAGGTCCAGGTGTATGTGTTGGCACGCTGTAGCGCCGGCGTCGGGCGACGGGGCAGGGCTCAGGCGGCAGTGTGGGTGGGGTGCCAGTGAGTTAGATCACACCTCATCAGAGGACGCCTCCGGTCCTCTCCGGCCCTGGCTCCAGAGGGAAACTGTGCTTAGTATGATTATGGACCTCTGTGCTGTGAAATTGGCCTGGGCGAGGCTGGCCCATGTGCTTGAGGGCCAATCAGCCAAACCCTGTCCGATGGCAGCAGCAACAACACTTCCCAACCCCCTCTCCGGCCCCCTCCGGCCCAGGCGCCAGGTGGAAACTGTCCCCGGTATACACATGGACGCCTGCATTGCAAGTGGACCATCCCGGCCGGCCCACGTGCTCTAGGGCCAAAAATCGCCCTTCACAGCAACACCACTCCACCGTGCCTCCGGTCCTCTCCGGCCAGGGGACCCGGGGAGCCTCGGCTCAGTATGCGTATGGACGTCTGTGCTGTGAAATTGGCCTGGGAAAGGCTGGCCCATGCTCCCTGGGGCCATCGGGGCCAATGGGAGCGACAAAACACCCCAGCAACACGGCACGGTCGCAGCCCCTGACGACTTAGCACACTGGCTGGCACGCAAACATACCCACGCACCTGGCCATGTCGGTGGGTGAGCTCCTCGGGCGCGAGGGGCCGCGCGGGCGGCAAATTTGGCGTTGAAAAGTGCTTCTCACGGCTCCTTGCGCGCCGTCCGTCCACCAGCGGGCGCCAGCTCCCGCCACAACACGGCTGGTACGATGACTGGCACGATGACTGGGCCGGTTGAAGCTTGGGGGTGACTGTCGGCCTGCCTTGGTTTTTTTTCCCACCCCGCTGTTCATACCTGCCTGCGCAGGCTCTGCCCACTCCTTTTGGGTGAGGGGGGCACCAACCACCCCAGAGACCGCCCCCCACGCCCACCCACCCATGCAGGGCGTCATTATAAATCACCCATAGGGCATCCCCCCCCACGTGGCACCAATCAGAGCCGGTTTGTACGGCCCCTAACAGCTCTACCAGGGGTGACTGTATCACAATGACGGTCGTCTGCGTTGTGGTATAGTGGTGTAGTGGTGCATTTGCTGGCGCGTTCGTCCAATCCTGCGACAGTGCCACGTGTCCGCTGCTCCCACACCTGGAGTTGCCAACGCACTCGAATCACTCCGCAACAGCCCTGCCCCAGATGCCGTGCATGATAGAGGCAGGCACCACTGACAGGCCCTCAGTGGCGGGGGGTCAGGGATGGCAGGGGGGCTGTGGGGGCTGTGTGCTGACCAGCGTGCATGCGCCCATGCGTGACCCCCCCCCGCATGCACTAGAACTGCGCTCGCAGCCCTGGGCCTCTCACCCCAGGAATTTGGGCATTGATGCCGGGGCCGCTGTGGCATCGACCGCGCTGCATGCGGCTGCTGATGACCAGGACTGACTATTGGGCTCCTCGCGCGCGCTTCTCCAAGTGCGCACACGACCTTTACGCTCAGCGCGCTCTGCCCGCCCCTGAACGTCTGCCCTTGGGAGAGAGTAGTGTTACACATCCACTGCCGGTCACAATCAGTTCCAAAGTTCCAGCGGGACTACCAGACAGCAGGCACAAGGCCCACTAAAATTAGCCCACGGTAGAGGGCCCTTCCCATACTCCCGCGGGCCCTTCCCACACTCCCGCGGGCCCTTCCCACACTCCCAGCATGCACACATTTGGTGCCAAATTTGGGACACCTCTCAAACGCCTCCCCCGCGCCCCACCCGGTTGCAGACGGCTTGCATACGCTATTTCAAGGTTGTGCCGCACTATTCAGGCATCTGGGTGTGCTGCTGGGGTGGGGGCAGGCCATACGGTCGCCAGGTATGGGCCATGGGGCGCCGAGGGGCCCTCTGCGCGCCCCGCGCCGAGTCTAATGTCGTTATAGCTGCTTATATACGCGTATTTGGGGCGCGCGTGCCCGGGGGACCGTGATCGGGGCCCAGGGGTGGCTGTGTTGCGCCTCATGCAACCCGCCATGCAACCTCGCTCGGGAGCTCCAACCCCCGTGGCACAAGGCACAAACACGTATCGTTGACGATTTCCCGGCGTGGGGTGCTCGGGGTCCGCGCTGGGGCCGATATTGAAATGGTTATTTCTGACAGGTGGCATTTGCGACGGTCGTGTGGCGCACACGGCGCATGCCGCGACGCACCACCGGCGCCTGCAGTCGTCCAATACATAGTGGAAGTCGCCCGCGAGGGGAGGGGCGCATTAATGCCGCACAATTATGTTGCGGGGCAAAATTGCACTCTCACAGCTCACTTTTTGAGGCGTGACCCCGGACGGCATCGCCATGCACAGCGTATGTGCGCCACCGTCCGCCCTCCCCCGCCACAGACACCTGCTCCTGGATCCGTGGTGACTTTCTTGCTCAGGAGGTTCGTCCCTCCATGCACCGTGGGCGACACACAACGCGTTCTAAGATCGGTTTTTTTTTGTGTCAGTTTAGTTTTGGGAGGCATGACCCCGGACGGCAACTCCATTCACAGTGCCTGTGCGCCCTCCCCTGAACTCCCCCCGCCACATGCATTTGCTCCTGGATCCGTGGTGACTTTCTTGCTAAGGAAGTTAGTGCATCCGTGCACCGTGGACACCACACAACCCTTTTCAAAAATGTGTTTTTGGCACCAAACCATGCATTTTTAGTGCACGCTGGGAAGGGCCAGCGCCACCCACACTACTATAGTAGGTGGTGTGCGCCAAGCAGCAGCACAGGCCACAGGCACCTCACCCAAACCCCTCCCGTGGGTGGAGGGCAGCCCAAGGTATAAAACCATTAATGGACCAGAGGCCTTCCCCCAAACCACCAGAAGAACCGTGAGAAGAACCCCTGAACGTCTGGCCCCAGACACTTGCATCATGGACGACTAACAGCGGGGCGGCGGTGACGAGTGCGGCCTTGGAGGCCCTCACATCTAAAAAACACCCGAAAGCATAACACAACGGGAGCGCCTAAACCCACAGTAAAAACACAAGGCCCGAACAATTCACATGGTAAGTGTTGTATGTCCGGTCGTGTAAAAAACGCTCTTCTCTTCTCGGTTGGAAGCCCCGCGTCAGCGGGGCTTCCCCTGGTTGGGGGCAGGGCGTCGGAGGCGGTCGCGGGTGCTTAAAACGTGTAGCCGGACGTAAGGGCTCGTGTGTCGTCACTCTTGTTGGGCGGTTGCACACGATGTGGTGCCTATCGTAGCACTTGGAGGCAGGCCCGGAGAGCAGGGGGGTGGGTGACGCTGCTTGCCGCAAAAGGCGGCCTCTTACAACACCCCTTTTTTGACGCTGTCGCTCATGTCGATCGGACACAGTCAGGACAAGTCGGTGCCAGTCAGCACAAGTCGGCGGCTATGGTTCTCTTGTGCGTATGTCGAGTTATGGTGCCGTTGCGGGGCATCGCGGGCATGCATGTGCGTATATCGCGCAACACCAGATTGATGCGACGCCGATTGTGCCACACATAAGCTTGCTGCCTCTAATAACATTGACTTTGTGCGCTAATAACCATCCACCATTTGAAGGTTGTGTGCAAACGGCGATGTGCGTCATCACTCCTCTCTTTCTCTTTTTCTCCCGAGGCAGCTCTCCCGTCATGCGCATGACAAGCCAGCCACTCAAGCCTAGCCCTCCACAGCCCCCTCACAGCTGCTACTAGACTGCTGCTTCCAGCTGCAACATCTGAGGCCCCCCCCCCCATGGGGGCCCCCAGGGGCCGGCGGGGCAAGTGTTGCACGTGCATGCATGCAGCGCATGCAGCCATGCGCCCCAAGCACACACGCGCTCCGCGCAGCGCGCTATGACCCCACCCCACCCCCCCACACCACCACCACCGCCACCACCACCGGGCCACCGCCCGGAACCGCCACCACCACACCGTAAACACACAAACACACACACACACACACACACACACACACACACACACACACACACACACACACACACAAACGCACACTCTCCCCTCATCCCGCAGGGACCTGGAGCATGCCTGGACTGGGCGAGTGCGCGGCGCGCATGGTGCTCAGGGGTACCGACCGCCTGTACGCCCCCACCACACGCACACACACAACCAACAACCAACCAACCAAGCGTTACATGAGGCCGTCCGCATGCACCGGCAATGCCTGTACTACTAACAGCAGTACACCCCAGCAATTTTTACGAGGTCTGACCCGTGCACTGGGATGTCTTTCGAATAGCGGGTGACCGACCAGCGCCTGAATCGAGTGGATAGTATCCTTGGTTTGGGGGGTCGGGGGGTTGCCTCTGAGGCACTGGCATCTAACTAAAGGCTTGCTGACTGAAGGCTTTCTGACTGTGACCACCATCATCATCATTATCTACTTTGTTGGCTGGCTGCTCCCGCATTGGCTGCCAGTAATAGTAACACGGGTTTTCCAGCTAAGCAGGCTACTCTTCTACTGATGATGAATGTTACAGTCAGGGACACCTCTAAAGGCGTATAAGACCGTGCTCGGCGCGTATGGCCCGAGCACCTTACTGAGATGGCTGGCTGTTGGTGGTAGGGAACCCCAACTCTGTAAAGAGCGTGGGCGCACCCCTAGGTCCCCTACCGCAGCGGCAGCAAACGCTTGTTGAAGAGCGCATGTGGGGAAACGGAAACGCGAGGCAGGTAAATCGCCAATCGCCAAATAGGTGTGCACCTTGAATTTATACTATGTGACTGCGCAGGCCGCAGGTGTGCCTTATGCTAGTCCCCGCCAGCGCCGTGCCCGCCGCAATCTTCATGCAGGCTCCCTTCCAGCAGCCGCAGGCTCCGCAACAATAGCTCCAATAGCTCCGCTCCAATAGCATCGTCAACTCCCCAGCGCATCCCCGCTGTGCTGGCGCGAGGCCGGCACCCTGTGCTGTGCTGGCGCGAGGCCCGGCCCGCACCCTCCGCTGTGCTGGCGCGAGGCCCGGCCCCTGTGCTGTGCTGGCGCGAGGCCCGGCACCTGTGCTGTGCTGGCGCGAGGCCCGGCCCGCACCCTGTGCTGTGCTGGCGCGAGGCCCGGCCCGCACCCTCCGCTGTGCTGGCGCGAGGCCCGGCCCGCACGCTGTGCTGTGCTGGCGCGAGGCCCGGCCCGCACCCTCCGCTGTGCTACTAGAGACACCCGCCGATACTCCAGCACACTTAAGTACTAGAGTACCGCCGGCTCCCGGCTGATAGACTACCGCTCCCGCCGGCTAGACTACCCCAAACAGCGGTCTCTGAGAGACATGTCTGGCAAGGAGCATATAGGAGAGGACCTTCCTCAGGGTCACAGTAGTGGCCTTGTGGCCAGTCAAGCCGGCAGAGCCACCTGGCGCTGACTGGAACGGTCCCCGCCTGGCAGTGCATGGCTGTCCAGCTCTCGTTTGCATGGGGCTCAGCCGGCGCCCCATGCCTCATGCATGGCCAGGTCCCACCCTCCAGGGGGGCATGGACGACAGAGTTGTCATGGAGGCTGCCTGAAGACCTTCCAACGCCAGTCACCGGCAGACGAGCGACCCCGAGGATGAGCGCGGTGACGAACGCTGCGATTGGTGAAGCGGATTTACTCTGTGTTGCCTCGGCGGTCGCCACCGCTGAAGCCGTGATGGTAGCCCGCCTCCACGGGCAGCCATCATGACCAATGTCCAGCATGCATTGACGGGCGCCAGCTCCTCCGCTCGTCGATCAACTCGTCGAGATCGGTGCTGCATGGCATCCTGCATGGGGGGAGGATAAGGGCCGTTTCCCAGCACGGGCCGCGGCAGCGCCGCGGCTACTCGCCCAGCCCTGGCAGCTTTGGGCAAGCTGCTCTTGTAGTGCTCCACCAAGGGGCAGTCTAACAAGAGCCGGGCCAGTCGTATTTTACCCCGCTCGTCAGCAGCACGGAGATCCTCGTAACCAGCAGCGCCGCATTGCTGGGTCCAGGGCTCGGCGACGAGAACGCGCCTCCGTTAATCGAGCCCTAAATTGGCTGCCATCTCTCTGCAAATACCATTCCACAGGCGTGGGAACCTCGCGAGGGTGAGCCACCCGGGAGGCCGCCTGCGGGCTAGTAACACAGCAAGCTCGGAGACGGTCTTCAGCTGGGACTCCGATGGGGACTCGGCGTACTCCTTCTTGGCCTTGTCAAACTGCGTTGTGATGGCAGTCTTGAACACGCAGGAGTTGAAAATGTCTTGGACATTTTCACGGTAGGAGGTGATGACCCCACCTTGGTAGGGTATCACGTCTGGTCGTCGGTGCATGAAGAGGGCGGCGGTGGCTGGGAACATGGGTTCGGTGGGCGGGGAAGGGGAAGCGGGGGGTGGAAGAAGCAAGGGGGGAGAAGGATGGGGGTTGGGAGGAATCGGAGGAGGCATGGGGGGATCAGAGGAGGCGTGGGGGCAAGGGGGGAGAGGGAGGGGTTGCGAGGGATCGGGGGAGGCGTGGGGGCAAGGGGGAGAGGAGGGCGGGGTTGGGAGGGATCGGATGAGGCGTGGGGGCAAGGGGGAGAGGGAGGGGGGTTGGCAGGGGTGGGGGGCGGAGGAGTGTAGGTGGGGAGGCGGCGGACGAGGGATCCAATGAACAGCAATCGGTGTTTGTTGATCGTAACGATGATAAGAGTGGTGGGAGGGTGTGCGGCATGTGGCTTGGCGGTGGAGATTTGCTCCAAGGTGTGGCGGGAGGGGGCTTTGAGGCGGCGGAAAAAGCGTGGGTTACCTCAAGGCGGTGGATGTGAGTTTTGTTTAGCGTGTAGGTTTGGCAGCCGTACAAGAGGGCGGATACAACAAAGGCATAGTACAGGTTGATCTTGGTGGTGAGGGTGATGTCATCTGATTTCCAAAACCGTGGGGTGAGGCGGGTGAAGGCGTACCATGCGGAGCTGATCCGGCGTGATATTTCTTTGTCGAGGATGTTGGTGGGCGGTGGGGGGTCAGGGTCGTCGAAAGGGGGGTAGGTGGGGGGTGAGGCCATGATGCTGCCGAGGTATTTGAAGCTGGAGGTGTGCTGGACCAGGTGGGGGGTAGGGGAGGAGTTGGAGGGGATGGCGATGGGGGTGGTGGTGGGGGCGGTGTGGGAAGACGGGTGGCCGAGGGATTGTGCAACGGTTTTGCTGTAGTTGATCTCAAGCGCGAGGTCAGAGCAGGTGCCGTCGAGGAGGGTGAGCACGGTGCGGAGCGCGTTCTCGGAGAGGGAGAGCAGGGCGATGTCGTCGGCATAGAGTAGGAGGGGGAGGACAGTGGTGTCGTAGTCTTTGCGGGACTCGGGGGTGTGGAGGACGCCGTCGACAACGTAGCCGATTTGTATGCCAGCGTTGGGGATCTGGGCAATCAGGGATCTGATTACGGTGTCGATGTAGACGTTGAAGAGTAGGGGGGAGATGGGGCAGCCTTGCTTGACACCGGTTTCCAGAGGGAAGGGGGCAGAGAGTGCGTCGCCGACGCGGGCACGGGCCGTGGCATCAGAGTAGAGGCTCTTGATGTGGTCGAGGAGGTCAGGGGGTACTCCGCGGTGGCGGAGGGTTTCCCAGAGCGCGGGGTGGTTGACACGGTCGAACGCGTTCGAGAAGTCAACGTAGGCCACGTGAAGGGGGGCGTGAGCGCGGTGGGACTCCTCTTGGAGGCGGCGTAGGGCAAAGATGGCGCCAGTAGTGCCTCGGCCGGGCCGGAAGCCGAACTGGGAGGTGTGAAGGGATGGCTCCAGGTACCGTCCGAGGCAGCCGAGGAGGATGTGGGTGTGAACTTTGCCTGGGACTGGTAGGAGGGAGATGCCACGGTAGGACTTGCAGAGAGTGGTCGGGCCTGAGGATGCGCCCTTGTAGAGGGGGCAGATCTCTGCTTGTCTCCACGAGGTAGGAGTGGTGTTGGTGTCCCAGCATGAGTGGATGATGTCGTGGTGGGCGGAGGCGACGGCGGGGCCGCCGCTCTTGATGAGGGGAGCGGTGATGGCGTCGGAGCCCGGGGAGGTGTTTTTGAGTGCCTTGATGGCGGCCTCAATCTCGTCTCGTGAGGGCTCGGAAGGTGTGGGGGAAGGGATGGGGCGGCGTGGGCGTGGGCGGGTACCGGGGGAGAGAGTGTGGGGGAAGGGGATGGGGCGGCGGGGGCGGGGGCGGGTACGGGGGGGGAGGGAGGCGTGATGGCAGGAGGGGCAGGGGGGGCAGTGGGTGTGTGGGCCAGGTGGGAAGCCAGGCGGGCGGGGTCGACGGTGGAAGGGAGGGTGTGGAGGGTTTCAAAGTGTTTGCCAAACGCGTTGGCCACGGCTTGCGTGCCGAAGTAGAGGCGGTCGTCGTCGCCGCGGATGGCTGGGGCGGTGGCGGAGGAGGGGCGGTTGACGAGGCGTTGGAGGGCACGGTGGGCGGTGTGGGGTTTGTGGTTGTTGAAGTCATGTTGGATGACAGCGGCATTGGTGTTCCAGTGCGTGTCGGTGTCCATTCTCAGGGAGGACTTCAGCTCTGTCTGTAGACGCTTGGTCTTCCCGCGAAGGGCATCAGAGAGGGGAGTGTGTTGGGCATGGAGGGCGGACTCGACGCGGAGGGATTGGAGGTCACGCGCGAGTGACAGGGATTTGTCAGAGAGGGTGAGGTGGGTGAGAGCTTCGGGCGGGCGGCGGCCGAGCACCGCCTTGGCCGCGGTGTGGAGGGCCGCGTTGAAGTGGTCCATCCGCTGGTCCAACGTGAGGGGAAGGGGGAGGGGTGGCGGGGTGGCGAGGGCGTCCGCGACGGCCTCGGCGTACGCATTCTGCGTTGCTGGGTCGCGGAGCAGGTCAGTGAAGTAGCGCGGGGGGGGAGGGGGCCACTGGTGTTCGTGTCTCCAGGTCCTGGAGAAGTGGAGGCGGATGCGGGCGGTGACGAGGGCGTGGTCGGGTGGGGTGATGGTGGGGAGTGGGCTGGTGATGGGGCAGCGGGCGCGTACATCGTGGACAGAAGACAGGTGCGAGCTGCGGACCAGGATGTAGTCCAGGATGTTGCAGTCCTTGCGGTTGCGGCTGCACCAGGTGTATGCGCGCGCTGGGGGGTTGGGGAAGAAAGAGTGGGTGATGGAGAGGCTGTGGGCGGAGCAGAGATCGAGGAGGCGGTGGCCGTTGTCGTTGATGCTCGGCTTGTGGCGGAAGGCGGCGAGGGAGGA
Source organism: Chlamydomonas sp. UWO 241 (assembly GCA_016618255.1). Classification (NCBI taxonomy): domain Eukaryota; kingdom Viridiplantae; phylum Chlorophyta; class Chlorophyceae; order Chlamydomonadales; family Chlamydomonadaceae; genus Chlamydomonas; species Chlamydomonas priscui. Next base: position 19,083 of record VFSX01000134.1, read on the forward strand.
GTTGGGGGGGAAGGGGGAGGAGGGGCTGTGGGAGGTGGGGCAGGCGTGTCGGCCCGCCGATGGGTGGGTGGTAGAGGAGGCGGCGGTGGTGGTGGCGTTGAAGTCGCCCATCACCAGGATGTAGTGGTGGGCAGGGGTGTGGGTGAGCGCGTCGTGGAGATGTTCGTAGAACGCGTCCTTGGCGGGCCCGTCGTCGGCGGCCTCCATTGGAGCGTACGCGACGATGGCGGTCATGGGGATGGCGCCGTTGGGGTGGAACCGGAGGACCAGGATGCGGTCGTTGATGGCCGCAAAGCCGGCGTCGGAGGCGCGAAGGAGCGTGGCTGTGTCAGGGGATAGGAGTGCCCCGACGCCGTTGGTGTGCGCTGTGCCGCCAGACCATATGAAATGGTAGCCATTCTCCAGGGTGTGACAGCCAGAGCCGTGGTGGCGGACCTCCTGCAGGCCGCAGATGTTGATGTTGTGGGCACCGAGGTAGCGGGCGAGGAGGGTGGGCTGCGCCACGGGGTCGTGGCGCGTGCCGTCGTCTGCACCCCAGAGGGTGCAAAAGTTGTAGGAAGCAGCGGTGAAGTCGAGGTGAGGGTGAAGGAGTCGGGGGCGCGCGACCCCACCGGGGTCGCGCGCAGTAGCCTGAGGGACGGGTGGTGCAGGGTCGGTGGCTAGTCGCCCTGCCCGTCTGGGGGTGCGCTCAGCATCGCCCTAGCAGGCTCGCCGCCGCGGCCTTGGCGCGGGTGTTGCTGGCGGGGCCGGAGGGGGAGGCGGCGGCGGGGGTGGCGGCGGTGGGGGCGGCGGCGGCGGGGGTGGCGGTGGGGGCGGCGGAGGGGGCGGTGGCGGGGGAGGTGGCGGGGGGGCACACACACACACACACACACACACATAGGGCGCGGCACGGTATACGTATACGGTATATACCGTATACATGTATACCGCGACGGTATAAATACCGTATACGGCAATAGGCGCGGGGCTGGAGCAGAGGCAGGGGGTGGGCCAGCGTGCACGCTTCGCCCTAGCGCGCAGATACGATGCCATGGGCCTCCACGACGTGGGAGTAAAGGCGCACCTGTTCAACGCACTGGTGCGACCTGTAATTAACTACGGGTGCGAGATCTGGGGCCCAGGGTTGATGGCGGGGGCGGGCATGGGGATACAGGGGATCTTCTCGGGGGCAGCCGACAAGTGGGGGTTGGCTGGAGGGGACGGGGGCCCCTCCAAGGCGGCGCGCCGCAAGTGGCGCGCCATGGAAGCCCTGCACTTGCAATCTGTGCGCGAGGCCCTCCGTATTCGCAGGTGTGGGCAACAGCTATCGCTGCTGGCGACGGAGGTGGGCTGGCGACCGCTGTCGACCGACTGGCTGCGGCAGGCGGCGCGCTTCTGGGCGAAAGCGCTACGGCGGCCGGATGGCAATCTGCTGAAGGCGGCAATGCGGGAGAGCTGGGAGCTAGCGGCGGGTGGCGTGCGAGAGAGCTGGGTGGCACAGCTGAGCGAGTGCCTCAGCACAGTGGGGCACACGCTGGTGTGGGGCCAGGAGGCGGGGGGCATCGCCCGCCTGCTAGAGACAGCAGCGGCGGGTTGGCTGGCATCAGAGACCAGCACACCAGAGCTGCCAGAGGACGCCAACCAGCTCAGCGTCGTCCGCTCAGTGCCTGACTCATGGTCACACCGCTTCAAGATGCTTACTTACTTGCGGTGGATGGCAGACGACTGTGGCGGCGCACCAATGCTCTGGACGGGGCTGAACAGCGCCGCCCAGATCACGACACTCGCACGCTTTAGAATGGGGCTGCATGAACTGCAGATAGAGAAGGGGCGCCACACGGCGCAGGCAGAGCCACGCAGCCAGAGGCTCTGTCGCCTTTGTGGCATGCGGGAGGATGAGGCACACGTGATTTTTGAGTGTCCAGCGTATACGGAGACACGCGTACAGTTCCACACCCTTTTCCTGAGCGTCCCTGGGGACGATAAAGGCTTGGATGCGAAGATGCGGGCGTTTATGAACCCCAGCCCGGGGCTACTTTACCCTTGTTTTTGGCGTGACATGGCCAACTTTCTGGTCTCGTGCCTTGATATACGTAACACAAGCTTGGAGATGGTAGAGGATCGGGAGGAATAATTGACCTGAAGCGAACGATGTTTTGAATTAGGTGTAATGAGGCAGCCACGATAGTGGCGGGGACCCAAGCGTGGGTTCCCGAGGAGCTGCGGTGGACTGTGCCGTTTGCAGTGCACCGCAGCTGGCGCACCTGAGAAATGCCCACGCTGGGTCTCACACGTGAAAGCTGCCTCAAAGATGACGACCTCAAAACGGAGTATGCAGAAGGAACATATTTATCCGCTATAACCGGGGGGCAAGCTTGCTTTCTAACCTATTACCAAATCTCACACTGTTGGTCACTACTGACCGCCTTTTCCAGCCCCTTTCTAGGTAGTTAGGCTTAGGGATGTGCCCCTCACCGAGTCCTTCTGTGCCTCCCCCCTTCAGCAGGGGGGGGGCCTGCGACACGTCCAATGTCGTGCTCGGTGCAACAACAAGGGGTCAGCTTCTGCTCAGAGCCGGGTTAAGGGTAACAGGTTGAGAATCCTGTGAATGCTGGTTGAAATCCCAGTTAGAAAACCCCTTAACACGTTAGAGGTTGCGGCCCGGCTGGATATCCTTTTCGGCCACGTCTTGGCCTTTCTCCCCACGGGGGTATGTCTCTTCTGGCAATTGGCGACGAACCTGCCTTGCGTTTTCCGTTTCCCAACATGCGCTCACCGACTTCAACAAGCGTTTGCTGCCGCTGCGGTAGGGGACCTAGGGGTGCGCCCACGCTCTTTACAGAGTTGGGGTTCCCTACCACCAACAGCCAGCCATCTCAGTAAGGTGCTCGGGCCATACGCGCTGAGCACGGTCTTATACGCCTTTAGAGGTGTCCCTGACTGTAACATCCATCATCATACGGCGGAATGTGTACCGTATATAGCATTTTTTTGAAGACAAGTGAAAGGCGTAAAGGCTCCAACTCCCTTGAAACTGAATGGATTTCGATGACTCGACTTGCACTGGACAGCTAATGACAAGGGCTATCTAGAACAATGCTTGGACGCAGCATAGGGTGGAGGAAGGAAGATGGTGGTTGCATGGACCGCAGGGACGCTCCGGCTGCCATGCAGTGAGAAAAACCTAGTTTTGTGTTTCCTTTAAACCAAACATAGCAAAGTATGCTTGTTAGAGTGGATTTTTGATGCCCATCAAGTCAGGCATCCAAATCCACCGTTCCCATTTCAATCGGATCAAGGAATCAAGGGTAGACACGTATAGTCTTGTATACGGTGTACGTTTTACGGTATTATACGGTATACGGGCCCACATATACGGTATACTGCCGCACCCTACACACACACACGCACACACACACGCACACAGGCACACACACACACGCACACGCATAGCACACCATGCACGCTGCACGGCACTCACGATGCGCAGACGCACACTCGCACTACTCACACGCACGCTGCTGCGCACGCGACGCACGCGACCGTGAATATAATGATGCGAGCAAAACGCATGCATGCGCGCGTTACTCGCACGCCCCCCCTCGCTCCCCCACCAGCCCTCCTCCATCGAGTCCGGGCCCTCCACCAGCGAGCCCGCGATCTCTGCCGATCTTTGGGCGGCAATCGGCCAGCTGTTCTCGCACAAGGTTCTCCAGGGGGCGCTGCTGCACGGGCTCACGCTGCTCGATCGGAGGGTGCTGCAGGTGGGTGGCGAATGACGAAGGTTGGGGGGGGGCCTTCTTGGTCCCTTCATGGTCCTGGCTTTACAGCCGGTTATACCTGGGGTCTGCCTCTGGCTGCTTCAGGGCTGAGTGTGGTGCTTGGCTTGCAGTGCTGCTTGCTTGGCGCCCACCACCTAGTGTGGGTGGCGCTACTTTTTTAGCTTGACCTTTTGGTGGGCCTTGTGCCTGCTGTCTGATAGTCCCGCTGGAACTTTGGGACTGATTGTGACCGCCGGCAGTGGATGTGTAACACTACTCTCTCTCTGATGATGGTAACTGACAAAAAAAAAAAAAAAAAAAAAAAAAGAGGGTGACCCCCCCCACACACACGCACATGCACACAAATCAGCAGCAGAAACAACAGCAACAACAGCAACACAACAACAGCAACAACGACAACGGCAAATCAAGCGCTGCAACAGTCACATAGCACATAACACAAAGTAGTGAACATTGGAGTGGTGATGTGCGGCCTGCAGGGCAAGCATGCCAGCCCCCCCCACCCCGCACTCAGAGAGAGATGAAGGGGTTGCAGCTCCCACTGCTCTGGCAACATAGATAACGGCTTGCCTGTCTGAAAAAAAACGCCAATCGTTTCATGAGTCGAGGACCCTTGGATCTGAAGTTCGTTAACCAGCGGGTGACCATGTACGCTAGAAGGAGAGGATATCCATGGGCTTGGGGTGTTTGTGGGATCGAAATACTGTTGTGAGAAACTGTCGTTTGTGGTATCGCTGTGTGTGGTTACGGTTGTGAGGCTGCTCCGGCCCGCACACACACACACAAACCACACACACGCACACACACATGCGCACGCCAGGGGTTTCCTTGGGGTCAGTCATCCTTTCGTTTTTTTCCCGAAACGGGATTCCCGGTTTCGTAGGGATTTCGGACTACAGCCCGACCAAACGCTTCGAAAAGTGCGAAATCGACGATTTCACACTCTTCTCCAAATAAAACGCCTCCTAATGTCGGTTTTCCCAAACGCACCCTCCCTAAAACCATCGGGGGCACGCCCTTAAGACGCATTTTTTTCGTTTCCTGATGGTGAAGGAAACCCCTGGCGCACGTGCACTCGCACGCACACACACGCACATACACGCACAGCCACGCCAACACTATCTAGGTGCAGTGCCCACGCTGCTGCATTCTGCCACACACAGGCCTCTCACCCGCCTGGCCACACCCACACTCGTGATGCCTATCATTGCCATTCACAGTGTGAACACAACGTGCTGTGTGACTGGCCTGGCTTGGCCTGTCAGGCCAGTCACAGGCTGGGAGAAGATGGCAAGCAAGTTTGGCGAGGTGCGTGCCAGGCCCACTAAGGCAACGCTCATTCCATGTTAGGCCACCCACAGGTCGCACCCGCGCGAGCGCGGTGTCACGCTCCGCGTCCCCTGCGGAAGAGGGGCAAATACAGCACCACGTCACTCGTGCTGTTTGCGTGCCCGCCTGGGTGTGCACCTTGCAGGTTGCACTCATTGAGTCCGACGTTGGCGCCGCGCTCTTCTCGCTCTCGGACGCGTGAGCAATGGCAGCAATGGCAGAAACTGCTGCAACTAGGTCTCTGATGCCTGTGAGTCACAGGCACCGGCACTGGGGCGGACCCGGGGCAAGTGACTGCAAACCGCAGTCCCGGATCTGGCGAGCCGGCAGCACACCTGTCACGGGACGTCACCTCTAGCTTAGCTTGCTGTGAAGGGCGGGGCCCATAAGAACCCTACAGCTAAGGCTAGGTCTAAGTCCGTGAGCTGCTAGGCGTGAAGAGTCCCCCACGGATGGGTTCACGCACTAGCTGACGGGGTGAGGGTGCGCTAGCCCTGCAGCTAGGCTGCATGCTAGCGCACAGCAATGGGGGACGGAGGAGACGCAGTGCAAGCAGGGGAATGGAGGGGACGACGGTGCCGCTGAGAGTGGCAGTAGTCCGGCTCGCTGCGTTGGCTGGCTAGCTCTGTCGAGGGACGAGGGTGGCGACCTTTGTTACATCTTGTAGCAGAGGTTCGGTAGGAAGGGACTGAAGAAGTGCCAGAAGGGCTCGCTTCTTATACAAATAAATCCTCCAGCTTCCGCACCTTCCTGCGAGGATAATCCGCGCAAGGACTTATCCGCGCATGCGAGGAAAGGCGTGTTTGCATGCGAGGAAAGCGCATACCATAAATCATGTATTCAAGTAAACAACTCAGTTAGTCGGGATTGTGCGCCCCAACTGCGCTGTGTGCTCCAAGGCACAACAGCCCATGCCACTCGCCTCTGTCGAAGCAGGCCGAGTCCTCATGGCATGGGGGCTTGTGTCTCATGCACCAGGTTGGACCTGGCCTGAGATCACAACCCTGTGTCCTGGTTACTTCGAGGATCCTAACGCCTTAACCATGCAGAGCGCCCAATGCGACACTGCCCGTGTCAACACCTGTGTAACCGACCTGCAAGTTCTGGCGCGCTCTAGGCTCTTTCACTCTGGGCACGATCCGGATCCCTGGTCCAGAGCTGGTCCAGAGCCGGTCCGTGGCCTGGCCTCTACAAGAGCCATCCCAGGCCAATTCCCAATTCTCACTGCCAAACCCTTAACCTTGAACTTCAGTGCTTGCCACACGTAGAGTGCGATGCTTTTCATGAATAGTCAGTTATGTGTGCACTATGCTATTCATGAATGGTCATTTATGTGTGCACTCGCAACTGCAGTTCCAGCCCAGCTCTAGATATCTGCCGGTCTAGGAGCCAGTCTGGCCTTTCTTGGACCACTCCGGACCGCCTAGCTAGGACCCGCAACCCGGAGATTGCAGGGTAGTGTGAGGGGATGGGGGGGGGGGGAGGACATTGCAAGGTACAGCATATGCATTTGGGGAGCGTTTAGCCGTCCCTCGCGACCCTACTCCCAACTCGCATGTATACAAGCGGCCCTGTAATACTCGAGAGGTGGCACTGCTCTCGCACCGTCGCGGCTGCTAATCGCCTCCCTAAACGCCTCGACTCACCCAACTGTGGGCACTGGCATGGCTGCATCAGTGCCGCACGCGTTGGCCACTTGCTTTGTAGCATGAGGACTGGAAAATCAAGATGCCCCCTCTTCCCTAGTGCAGTGGGTGGGTGGCAGTGCGTGGCAGAGGACATGAGGAATGGGCAGCCCAAGTCCCCATCACTGGCGGTCGTGTAAGGAAGCTCCTGTGAGAAGTGTGTGAGACGCAACCAGTCGAGACGCATTCACCTCAGAGAGAGATCGACAATCGCACATAACACACCGCCGGAGCGCTGCTGGACAGTACGGGACAGTACGCCTCACTTGCCTCACACAATCGCGCAGCTCCCTCGGCTCTGCATGGATTCGAAATCAATGCAGTGACATGGACAGCCCTTGCTATTACTGGTTATGAATGCAAGTCGAAATGTGAGTTGTGGCTGCCTCGCGCTGGCCCGTCCCGGATGTGGCCGCTTCATCCTCATTGGTTGGTTGGGCGGCGGACGTACGCAAGCGTCCTACGTCCTACGTACATCTGCTGCATTGCTGACCGCCACTCGTGGCACAGTGGCTCTCTGGTGTGTGTGTGGTGTGTGTGTGTGCGTGTGTGGGGGGGGAGCATGCCTGAGGGCATGTGTGCCGCGCCTGCTGCAGGCCTGCCGCACTAACTACGCTATGCCGCCGGCCTCGAACCCTCCTCAGGCTTGGCAGGCACCGCCTCGCCCTCGTCCACACCATCCTCGTCCACACCTCTTCCCAGCCCGTGGCCCACACCTGCCGCCGCCGCCGGCGCCAGTGACGGGCGCGACAGTGCAGGGCGCGGCTCTGTGACGACGACGGCGACGACGACGGTGATGTCGTCCTGCTTGCCGCCGCTGAGCTGGCGAAGCTGGAACTTGCCTGCAGGGGGTGGGGGTGGGTGGGTGGATGGGCGTGTCGGGGGTCAGCCAGTTGGTCTGGTTTACAGAGGCGGGGTCTCTCGGCTCATTCATCGCGGGCTCTCTAGAGGAGCCTCAAGCTCCCCGTCGCGAGTGTGAAAAGTGGGGCGCCGGACCTGGGGGGGGGGGAGGGGAGGGGGTCTAGGAGCGGGTGCGCCCCGGGGGTTTAACCATAGCGTCGCATCTTGACCCTGTGCCAAGTGATGAACATCGACATCCGGGTATTCTTACGACGCGCGGGGCCCACATGAGTGCAATTGGGGTCGACATGCAAGGGTGTCCGAAACCGAGCGTGGTAGGTTACTAAATCAACGACGCCCGAAACTCCAACATGGTTCCGAAACTGAGCGTGATGGATAGCTGACTCCATTCGGCGTCTGTTCCGGTCGGTGTCTGTCATACTAAAGGGCGTGTGGGGTAGTGGCCTGTAATTAACTACGGGTGCGAGATCTGGGGCCCAGGGTTGATGGCGGGGGCGGGCATGGGGGTACAGGGGATCTTCTCGGGGGCAGCCGACAAGTGGGGGTTGGCTGGAGGGGATGGGGGCCCCTCCAAGGCGGCGCGCCGCAAGTGGCGCGCCATGGAAGCCCTGCACTTGCAATCTGTGCGCGAGGCCCTCCGTATTCGCAGGTGTGGGCAACAGCTATCGCTGCTGGCGACGGAGGTGGGCTGGCGACCGCTGTCGACCGACTGGCTGCGGCAGGCGGCGCGCTTCTGGGCGAAAGCGCTACGGCGGCCGGATGGCAATCTGCTGAAGGCGGCAATGCGGGAGAGCTGGGAGCTAGCGGCGGGTGGCGTGCGAGAGAGCTGGGTGGCACAGCTGAGCGAGTGCCTCAGCACAGTGGGGCACACGCTGGTGTGGGGCCAGGAGGCGGGGGGCATCGCCCGCCTGCTAGAGACAGCAGCGGCAGGTTGGCTGGCATCAGAGACCAGCACACCAGAGCTGCCAGAGGACGCCAACCAGCTCAGCGTCGTCCGCTCAGTGCCTGACTCATGGTCACACCGCTTCAAGATGCTTACTTACTTGCGGTGGATGGCAGACGACTGTGGCGGCGCACCAATGCTCTGGACGGGGCTGAACAGCGCCGCCCAGATCACGACACTCGCACGCTTTAGAATGGGGCTGCATGAACTGCAGATAGAGAAGGGGCGCCACACGGCGCAGGCAGAGCCACGCAGCCAGAGGCTCTGTCGCCTTTGTGGCATGCGGGAGGATGAGGCACACGTGATTTTTGAGTGTCCAGCGTATACGGAGACACGCGTACAGTTCCACACCCTTTTCCTGAGCGTCCCTGGGGACGATAAAGGCTTGGATGCGAAGATGCGGGCGTTTATGAACCCCAGCCCGGGGCTACTTTACCCTTGTTTTTGGCGTGACATGGCCAACTTTCTGGTCTCGTGCCTTGATATACGTAACACAAGCCTGGAGATGGTAGAGGATCGGGAGGAATAATTGACCTGAAGCGAACGATGTTTTGAATTAGGAGTCAATGAGGCAGCCACGATAGTGGCGGGGACCCAAGCGTGGGTTCCCGAGGAGCTGCGGTGGACTGTGCCGTTTGCAGTGCACCGCAGCTGGCGCACCTGAGAAATGCCCACGCTGGGTCTCACACGTGAAAGCTGCCTCAAAGATGACGACCTCAAAACGGAGTATGCAGAAGGAACATATTTATCCGCTATAACCGGGGGGCAAGCTTGCTTTCTAACCTATCACCAAATCCCACACTGTTGGTCACTACTGACCGCCTTTTCCAGCCCCTTTCTAGGTAGTTAGGCTTAGGGATGTGCCCCTCACCGAGTCCTTCTGTGCCTCCCCCCTTCAGCAGGGGGGGGGCCTGCGACACGTCCAATGTCGTGCTCGGTGCAACTACAAGGGGTCAGCTTCTGCTCAGAGCCGGGTTAAGGGTAACAGGTTGAGAATCCTGTGAATGCTGGTTGAAATCCCAGTTAGAAAACCCCTTAACACGTTAGAGGTTGCGGCCCGGCTGGATATCCTTTTCGGCCACGTCTTGGCCTTTCTCCCCACGGGGGGATGTCTCTTCTGGCAATTGGCGACGAACCTGCCTTGCGTTTTCCGTTTCCCAACATGCGCTCACCGACTTCAACAAGCGTTTGCTGCCGCTGCGGTAGGGGACCTAGGGGTGCGCCCACGCTCTTTACAGAGTTGGGGTTCCCTACCACCAACAGCCAGCCATCTCAGTAAGGTGCTCGGGCCATATGGCGCCGAGCACGGTCTTATACGCCTTTAGAGGTGTCCCTGACTGTAACATCCATCATCATCATCATCATCAGTGGCGAACCGACCCAAGTTGCACCACGCCGAGCCCAAGATGCGCGCCTGGTGAAAGGGAAGCCACATCTCTGGGCCCTTAGTAGGCGGCGCGACCGTGGATGCAGCAGTTGTCGCGCTGTTGCTGCGAAAGTGTGCGCGCCAGCACTGCACGGCGCATGGCGTGCCCAGTCCCAAAGGAGTATAATGGCTGTTCTGGGGCACCAAATCAAATACAGATGATATATGAGTTGTGCTGGGAGGGTGTGCACGCAGGGAGAGGCCCTATGGCACTGTTTTGTGAACAGGGTTGGCCCGACCCGTATACATCTGGAAATATGTATACGTGTACGTATGTGGCCATCCCCACCGAACTCGAGCACACCTGCCCCCACTACCCTGACATTGTTCAAAAAACGAAATTTTGAAGGCATTGTGTGTGGCCCATGGAGCACGGCTGGACATCATTCCACAGCCCAGAGCTTGAAGATTATTCCATTCAACTTGTGTTCGAAGGAAATTGCGTGTGGTCGCGTGTACGCGCAACCAGACGCCGAAAGCACTCTCGGAAAGACCAAACTCCGGACGGCGTCCAGGATGCGTCTGAGATGCCGGGGAGATGGCGCCACGCGCTTTGGACGCCGTCCCAGACGCGTCCCTGAGGCGTCCTGGGGGGCATCTCAGACGCGTCCTGAGCACGTCCGCAGCGCGTCTGTAATCAAACCAAGAAAAACGCGATGCGTACACCGGGGCTCGACCGCCAGACATCGACATCTCTAGGCAAGCAGCGATCCTGAGCAATCCTGGGCGCGATGGTCATGGCAGGTGAAGGTGTGGCAAGTTGTGTGGAGTGAGTTCAAAAATTAGTTTACGAAATGAATGAAATACTAGCATGTGCTCATGACCTCACCACCAGAAATTTATGTACAAACAATATGTAAATGTGTACGGCTGCGAAACATGGGCCCCTACTAAAACACAACTGACTCGATTGGAGGTTGCCCACTCTAACTGCCTGCGTCGCATTCTGGGTGTGCGCCTGGTCGACCGGCACAGATTAACTTATATTCGGCAGGCGTGCGACACTGAGCCAATTGAGAGCCTTGTGGCAAAGCGATCAATGCAGTGGCTAGGCCATGTGATGCGCATGCCGGCTTCTTGTCTTCCTCGTACGACTTTTGACTGCACAATGGATGTGGCTCGGCAGCAAGGCCGGCCTCCAGCCTCCTCCCGACACTATTTTCTTAAGCTACTGATTCAGCAGCTGGGCGAAACTAGTGGCACTCGTTCTGATTGGAAGACTTTTTCGGACACGGCGTTTGAGCGTGCTCAGGATAGGGTCGGGTGGAGAGCCGTGGTGTACGGTCCGGCTGCCCCTCAGGCGCCGGCCCCTCCACCACGGCGGTCAAGTAGATTGGCAAGCGCCACTTGACCCCCTATCCCCTAGAAGCAGTTAGGACCTATTTTGGAGGCGTCGCACAATAGCTCTCCTTTTTGCTCTGGGACTACACGTTGGCAGGCAGCCGGCTGGTGGCTACCGCCCCTCACAAGTAATTGTTAGGGCCAGAACTGGACTTGGGTCTAGGCGGTGGTACTAGGACTAGAGGTAGTCTTTGCTGGAAAGCCGATGTAACTGTAACTGTAATATGTAAAACGCGCGACGAAGTGAGGAAGAGCACCTCTCTAGAGTGTGCGCGCCCATTAAATACAAACACAAAAAACAATCGACAGTGACAAGCGCATGCCATTGAGCGTACCCCCGGAAGTGAGATCCCTGAGCCTGCGGCGCACCCCTTCGCCTTTCCTTTTTCCATCCCTTTCCCATCTCCCCGCACATATAGTGAGCCCGGCGTCCCCTCGGGGGTGTTTGGGAAGTACCACAGGCACGTGTAATCAATTCTCTCTCAAAAAAAAACTCTGTCAGGAGGTCACCTCCCTCGATCGAGTCCCACTGGCGTGGGCTGCTGCCGATGGCCCTCCCCTCGACCAACCGTTCATCTGGGTGGTGCAGGCGGGCGATTGGCCTCGCCTCTGCCTCCACGCTCCGGTGGATCCCCCATGAACGAGTCGGCGGGGAGCATGCGCCCCCCCCGACTCCCCTGACTTTGACTTCTGACTAGGGCATCCCCCCCGCTGGCGTGGACGATGCAGCGCTGATTTGCTTGGCGGCCCACAGTTGGCGCACATTGGGGCAGGCGCACATTGGGGCAAGGCCAGAGGGAGAAGAAGGGGATCACAAATGCGGCAGGGGGTGGGAGGGTTTGGGCACACACGCGTGGCCGGCCCGTTGTGTGTGCGTGTGCGTGTGCGTGTGTGGTGTGTGTGTGTGAGGGGGGGGGGGTACGGCGACCGCGGCGGCTCTTCTTCCGGCAGCGGCGGCTGCGGTGCTCGTGGCTCGAGTGGCGACGTGACGGCGGGCCTGCAGCTGCTGATGCCGAGTGAGTGGGGCGATGGTGAGATGGCGGGCAGTCTGAAGACGAGACTGAAGACGAGTCCATCGGGAGTGCGCCAGTGGATGACACAGAGCTCGGACCACGATACTCTCCAATTGGAGTATTCAAGCCACCCAAGGTCGAATCCCACCTCAGGCAAGTCTTTTTGGGGTGCGGTATTTAAAAAAAAATCTAAAAAAATATTGCGATACCGTAATCGCCCTTGGCCTTTGCGCCTAATTAATTGCTGTAGGCCCGGCGCAGAATTCGGGCGCAATTGATAAATCAATGATTAAAGGGGAGGCACAGAAACGCGCGTTCAAGGCATTTATTCGGGTGTGGATGAGGAGGTGTGGCGCCGTCCCGCCGCCTAGTGCGCTCCCCCTCCCCCCACGCCCTCGCATCCGCGTCGATGTGGTTGATTCAGATGCTGATGGCTCCGGGGGGGGGGGCACAGGCTGGTGAGGAGGAGCAGGATGTGTGCACGATTGCAAGCTCCAGCGAGGCAGCTTCCAGCGAGGCAGCGGGACGCGAGAGCGGCAGCGACATGAACCCTCCCAGCTCTGCGCCCGCAGCGGGCAGCGTCCAAAGCATGATGTGCGACTACTTTGCTGCGGAGGAGTGAACATGCATGGCGTGCTAAATTTGCAAGCAGCGCGAACTCCAAAATAGAGCAGAAACATTGATTTCCAGCCGGCGCGAAACCACAGACATCGAAAGAACAAAAGACAGCTGGCGCGAACTCAAAAACTGAAGAAAAAAAATCCGGGAGGCGCAAACGTCTTTTTATTACCATTATTAATTATTAAATCGGGGGGGGGGGGGCGCAAAGGCTAAGGGCGATTACGGTACTGTCGGATACTGAAAAAGTCCCCGCTGCGCGCGATACTGCCCCTCCAGAATTAATTAATTGTATTTACGAAGGACCCGCCCGTCAATGCATGCTGGACATTGGTCAAGATGGCTGCCCGTGGAGGCGGGCTACCATCACGGCTTCAGCGGTGGTGACCGCCGAGGCAACACAGAGTATATCCGCTTCACCATTCGCAGCGTTCGTCACCGCGCTCATCCTCGGGGTCGCTCGTCTGCCGGTGACTGGCGTTGGAAGGTCTTCAGGCAGCCTCCATGACAACTCTGTCGTCCATGCCCCCCTGGAGGGTGGGACCTGGCCATGCATGACGCATGGGGCGCCGGCTGAGCCCCATGCAAACGAGAGCTGGACAGCCATGCACTGCCAGGCGGGGACCATTCCAGTCAGCACCAGTCGGCTTTGTTGGCTTGACTGGCCACAAGGCCACTACTGTGACCCTGAGGAAGGTCCTTTTCTATATGCTCCTTGCCAGACATGTCTCTCAGAGACCGCTGTTTGGGGTAGTCTAGCCGGCGGGAGCGGTAGTCTATCGGCCGGGAGCCGGCGGTACTCTAGTACTTAAGTGTGCTGGAGTATCGGCGGGTGATCTCTAGTAGAAGAGTAGCCTGCTTAGCTGGAAACCCCGTGTTACTTGTTACTTGTATGTAGAGCTATGGATGCAATTAGTTTTTACCACCAGATCTTCGAACAAATACGCGACAGGTGTCGCAGGCCGACCCGTTTTCCGACACGCAGGGCTGCCTGCTGACCTGCACCTCCGCATGCGAGACACTGCCAGCCATGCCTGCTTGCGACCAATCGCGAAACGGACGGATTCGCGAGACTGGGCGCACAGTCGATGTCGGGTTTGTGTGTCGGCATCGAACACGCTGCATCCACGGGGCCTCCCCCTCCTAAAGCGAGCGACGGAAGTATTACCCTCATCATATCAGAGCTGCATGCGGCGGTGCCGCCCCGGAGACGGGCTTCACGCGACGTGCAGTTCAAACGCACTCCCACACAAATCGCCGTCGCGGTGCCGACCCCCGCGTGACGCGACAGCCCCATCCCCGAGAGGCCACTGCCTCTTGAAGAAGACGCATGCCCTCTAGGGGTCACGAACTAGTGAATCTGGGGGTGAATCATGTCGATTTGCAACACCTCCATGCAACACCTCCATGCACACCACCAAGCACGCCACGCACACCTCTGCCGGCAGGAAGCACTGGCACAACACTAGGCACATGGTCCTGAGCACGGTCTTTTGGGGGGGCCACCGATACAGGCTATCTGAGTTTACGGTAGTCTCGAGTGTGACTTCGCGTAGTCACAGTGGGACTACGGTTGAGCGCCTGGACTCCGCGCGCAGTGCATCCCCGACAGCCCCCGCCTCATACAGCATCTGTATGGTACATTGGCACCCCTCAAACCGCATGGCAGCGTCGTTCGTGACCGCGAGCACGAGTGTCTGGTGTGGGGTGCCCACACCTTGACTTGCTAGGCGCTCTACTGGTCACTGCTTAAGCGAGCTCTTTAACCCGCGCAAGTTCATGCATGAGCTCATAATCATGGTGTTGATGCCCCGCGGCGAGGCTCGCGTGGGCGGAGTCAAGGTGGCGGTGGCTCTTGCGGGGCGTCAAAGCAGACGTCCAAGCTGCCCAGCGCCATGGTCCAACAGGCCACGTGATCGATGGTCGTTGAAACAATCATCACTATGGGCATCGTCATCGGGGGTGCTGGGCAGGAGGCGGCAGAGAGGAGGCAGGACGTTACGTTGTACGCCCCGCGGCCTGCGTCGCACTACGGTGCGTGGTTGCTACACCAAACCATGCATGCGGTTGTGGGCCTGGGATGCGTGCGCATCAGGTAGGGGGGGGGGCTGCCATGCATGGTGCTTGCATGGCCACCCACCACGTGTGCATGCTCCCACCCTCTCACCCCACCCCCTGGCCATGAACGCCCAAGCGACTGCCGCGCTGCAAGGGTGCACAGATGAGTTCGCGCGCTCACGCGTGACCTGCCCCGCATACACTCCATGCATGGCGTGGCCAGCAGCGCGTGTGCACGGCTACCTCTCCTCAGGGCTGAACACGCAGCACATGCACGCAGCCCCCTGTGCATGCCCTGTGGCCCCTGCCACTCACCCCCCACCTGCGTGTGCCTGCGCGCTCCCACCCCTGCCCATGCAGCTGCCCCATCCCCTGGCCACGCATGCCTACGCAGCTGCCAACGCTATGAAGGTGCGCTGATGGGTGTATTTGCGCACGCGTGCCGTGCCGCGCACTCCATGCATGGGCTCTGCAGGTTGCCCCAGCAGCCGAGCGTGTGCAACGTGCATGCGCTCCCACCCCTCCACACGCAGCTGCACATCCCAGGATCGCGCGCGCACAAGGAGCTACCAACACTGCCAAGGTGCGCGGACGAGCTCATGCGCATGCACCGCGGGGCACCCTCGCCCATGCACAACAACCAACGCCTGCCATGCTGCCATCCATACTCACTGCATGCACAAGTCACGCCTGCATGTCGAATCTGTACATGCACCCCATGCACATGCCAAGCGCATCACAACCATCCCGCCCATCCCCCAACAATGGCAGCCAACACCCGCCGTGTTGCCTGCTGCAGGCGAAACCTGTGGGCTGCTCCAGCTCGTTTTGTCTTACGCCAGAAGTACCGTACCGGCCAAGTACCAAGTACCGTACTGCCTACCTGGCACTTGTGTGTTGTGGCTACTTGGCGTGTTGTCTCCACCGGCTCTATCTGACCTGTTAGGCTCTAGTAATGAGGTTTACATTGCCTGTCAAGTTGTGTGCATTCATTGTAAAGGTTGGTGTGTGATCTGCACTGGTCCCAGCACTCCCCATTTGGGTCCCAGGACCGGTCTCAGGACCCAGGACCGGTCTTAGGACCAGTCACTTATGGACCAGCCAGGACCGGTCCTGGGACCGGTCCCAGGACCAGCCTCAGGACCAGCTCAGGACCGGTCCTAGGACCAGCTCAGGACCAGGGTCCGTGCCCAGAGTGTTGGGCGTTTTCGGAAATGTCCGACGTGTGTGGCCGACTTCGGTGGGGGTGGCCATATACGCGTGTATACGTGTACGTACACACGGGTCGGGCCAACCCTTTTTGTGAAAGGAACTGGGTGTGGGCAGGGGGTGCCAGACGATGCCAGATCGCCGCCCTGGCGTGCCCGACCCGCGTCTACAGCAGCGCAATGCCATTATAGACTCATATGACGGCTCTGCAAACGCAGAGGAGGCCACGGGCCGCGTCGTCGCAACGGCGGGAGTCGCGCTGACAGGCAGGTCCCTGCCCCGCGCCCTGGGCCTCTCCCGCTACCCTACCGACGCGGATAGAGTCCGTTGGATGATAAGGAGGAATGCGATGGGAGGGTGCGGGGGTGCGGGGGAGGTGACCTCTGTGGGAGACCCTACACCACCCCATCATCACCTGCAGTCCTGATGGGGCCCGTAACTCCACACCTCCATTCCCGACACAGCCCCCCCTTCCCAGGAACCTCCCATTACTCCCACAACTCCCGTAACTCGGGCGTGTGTGAGTGCCAGTCAACGGCTGGTCGACCGTAGGTGTGAGGTATGAAACAAGGAACCTGACCCCCTCCCTTCACCCCTTCTGGCCCTTTCAGAGGCCAGATTGGCCGAATGCAGGCACGCTGTGGTCATCGCCGGGCGCTGTGGGGGCCTGGAGGGCGCCCATTTGCATGTTCAGCAGCGTTTCACACTTTTTGAGGTACAGGGCGAGTAACAGGGTTCTGGGCAAGGCTTTCCCGTATATTTTGTGATGACAGTTACGGCCGGGGTTGAATCACGGGAGATGTAGGTTCGGGCACCACCCTTTTATCATCTGGCCAGCTGTGGGGTGTGGATGACCCTGGGCCCACCCCTTGGGCACCGGACTCCCGGTGACGTTTGTGTGAAACAGTGTTTTCCTTCAGGATTCTGAATCCAGCCGGAAAGTGTGGAAAATTTACATCTTTCACACTTTAGGGGGGTCTCAATTATGCTTGGGAAATCACGTATCGGTTTACATGCTGGCAGACCCTCCCTCTCTCTCTCTCTCTCTCTCTCTCACACACACACGGTGGCAGATCAGATCCCCCCTACCTAGCTATATGAGAACTTCTGCTTGTAGCGCCCGCGGACCGCCGCCGCCTCCTTCCATGCCTCGAGGGCCTCGGCGTAGGGGAAGGTCAGTACGTTGAAGGTGTTCGAGAAGAACAGCCACAGCGCGTCGGACAGGTGCGGGTTCTGAGCCAGTGGCGCGACTTGCTCTTGATGAAGTGAAGCGCGCTAAACAGACGCTCGTCCTCCAGGCACGGGCACCATGATGATCGGCCAACCGCTCAAGAGGTAGGGCAGCTAAAGGCCTTGTGGCTAGTCATCTTGCGCCACGGCCGCGTGATGTAGCCGACGCCCATGCGTTCCTCGACCACCCCCTCAACCTCTGCCGCCGCCACCGCCTCCCCATCTGGCTCGCGCGCCGGCCGAGGGCGCCCTCAGCAGTCCTGTTGCCATTGTTCTGGCCAAAGCCCTAAGCTGCCTGTGGTACGGCCTCTGGCTCAGCAGCCTCCTCGGGCTCGGGCGACGGCAGGCGCGTCTGGCCGGGGAGCAGCGGCTGCAGTCCTATAGCTAGGGGCGATGGAGGGATCGGCACCGCGATGGGGCCGCCCTGGCTCTGGCCCAGGTTGGCCCAAACTTCGACGGATGGCTGTTCGCAGCCATTGCTTTACCAGCTGGCAGTTCCTCACGCACCCCGTTCACGCTCCGGTTCCTTCTTCCCAAATCGGCGTTCCGGCTGTGTGGGCTCAAAATAACTATTTAGCTACAGCCTGGAAAGTAAATCACTGGTGTGAACACACAAGCTGGGCTGCGCAGCCCCTATGGACCACTCGCCACCCCAGTGATTCCCGGGAAGGATTTAGGGGTTACTTATTTTCCAGCTCGCTCCCGGCTTGCTCCCGGCACATCCACAGCTCGGAGTCTATAGGGGCCGGCAGGGGCGTAGCTAGGCTCCTGGCCGGGACTAGGGGCAGTGCCCTCAGTTGCTTGGAGCAAAATTTGCACCAGAGCACTGAATTGCAATGGATTTGATTGGAAACATGGTCCCCGTCCCGCTTTTACCCGAGAGGGCCACTAGGGTAGCTAGCGAGAAGGTGGTGTTGTTGTCGACACTCGGCCCTGCATCACCGCCCACAGCAAACCGGTCTGGTCGTGAAGCAGGATCCTTTGCATCAGTACACGTCAACTCAGCAGTGAACATACGTGGCGTGTTAAGACGTGACCTGCGCCGGTGGCACTGCGTTGTCGTAGTGCACACCGTTACGTAACTCTCTAGATCACGCGCCGGTTGAGCCTGGTCCTCCTCAAGATCACGCGCCGGTTGAGCCTGGTCCTCCCACCTCTACTTCCCCTCCATTTCCCCTCTGGTTGAGCCTGGTCCTCCCACCTCCACTTCCCCTCCATTTCAGTCCCTCCATTTAAGCCCATCCTCCCTCACTTATAAACATCCCTAGACCCCCCCCCTCACTCTTGTCCAGCTCTTAGTGGTTTCTTCACTCCAGAGGACCCCCAAATGCACGCGAAACGGTCTGTAGAGAGCTGTCAACACACGATTTCGGCGAACTCTTTTGCATTGGAAAGCTGTTTTTGAGGGCTTTCCAACGGTATGCTGCACGACTCGTGGGGCCGTGTCTTGAGGGAGATACGCATGGTAGAGTGCGGCTCTCACTGCGGCCCTGCAGTTACAGTTACATCGGCTTTCCAGCAAAGACTACCTCTAGTCCTAGTACCACCGCCTAGACCCAAGTCCAGTTCTGGCCCTAACAATTACTTGTGAGGGGCGGTAGCCACCAGCCGGCTGCCTGCCAACGTGTAGTCCCAGAGCAAAAAGGAGAGCTATTGTGCGACGCCTCCAAAATAGGTCCTAACTGCTTCTAGGGGATAGGGGGTCAAGTGGCGCTTGCCAATCTACTTGACCGCCGTGGTGGAGGGGCCGGCGCCTGAGGGGCAGCCAGACCGTACACCACGGCTCTCCACCCGACCCTATCCTGAGCACGCTCAAACGCCGTGTCCGAAAAAGTCTTCCAATCAGAACGAGTGCCACTAGTTTCGCCTAGCTGCTGAATCAGTAGCTTAAGAAAATAGGGCGGCCCTGCACAGTTATTTTTTTCCCTGAGCCGGAAGCCGGCAAGCCGGCGCCCCCCCAAAACAATCAATTAAAATCCGGCTCAAATACGGCTCCGAGCCATAGTGTTTTCCTTTTCGACTTTTTGAATTAATTTCCCACAGCCGGAAAGTGTGGGGAATTCACACTTTTCACACTTCAGGGGCGCTCAATTTTCCCTGGGGAAACACGCGTTGCGGTCAACACGGTGGCAGAATCTCTCTCTCTCGCGCGCGTGCGCGCCCAGTTCTGCACGATGTGCGCAGTCACGCTCAGGAACTGCCGCTTGTCATTGGTCATCGCCTCGTCGCAGCTGAGGGAAAAGAAGTTGGCCAGGCGCAGCTGGGACAACTCCGTCTTGGTCACGCAGCCAGCATTGGCCAGCCTGACTTCTGAGTCCAGTGGCCCTCCGAGATCACCGCCTTGGGAAGGATCTTGAGATTCTGCAGCATCTTGAGCATCTCGCGCTCGCTCTCATACTCCGTCATAGGGCGCCCCTAGATGGATGAGTGGGGAGGAGGGGAGGGGGGAGGGGAGGCATTAAGTAAAGTGGGGAGGGGGACTAAGTCAAGTTTCCACCTGCAATCAGGGGTGTCCATGCGACGGCGCGGGCATGCATGTGGCGGCACAACTCACATGGATCATGGCGTCGGCCATCACCACAAGCTGCAGCATCTTGCGCTTGTACTCAGCGTCCTCAGCCAGAATTACAGGTTGTTGCTGGGCGCCAAGAGAGGGGGGGATGCGTTGCGTGCGGAAGCTGCCCTCAGGTGCATGGGGGCCTTTGCATGAGCCTCCAGCGTCGCGGCCTTGCACTCCAGGTCCTTGCTGCATGCGCGGCAGTGGGCTTTGTAAACGTTGCCCTCGCACGGCCCCAGCCATCCCACTGACCAGCTCTCATTTTCCCAGTCAGGCCTGTAGGTGCGCACACCGCTCTGCCTCAGCCATGCGCCATCACTGGTGCCCTCAGCAGCTCTGTTCTGGCCAGTGCTGTAGCACGGCCTCTGGCTCAGCGGCCTCCTCGGGCTCTGGCGACGGCTGGCGTGTCTGCTGCGCACGGAGCAGCGGCTGCGCTCGAGGGCGTCCTGCCCCATTTCTCAACGGGGGGCACCGCGATGGGGCCGCCCCTGCGCTGGCCCAGGCCGGCCCAGGCATAGACGGTTGGCTAGTTTGCAGCCATTGCTTTGCGCGGTGGCGCAGTGCACGTGCACACGTGGTGGTGTGGCGCCAAGTTTTAATTTTTTTTCAAAAGCGGCATTCCGTCTGTGGCGTGTCCAAATAATTAATAAGTCTACAGCGCCGGCTGCAGCCGGAATGGCTGCTTACAGCCGGAAAGGAAATCACTGCCGAGCCGTATACGGCTAGCAGGGGAATCACTGCGCCAGCCCCTGCGACTGTGCTGAAAACTACAGTAGACGGGTGTGTGTGGGAGTGGCGTGCGTGTGTGTGTACGTGTGTGCGTGCGTGGTCGATTGTACAGTCCGTCCGACGCCTTTGATGGCGCATTGATGATGATGATGATGATGATGGATATTACAGTCTGTGTGACACCAGTAATGATGTATAACATTATAACATTGTATAGCATTAGTATTTAGACCCTGTGTGTGTGTGTGTGTGTGTGTGTGTGTGTGTGTGTGTGTATGTATGTATGTGTGTGTGTGTGTGTGTGTGTGTGTGTGTGTGTGTGTGTGTGTCAGTGTTGCAGAAAGGCGGTACGCGGATACTTTCGTACCGTTGGAGGGTCCGTTGGCGGGGCGTGCGCCAAGGGAGATGGGAGCCGCGCCCTGCCTTGCGTGCAAGGAGCGGTGGTGGAGGAGCGCAGACGGAGGAGGTTGAGGTGGTTGGTCAACGTGTTGTTGCTTGATTCAAGTGTGACATCCTCCAGGGTAACCCCCCTCGGGCTCTGCTGCAGCACATCATTCCATTCTCTAGTCTTACACACAATGCATCACTGGTTTGTATATCATCTGCGGGGGCTGCGCCCCGGCGCCCGCTGCATGCATGCATGCATGCAAACACGCGTGTGCCATGCGCGGCAGCTCGTCTGGGCGGGCATGAGCCCCCGCCAACGTTTTTTGCCCCCTCCAGGCTGCTTCCATAGACTGCGGACCATAGCATGCATAAGTATGCCATCCAAATCAGAATGCCATTGTGGCTCGCTGGCTTCCGCTGCGCCCCCGGCCCCGCCGCTTGCGTGCACGCGCGCCATGCGCGGCAGTTGGGGGGGGGGGGCGTGTCACGCCGTGTTACGCCCATGCCAGATACTTGTCTGCTGTAGGGGAAGATTGTGTGTGTTGATCCACGCTGGGCCACGCAAGCGTGCGCGCGCAGAGGGCGGCGCAGGGGCGAGGGCGAAGTGTACATGCAAACTAGCACCGAGAATCGACACGCTTTGTGATGGGTTCAGGGCACAGGGAAGAGAGGAAGTGGGAAAGTAAGAAAAATAAAGAAATAATGAGAGAAAAGGAGAGAGCAGCGCTGCGCTCGCACAGAGCAGCGTAAAAAGGGCGACTACCGTTCCATCAACAATACTACTTCAAACAGCGGCGGTCCGGGGGCGCAGCCCCCGGGAAGTATATATGCGTATCAGCGCGTTACAGCCCGCAGCCCGGCTGGGGCCTCCGCGCGTCCCACGGCAGCAATCTCGCCAAATATATTATGCATCACGGTGTGTGTGTGTGTGTGTGCGTGTGTGTGCACGCCATTAGTGCCCCCCCCACACACACACTACCCACCTTTCCTGAACCCCGCCCCCAGCAGCTTCTCCCACCACGGCAGGTCCAGCCCCTGCGACTGCGCCTCCTTGATGTAGGGAGAATCAAAGTCGACGTCGCTGGCATGCGTGCGTGCGAGGCCGGCAATCTCATCTGCAATCAACTGAGGGGTGAGGGTGTGTGTGTGTGCGCGTGCGTGCGTGCGTGCGTGTTTGTGTGTGTGTGTGTGTGTCAGTGGTGCAGAAAGGCGTGACGCGGATGCATGCGTCACACGGGAGGGTCGTTTTGCGGGACCTCGGTGTCACGCCTGAGCGCAGAGTGCGACGCGTCTTGGTGTGAAAAGTGTGAAACTCGACGATTTTCACGCTTTCGCATCACAAGATCGACCCTGTTAACTCAAAAGCGGCCCTGCGGGCCTGGTTACGCGTCACAAGACTGCCAGCACGCCAAATATTTCTCCATCACTGGTGTGTGTGTTTGTCAGTGTTGCAGAAAGGCGGTACGCGGATACACTCGTACCGTGGGAGGGTCGTCTGGCGGGGCGTGCGCATACCGTGGGAGGGCGCGGCGGAGCCGCACCATGCCTTGCACGTACTGTGTACGCGCATACCTAGGGCATACCGCAGCGAGCATCGGATCCATCGGATGCAGCGCGCGCAAAGAGCGGTGGTGGAGAAGCGCACATGCAGAATCCATGCAAAATGCGCACTATAGTAAGGACCATGATGCATGTATGCATGCACACATGAGCTCATCAGGTCCTCCAGCCAGACCTTGCCATCCTTGGTCTTGGCCCAGTCCCGCTCCAGCCAAATATGCCGGAACGCGTTCCCCATGCCCGCCGGTTTTTTGGTCGTGCCCGCCCGTGGTGGGGGTGGCTGGTCGCCGCTGGTTCCAGCGCCAACGCCTGACGCTGCGCGCTCTGCAAGCGCGCGCTCAGCCACGCGCTCTGCCGCCACGCGCTCCTCCTCTGCCATCCAAGCGTCCGTCAGGGGCGTGTCCGCTCGTGGTGGCTGATCGCTGGGGCCAGCGCCATCGCCAGATGTTGCGCACTGCCTCTTGCCCTCCTCCCCCTCGCACTCCGCCTCAGACTCAACTTCCATGCCCGGCTCAACGTCATCAACGTCAGGGTGCTGCACCACCTTGGTCGGGGCGCCCGTCCTGCGCCTGACAATGCACTTCACAGCCCCCCCGGGCGTCCCGCTAAAGAAGGACGCAATAGGCTGGACCCGGATGGTATTTTCCTCGTTCTGCTTGCCCTTGACCATCTGGGCTGGACTGCGCATGCGCCATGGGGGCGCAAGGCCGCAGAAGTGTGAAAAACAATTAATTTTGCGGAAAAGCGTAAAAGCGGAAAAGCCGTGGGGCCTAGAAAACAATTAATAAAAAAAATCCGCGAATATTCCGCACAGAGCGGAATGCGGCCGAAGCAAGAAACACTGGCGTCACCCCTGTCGCGTTTCCCTCGCGGGGGCATGTTGGCAGGCCACACTCGACGAGGGGCGTGCCGGCTCTCGCACCGATTTAGGAGTTTTCCCGCGCTGGTATGGTGTAAGCGGAGAGGCTTGCAGCTTGGCGGGGTCTGGCTGCGCCGTAGGCGCGGGTGCTGCTGTTTGAGTGTTTGGGGCCTTGAGGAGCGGGTGGGCTGCTCTTGCAGCTCTCGCCCAGAGTCAGGATTTTATCCGGAATAAAGAGGTGTTAGCGGAGCGAATGGCAGCGGCGGCGGGCGTTGGCACGCGTGGCGCGGATTTGGGGTGGGATGTTATGCCAGGGAGGGCCGCTCGGCGCTCCCCCCGCTGCAGGCTCTGCAGCGAAAAATAGAAGACCCTTGGTCCGAGAGTTTCCCCCAGTTTCAGGTCCCGGAGTTGCGTGTGGGCGAACTTTGGGTGGCGACGACCAAAGTGCGAACGGTCAAATGTGGCCGTGTCCACACCCCTGCAGAGAGCTCATCGTCAGTCGATCTCGCGAGATTTCAACACGCCCTGCCTGCCCTGACTCTCTGCCTGGTCTTTGCCCCCCTTCGCCCTTTCGTCGCCGCGACTCCTCCTCCTATCGACAGGGTGGGGCCCGTAACCAGTAACTCAGGCGGACATTCCCGTAACCCTCCCGTAATCCCCCGTATCCCCCGTATCTCGGGCGTCTGCGAGTGCAGGAGCGCCTCGTCAACCGAGGTGTGGGGTGTGAAAAAGTGAACCTGACCCTCCCGGGCCTTTCCAAAGGCCACATTGGCCTGATGCAGTCACTCCGTGGTCATCGTCGGGCGTTGCGGAGGCCTGGGTGGCGCCCATTCGCACTTTCAGCAGTGTTTCACACTTTTCTGGGTTACGGGGCAAGTTACTGGGTTTTGGGCAAGGCTCTCCCGTATCTCCCGTATCAGTTACGGCCGGGGTTGAGATACTGGAGTTACTGTTACGGGCCCCACCCTGCCTATCGACCCACTCCGTTGCCGCCACATCGCGGGCTACTAAGCACGCGCATCACGGCCTGCGGACGTGAGCACAGCGTGTTTTGGTGCGTGCCCCATCCGCTGCATGGTGCAGGGTTGACCCTCGCAGCCAATGCACCAACCAAGAGCGCCTGCCTGCAACTGGTAGCTTCGCAGCCATGCATGCTGCGCAAACACACCCAGCAGAGGCCGAAACTGCTGGGACGAGGCAGTGTTTGGCGCCAGAGTTTGCGCGCGCCATGATGGCATGCATGGAGGCATGCACCGTCAACCCCCATGGCGCCCTACGTTGGCCCCAACCACGTACTCAGGTGGACGTACTCAACCCCCCCCCCCCCCCCAGGCCGACCAAGGGACCAAGGAGCACGCTCGGTGGTTGCGCAAGTGGCCTGTCATCAGTTTACAGTTTACATTTTATAATATGCACCCTCGGGGCGTGGAATTGAAGGAGTTGCCAAACGAGGCTAGCTACCATTCGGCCCGACAGCATTCTCTGCAATACACACAGGCACTCACAAGCAGGCACAGGTCGACAAAAATTATCATCGCGGAGCTCAAGACCTGCAAAGACACCCAGCCGACCGACCGGATGACGGCGCGGCGTTGTAACACGAGGAGCAAGTCGAGCAGTTGGTGGAGCAACACACTAGCTTGGGGGAGGGGGGGGGGCAATGGGATGTTGCAATAAGTTGCACATGCAAACTGCACACATCACCGTCACCTTCATGATGTCAATCTCCAGTCACCTCTCTACAGTCACCACGTGGTGACACGGGTGCACCCACTGAATCCACGGGTGCACCTGGAAGCGCATAGCGCTCTCTTCGCTCTCTTTCATCAACTGCAGCTGTTTCAACACCCTTTCTTAGGCTTCGGCTTCGGTCGTTCTGAACGTGACCGAGAGCGATGCCACGGAGCTGCGCTGCGTACGGCTGACGCGATTTTTTCCCGCCCCATAGCCGGGGCCGCGCGCTCGTGCGCGGACCGGCGACTAGTGAAGATATGGCCACGCAGGGCCAGGCGCTGCCCAGGGGGGGCGCTACAGGGGATGCTGGCAGGCCGGGTTTTGCTGGCAGGCAGAATGGTGCTGCGCGGGGCCGCGGGACGCCGCCTCCGCCCAGGGCCGCGCGGCAGCCCCTCGTGAGCGTGCTACCGCACGACCTGTATGAGCAGCTGCGGGTGCTGCCCAGGCTGGTGTTTGCGCTGAGTTTCGTGTTGCGCGCAGACCGTGACATGGCGGGCGACTGCATGGGAGTTGACCTGCGCGCTCTGTCAGACGGCGTCGTTGCCGCCCTCCGCGTGGCGTTGCAGGGCTCGGGCGTTGCAGCGCCGGGGAGGGCGCGGGCGCGGGCGGCAAGGCCCCTGAGCTCAGGCACGTCGGCGCTCTACCAGGTCGACATGGAGTGTGACGAGGCCCATGCGGCTGCGGTCAAGGGTGCGCTGCATGCGCGCATGGCGCCCCTGGAGGTTGACTGTGGCCGCATGCGCGCTGCACCAGCAATGCTGCTGGACTCGGGGGGGTCGGTGGACGACGCGCACTACCTGGTGTGCTTCACGCCTACAGACACTCTGCCGTGGACGCCGGCGCACGTGCACAGCTGGCTGGGGGCAAACGGGGTGCGTGCTGACTGGGTGGTGCAGTACCGGTGCGGGGCTGACGGGCTGGTGCCCGTGCAGTGGCACGGCGCTGCGCAGGGCCAGGGCCCCGTCCCCAGCGTCGCCTGGTTGTCTGCTAGGGAGCCAGGTTTTGTGGCGTCGGTGCACGGGGGCCACGCCTTTGTGTCCAAGGCCGTCCGCGCACTGCACGTGGAGTGCCGCCAGCGGACTGACGCACCGTCCTTCTGCCGGCTGCGCGTGTCGCGCCTGCCCCTCAGCATGGTGGGCCCCGCGCGCGCCGCGCGCGCCGCGGAAAAGCCGGGTGGGCCGCCGCCGGGTGAGCCGATGCCGGAGCCGCCGCCGGGTGGGCCGCCGCCGGGTGGGCCGCCGCCGGGTGGGCCGCCGCCGGGTGGGCCGCCGCCGGGTGGGCCGCCGCCGGGTGGGCCGCCGCCGGGTGCGCGCGCCGCTTTCGCGCCGGAAGGGCTGTCGCCGGGTGCGCCGCTGCGAGGTGGGCCATCCTATGCTGCGGCTGTCCAGGGGATGCCTGCGGGGCCTGCGGTGCAGCACCAGATGGCCACCATCGCGGAGGGTGAGGACGACGGGGACGGCGGCTCTGACCACGACTCGTACGGTCGCGGTGCCAACGACGGCGATGACGATGGCGACGGTGCTGAGGGTGCCATGGCTGCTATTGCGGCGGCTGCTGCTGCTTGGACGGCGGCGGCAGTCTCCTCGGACGAGCGTGCGGTCAATCAAGCGCTCCGCGCGCGCGCACTCCAAACACGGAGCCGTGAGCACAGGGGGTTGAAAAAGCTCGCTGCGGAAAGGTGCGCGCTCGAGGACCGACGCCGGCGGGATGCTGCGGCAGCTGAGGGCGCAGCTGCAGCAGCTGTGGGCGCGGCGGCCCTGCGGGCCGACGAGCGCATGACCGATGCGACCCAGACGGCTGGGCGCAAGCGTTTGGGGGGCGATGAGGAGCCCGATGACGACGCCGAAGACCCCCTCGGCCCTCACGCGAGCCTCCACCAGCCCAAGCCGCGGCGCAGCAAGGAGACGCCTGAGACGGCGGGGGTTGACGAGCGGGAGGGCTGGCGGCACGTGGTGCGCCGAGGAAATGGAGGTCAGGGGGGTGCAGCCATGCCTGCTGATGCTCCGGCCGAGGCTGGTGGGGACGCGGGGGCTGAGGAAGCTGTCGGTGGTGGGGGAGCTAGAGGAGAGGGGGTGGATGGCGGGGGCGGGCAGACGCGGGCTCTGGCCACTTCTGGTGGTGCGGCTGGCCGTGGAGACGCTGGTGGTGGCTGGGCCCGCGGTAAGGTCCATGCCTTTGCGTACGCGCGGGGCGGACCATGCATTGGGCCAGTCGACAACCCTGCCATCTACAACGGGCTCAAAGACGCCATCCACTGCGGTGGTCACCTGACACCCGCGACGGCGACGGAGTGGATCATGGAAATCCTCCGCGGACACGTTGTCGAGAGCCCTGACGTGAGGAAGCGCGGCGGGTCTAGTGGGTGGCCGATGGGCCTTGTCAGGTCCATCCTCTGCACGGCGAACGTTGACGAGATGCCGGCGCTGCTGGATGGCTGGCACCTGGGTGAACCCCTGCCAGATGGCCACCCGTTCATCGTGCATGAATGACGTTGCCCGCTGGACAGCCTGCGCGCGGAGGCCGCTTTGCCCCCGGCCTCCGTGTGGGCACGCACAACGTGCGCGGCCTGCGAGAGGGGACCAAGCTGGTGGATCTCATGCGCGTCTGGGCGCGCGACCGCCGCCTTGATGTGGTGTGCCTCCAGGAGGTGCACATCGCGGCTGATGACGTCGCGAGGATGGAAGGTGTCGATCGCTACGCGTCCGGATGTGCTTACCACCTGGGGACTGAGCCCTACACCTTCTTCTGGGGGGGCGGCGCGGGGCCCTCGGCGGGCGTTGCCATCCTCGTGCGGTCCGACCTAGTGGCGGTGCTCCAGCCGGTCGTCCAGACGGATGGCGACGGCAGGCTGATGGTGATGGATATCACGTGGGGCGGTGGAGGTGCGGGCGGTAGCGGGGGGGCGGGTGGTGGGGGAGGTGTGCGGCTGCGCCTCGTAAACGCGTACTTGCCGGCCTCGCAGCCAAATCGGCCGGCGGTGCAGGCGGCGTTCATCGAGGAGCGCATCCGCCCGCTTGCTGCTGGCCAGCCATACCTCGTGCTTGCAGGCGATTTCAATTTCGTGGAGAGCCCGCGCGACCGTGCCCGGTCTGAGGGCGACCTCGAGTGGCGCGACCGCGCCCCGGCAGCGGCGATGGCGGCAATGATGGAGAACGCCCCGCTTCGCGACGCGTACCGCCTCGTCCACCCCAGTCAGAGGGGTTACACCTTCAGTGCGCATAATGCACAGGCGCGGCTCGACCGCCTCTACGTGTCGCCGACCCTCGTGCCGCGCGTTTTTGGGTGCGACGCGGGTGAGTCGGGCGGGTCGGACCACCGCGTTGTGGCGATGCACCTCTCCCCCCTGGTGCCAGAGGTGCGAGGGCTGGGACGGCCGCGTGTGCGTGCCCATTTTTGGGCTGATGATGGCCTGGCTGAGGGTTTCAGGGCGTGGTTCGGGCGGGAGGCAGCGGGGGCGCCCGCCCACAGCCACGCAGAGCTCATGCGGTGGTGGCATGCTTTCAAGCCGCGACTAGCGCGTGAGGCCCGCCGCCTAGACTGCGAACTGGGTCGGCAGCGGGATGCGGTGTCAGTGGAGGTGACCCGGCTGCGTGCAGACCTGCAGCGAGCGTGCGCGGCCGTTGAGGCGGGACGCGACGGGCTGGCGGAGCTCGCCGAGCTCTATGCGTTGCAGCGGCGCCTAGACGCGGCGGCGCGGCGGTACGCTCCACCACTGCCCCCCTGTGTGCGGTCGGGCGAGCATGTTGCCGGGGGCATGGCGGCAGCCTTCCGCAAGCCAGCGGCGGCGCGGCGCGTCGCCGCCCTCAGAGATGCGCGTGGCATCCTCATCACTGACGGCATGGGTATGGCTGACATCATGGCGGACGCTGTGTCGGCGGTCTCTCGGCCACTGCCGTCATCCCCAGCTGACCGGGAGGCTGTGCTGGGGGCGGTGCGCACGCACTCGCTGCGCGTGCCGCAGGCGGTGGCGGAGGCAGCCGGCGCGCTGGTTGTCACGCCCGCCGAGGTACGGGCAGCGGCCACTCACTCCAAGCCTGGCACTGCCCCGGGCCCCGATGGCATTCCGGTGGATGTGTGGCGGAGGCTGGGAGAGCCAGCTTTTGTGCTTCTGGCAGCGGTCTTCACCGCGGTGGGCGCTACAGGTGAAACGCCGCCTGGGTTTCTCGATGGGGTCGTTGCCTCGATCTACAAGGCTAAGGACGCTGCAGATGCGGCAAACTACCGCCCACTCACCATGCTCGGCTCCGACTACCGCGTCCTCGCCAAGGTGCTGGCGACGCGGTGGACGCCCCTGTTCGCTGCGGTGGTGGGGCCGGAGCAGACCGCCTTCCTCGCTGGCCGCCGCAGTTACAGTTACATCGGCTTTCCAGCAAAGACTACCTCTAGTCCTAGTACCACCGCCTAGACCCAAGTCCAGTTCTGGCCCTAACAATTACTTGTGAGGGGCGGTAGCCACCAGCCGGCTGCCTGCCAACGTGTAGTCCCAGAGCAAAAAGGAGAGCTATTGTGCGACGCCTCCAAAATAGGTCCTAACTGCTTCTAGGGGATAGGGGGTCAAGTGGCGCTTGCCAATCTACTTGACCGCCGTGGTGGAGGGGCCGGCGCCTGAGGGGCAGCCGGACCGCACACCACGGCTCTCCACGCGACCCTATCCTGAGCACGCTCAAACGCCGTGTCCGAAAAAGTCTTCCAATCAGAACGAGTGCCACTAGTTTCGCCAAGCTGCTGAATCAGTAGCTTAAGAAAATAGTGTCGGGAGGAGGCTGGAGGCCGGCCTTGCTGCCGAGCCACATCCATTGTGCAGTCAAAAGTCGTACGAGGAAGACGAGAAGCCGGCATGCGCATCACATGGCCGCCGCATCTCGGACAATATCTGCCTCACTCAGATGCTGCCAGGCCTGTTGGCTGCCAATGCGGCGGAGGGCGTGGGGCCGACGGGCGCAGCGCTGGCGCTGCTCGACTTCCGCAAGGCGTACGACACCATCGACCGTGGTTTCCTCCTAGAGGTCATGGAGGCGGTGGGTGTCAGCGACGGCGTCCTGGCGTGGACCCGCACCATCCTCACGCAAACGTACGCGTCGGCCGAGGTAAACGGTTATCCCCCGTATCTCGGGCGTCTGCGAGTGCAGGAGCGCCTCGTCAACCGAGGTGTGGGGTGTGAAAAAGTGAACCTGACCCTCCCGGGCCTTTCCAAAGGCCACATTGGCCTGATGCAGTCACTCCGTGGTCATCGTCGGGCGTTGCGGAGGCCTGGGTGGCGCCCATTCGCACTTTCAGCAGTGTTTCACACTTTTCTGGGTTACGGGGCAAGTTACTG
Organism: Chlamydomonas sp. UWO 241; assembly: GCA_016618255.1. Classification (NCBI taxonomy): domain Eukaryota; kingdom Viridiplantae; phylum Chlorophyta; class Chlorophyceae; order Chlamydomonadales; family Chlamydomonadaceae; genus Chlamydomonas; species Chlamydomonas priscui. Next base: position 49,700 of record VFSX01000134.1, read on the forward strand.
GGTTTTGGGCAAGGCTCTCCCGTATCTCCCGTATCAGTTACGGCCGGGGTTGAGATACTGGAGTTACTGTTACGGGCCCCACCCTGCCTATCGACCCACTCCGTTGCCGCCACATCGCGGGCTACTAAGCACGCGCATCACGGCCTGCGGACGTGAGCACAGCGTGTTTTGGTGCGTGCCCCATCCGCTGCATGGTGCAGGGTTGACCCTCGCAGCCAATGCACCAACCAAGAGCGCCTGCCTGCAACTGGTAGCTTCGCAGCCATGCATGCTGCGCAAACACACCCAGCAGAGGCCGAAACTGCTGGGACGAGGCAGTGTTTGGCGCCAGAGTTTGCGCGCGCCATGATGGCATGCATGGAGGCATGCACCGTCAACCCCCATGGCGCCCTACGTTGGCCCCAACCACGTACTCAGGTGGACGTACTCAACCCCCCCCCCCCCCCCAGGCCGACCAAGGGACCAAGGAGCACGCTCGGTGGTTGCGCAAGTGGCCTGTCATCAGTTTACAGTTTACATTTTATAATATGCACCCTCGGGGCGTGGAATTGAAGGAGTTGCCAAACGAGGCTAGCTACCATTCGGCCCGACAGCATTCTCTGCAATACACACAGGCACTCACAAGCAGGCATAGGTCGACAAAAATTATCATCGCGGAGCTCAAGACCTGCAAAGACACCCAGCCGACCGACCGGATGACGGCGCGGCGTTGTAACACGAGGAGCAAGTCGAGCAGTTGGTGGAGCAACACACTAGCTTGGGGGAGGGGGGGGGGGCAATGGGATGTTGCAATAAGTTGCACATGCAAACTGCACACATCACCGTCACCTTCATGATGTCAATCTCCAGTCACCTCTCTACAGTCACCACGTGGTGACACGGGTGCACCCACTGAATCCACGGGTGCACCTGGAAGCGCATAGCGCTCTCTTCGCTCTCTTTCATCAACTGCAGCTGTTTCAACACCCTTTCTTAGGCTTCGGCTTCGGTCGTTCTGAACGTGACCGAGAGCGATGCCACGGAGCTGCGCTGCGTACGGCTGACGCGATTTTTTCCCGCCCCATAGCCGGGGCCGCGCGCTCGTGCGCGGACCGGCGACTAGTGAAGATATGGCCACGCAGGGCCAGGCGCTGCCCAGGGGGGGCGCTACAGGGGATGCTGGCAGGCCGGGTTTTGCTGGCAGGCAGAATGGTGCTGCGCGGGGCCGCGGGACGCCGCCTCCGCCCAGGGCCGCGCGGCAGCCCCTCGTGAGCGTGCTACCGCACGACCTGTATGAGCAGCTGCGGGTGCTGCCCAGGCTGGTGTTTGCGCTGAGTTTCGTGTTGCGCGCAGACCGTGACATGGCGGGCGACTGCATGGGAGTTGACCTGCGCGCTCTGTCAGACGGCGTCGTTGCCGCCCTCCGCGTGGCGTTGCAGGGCTCGGGCGTTGCAGCGCCGGGGAGGGCGCGGGCGCGGGCGGCAAGGCCCCTGAGCTCAGGCACGTCGGCGCTCTACCAGGTCGACATGGAGTGTGACGAGGCCCATGCGGCTGCGGTCAAGGGTGCGCTGCATGCGCGCATGGCGCCCCTGGAGGTTGACTGTGGCCGCATGCGCGCTGCACCAGCAATGCTGCTGGACTCGGGGGGGTCGGTGGACGACGCGCACTACCTGGTGTGCTTCACGCCTACAGACACTCTGCCGTGGACGCCGGCGCACGTGCACAGCTGGCTGGGGGCAAACGGGGTGCGTGCTGACTGGGTGGTGCAGTACCGGTGCGGGGCTGACGGGCTGGTGCCCGTGCAGTGGCACGGCGCTGCGCAGGGCCAGGGCCCCGTCCCCAGCGTCGCCTGGTTGTCTGCTAGGGAGCCAGGTTTTGTGGCGTCGGTGCACGGGGGCCACGCCTTTGTGTCCAAGGCCGTCCGCGCACTGCACGTGGAGTGCCGCCAGCGGACTGACGCACCGTCCTTCTGCCGGCTGCGCGTGTCGCGCCTGCCCCTCAGCATGGTGGGCCCCGCGCGCGCCGCGCGCGCCGCGGAAAAGCCGGGTGGGCCGCCGCCGGGTGAGCCGATGCCGGAGCCGCCGCCGGGTGGGCCGCCGCCAGGTGGGCTGCCGCTTGGTGGGCCGCCGCCGGGTGGGCCGCCGCCGGGTGGGCCGCCGCGGGGTGGGCCGCCGCCGGGTGGGCCGCCGCTGGGTGGGCCGCCGCCGGGTGGGCCGCCGCCGGGTGCGCGCGCCGCTTTCGCGCCGGAAGGGCTGTCGCCGGGTGCGCCGCTGCGAGGGGGGCCATCCTATGCTGCGGCTGTCCAGGGGATGCCTGCGGGGCCTGCGGTGCAGCACCAGATGGCCACCATCGCGGAGGGTGAGGACGACGGGGACGGCGGCTCTGACCACGACTCGTACGGTCGCGGTGCCAACGACGGCGATGACGATGGCGACGGTGCTGAGGGTGCCATGGCTGCTATTGCGGCGGCTGCTGCTGCTTGGACGGCGGCGGCAGTCTCCTCGGACGAGCGTGCGGTCAATCAAGCGCTCCGCGCGCGCGCACTCCAAACACGGAGCCGTGAGCACAGGGGGTTGAAAAAGCTCGCTGCGGAAAGGTGCGCGCTCGAGGACCGACGCCGGCGGGATGCTGCGGCAGCTGAGGGCGCAGCTGCAGCAGCTGTGGGCGCGGCGGCCCTGCGGGCCGACGAGCGCATGACCGATGCGACCCAGACGGCTGGGCGCAAGCGTTTGGGGGGCGATGAGGAGCCCGATGACGACGCCGAAGACCCCCTCGGCCCTCACGCGAGCCTCCACCAGCCCAAGCCGCGGCGCAGCAAGGAGACGCCTGAGACGGCGGGGGTTGACGAGCGGGAGGGCTGGCGGCACGTGGTGCGCCGAGGAAATGGAGGTCAGGGGGGTGCAGCCATGCCTGCTGATGCTCCGGCCGAGGCTGGTGGGGACGCGGGGGCTGAGGAAGCTGTCGGTGGTGGGGGAGCTAGAGGAGAGGGGGTGGATGGCGGGGGCGGGCAGACGCGGGCTCTGGCCACTTCTGGTGGTGCGGCTGGCCGTGGAGACGCTGGTGGTGGCTGGGCCCGCGGTAAGGTCCATGCCTTTGCGTACGCGCGGGGCGGACCATGCATTGGGCCAGTCGACAACCCTGCCATCTACAACGGGCTCAAAGACGCCATCCACTGCGGTGGTCACCTGACACCCGCGACGGCGACGGAGTGGATCATGGAAATCCTCCGCGGACACGTTGTCGAGAGCCCTGACGTGAGGAAGCGCGGCGGGTCTAGTGGGTGGCCGATGGGCCTTGTCAGGTCCATCCTCTGCACGGCGAACGTTGACGAGATGCCGGCGCTGCTGGATGGCTGGCACCTGGGTGAACCCCTGCCAGATGGCCACCCGTTCATCGTGCATGAATGACGTTGCCCGCTGGACAGCCTGCGCGCGGAGGCCGCTTTGCCCCCGGCCTCCGTGTGGGCACGCACAACGTGCGCGGCCTGCGAGAGGGGACCAAGCTGGTGGATCTCATGCGCGTCTGGGCGCGCGACCGCCGCCTTGATGTGGTGTGCCTCCAGGAGGTGCACATCGCGGCTGATGACGTCGCGAGGATGGAAGGTGTCGATCGCTACGCGTCCGGATGTGCTTACCACCTGGGGACTGAGCCCTACACCTTCTTCTGGGGGGGCGGCGCGGGGCCCTCGGCGGGCGTTGCCATCCTCGTGCGGTCCGACCTAGTGGCGGTGCTCCAGCCGGTCGTCCAGACGGATGGCGACGGCAGGCTGATGGTGATGGATATCACGTGGGGCGGTGGAGGTGCGGGCGGTAGCGGGGGGGCGGGTGGTGGGGGAGGTGTGCGGCTGCGCCTCGTAAACGCGTACTTGCCGGCCTCGCAGCCAAATCGGCCGGCGGTGCAGGCGGCGTTCATCGAGGAGCGCATCCGCCCGCTTGCTGCTGGCCAGCCATACCTCGTGCTTGCAGGCGATTTCAATTTCGTGGAGAGCCCGCGCGACCGTGCCCGGTCTGAGGGCGACCTCGAGTGGCGCGACCGCGCCCCGGCAGCGGCGATGGCGGCAATGATGGAGAACGCCCCGCTTCGCGACGCGTACCGCCTCGTCCACCCCAGTCAGAGGGGTTACACCTTCAGTGCGCATAATGCACAGGCGCGGCTCGACCGCCTCTACGTGTCGCCGACCCTCGTGCCGCGCGTTTTTGGGTGCGACGCGGGTGAGTCGGGCGGGTCGGACCACCGCGTTGTGGCGATGCACCTCTCCCCCCTGGTGCCAGAGGTGCGAGGGCTGGGACGGCCGCGTGTGCGTGCCCATTTTTGGGCTGATGATGGCCTGGCTGAGGGTTTCAGGGCGTGGTTCGGGCGGGAGGCAGCGGGGGCGCCCGCCCACAGCCACGCAGAGCTCATGCGGTGGTGGCATGCTTTCAAGCCGCGACTAGCGCGTGAGGCCCGCCGCCTAGACTGCGAACTGGGTCGGCAGCGGGATGCGGTGTCAGTGGAGGTGACCCGGCTGCGTGCAGACCTGCAGCGAGCGTGCGCGGCCGTTGAGGCGGGACGCGACGGGCTGGCGGAGCTCGCCGAGCTCTATGCGTTGCAGCGGCGCCTAGACGCGGCGGCGCGGCGGTACGCTCCACCACTGCCCCCCTGTGTGCGGTCGGGCGAGCATGTTGCCGGGGGCATGGCGGCAGCCTTCCGCAAGCCAGCGGCGGCGCGGCGCGTCGCCGCCCTCAGAGATGCGCGTGGCATCCTCATCACTGACGGCATGGGTATGGCTGACATCATGGCGGACGCTGTGTCGGCGGTCTCTCGGCCACTGCCGTCATCCCCAGCTGACCGGGAGGCTGTGCTGGGGGCGGTGCGCACGCACTCGCTGCGCGTGCCGCAGGCGGTGGCGGAGGCAGCCGGCGCGCTGGTTGTCACGCCCGCCGAGGTACGGGCAGCGGCCACTCACTCCAAGCCTGGCACTGCCCCGGGCCCCGATGGCATTCCGGTGGATGTGTGGCGGAGGCTGGGAGAGCCAGCTTTTGTGCTTCTGGCAGCGGTCTTCACCGCGGTGGGCGCTACAGGTGAAACGCCGCCTGGGTTTCTCGATGGGGTCGTTGCCTCGATCTACAAGGCTAAGGACGCTGCAGATGCGGCAAACTACCGCCCACTCACCATGCTCGGCTCCGACTACCGCGTCCTCGCCAAGGTGCTGGCGACGCGGTGGACGCCCCTGTTCGCTGCGGTGGTGGGGCCGGAGCAGACCGCCTTCCTCGCTGGCCGCCGCAGTTACAGTTACATCGGCTTTCCAGCAAAGACTACCTCTAGTCCTAGTACCACCGCCTAGACCCAAGTCCAGTTCTGGCCCTAACAATTACTTGTGAGGGGCGGTAGCCACCAGCCGGCTGCCTGCCAACGTGTAGTCCCAGAGCAAAAAGGAGAGCTATTGTGCGACGCCTCCAAAATAGGTCCTAACTGCTTCTAGGGGATAGGGGGTCAAGTGGCGCTTGCCAATCTACTTGACCGCCGTGGTGGAGGGGCCGGCGCCTGAGGGGCAGCCGGACCGTACACCACGGCTCTCCACCCGACCCTATCCTGAGCACGCTCAAACGCCGTGTCCGAAAAAGTCTTCCAATCAGAACGAGTGCCACTAGTTTCGCCTAGCTGCTGAATCAGTAGCTTAAGAAAATAGTGTCGGGAGGAGGCTGGAGGCCGGCCTTGCTGCCGAGCCACATCCATTGTGCAGTCAAAAGTCGTACGAGGAAGACGAGAAGCCGGCATGCGCATCACATGGCCGCCGCATCTCGGACAATATCTGCCTCACTCAGATGCTGCCAGGCCTGTTGGCTGCCAATGCGGCGGAGGGCGTGGGGCCGACGGGCGCAGCGCTGGCGCTGCTCGACTTCCGCAAGGCGTACGACACCATCGACCGTGGTTTCCTCCTAGAGGTCATGGAGGCGGTGGGTGTCAGCGACGGCGTCCTGGCGTGGACCCGCACCATCCTCACGCAAACGTACGCGTCGGCCGAGGTAAACGGTTTTATCTCTGCACCGCGTCTGTATGCGGCGGGCGTGCGCCAGGGCTGCCCCGCCGCGCCAGCCCTTTTCCTGTTCCTTGGACACGCACTCGCGTGCTTCCTGCGCACCTGCCCTGCGGTGGGGGTCGAGATTGTGCCTGGCTGCAGGGTCACATGCCCCCAGTACGCTGACGACTGCATGCCCCTCCTTCGGTCGTGTGCGCCGGCTGACGTCGCTGCGCTCGTGGAGGCGATGGCGGTTTTGGGCAGAGCGACGGGCCTCATCCTCAACCTCGGCAAGTGCGGCATCCTGCCCATGGGGTCGGCGGGAGAGGGCCTGCTGGCGGGTGCCGAGGTAGCTGGGCTGCGCGTGCTGGACGCGGGCGTGTCGCTAGGGATGCCCGTCGCCGACGGCCTGCCGCCCCCGGAGGGCGCCACGGGAGTGTGCCGTGAGAGACTTGCAGCCGCGTACACCAAGCTCGCGCGCTTTCCCTTGTCTGCGTTTGGCAGAGGGCACGCGGCGGCGACGTACGGGTCTCCCGCATCCTGTTCCGGGCGGTGCACAGTGGCATGTCTCCGGAGGCGGAGGCGCTGCTCTCCCGGTGGACGGCTACTTTGGTGGACAGGAGCGTGGGGCCAGACCCGCCGGCAGAGCTGCCGCGGTGGGCCTCCTCGGTGCCAGGCGCGCCCGCTGGGGTGCTGCTGGGGCGGCCGGCGCACGGTGGTTTTGGGGCGCCGGCGTGGCGAGAGATCGTGCACGGGCAGTGGGCCGTTCACCTCGCGTGCCTGTTTGGGGCGTGGGCGGCTGGCGCCCCCCACCTCCTGGTGCCGGCCCCACGCGCCAGCAGTGGCGGCGGGGCTGGTGGCGGCGGCGGCGGCAGCAGCGGCAGAGGCGGCGGTGGCGGCGGCGGCGATAGCGGCGGTGGCGGCGGCGACGGCAGCGGCGGCGGCAGCAGAAACGGAGGTGATGGTGGTAGGGGTTGCGGCGGTGCACAGCCGGACCAGCAGCCCGCACCCCCGGCCCGGCCGGCATGGGAGCCGCTCATGGTGGAGGCGGTGCACCGCCTGTGCCCGGAGGCCCACCCGAGCCTTTTTGTGCTCATGGCTGGCCTCGCACCCGGGCCAAGCACTTTGCCGAGCGGCCTCGTTGGTGAGTACGTGGACCCGGCTGTGAGCGCGGCACTGCTGGCTGGGCCGCTGCGGCGCATGCTCGATGGGGTCCAGGCCCTGGGGCCGGTGGCGCGCATCCCGGGACGTGTGCAAACAGCTGAGCTGTGGGGGGCAGAGGCGCCGCTCTGGGGAAACCCCCTCCTCCAACTGGAGCTGCCGGCTGGGCAGCGCACGGTTGAGTGGCGGGTGCCCAATGGAGATGGGGCTAGGCATGCGCTTTTCAGCTCGACAGATGCGATCCGCTGGCGGGCGGAGGGCCTCGCCGGCGTGCGCGAGGCGCTCCCAGGCATGCGTACGGTTGCAAACCTGTGCGCGCTGTGGGCGTGGCTCGCTGCTGTCGCAATGGTGCGCGACACCTGCACGGTCAACCACGCCTGCCTGGTAGCGTACGCTGTTGCGGATCCGGAACGCGCGCCGCTAGTGATGAAGCAGTTTCGTGCGGCCCTGGCGTGCGGCGCCTATGAAGGGGGCGGTGCCTGGAGGGCAGTCCTGTGCCGAACCCTTCTCCCGGAGGCGCCGCCGCCGGTGCGGCGGGGTGTGCCAGACCTGCTGCGCGTGCGACGCGTGCTTGAGCCCCTGTTCACGGCGGTGGCAGTCGTGATTGCGGCGCTGCCCTCAGCCTGGGTCGAGGCGGCGGCTGGTGGAGCTGCCCTCACTGCGCTCCGATCACTCCGTCGCTTCCAGCCCCTACCCCAGGCGGGCGAGCACGCTGCTGTGGTGGAGATCCTGCGGCTGCTCGGGTGGCGGCTGCCGGGGGTCGTCACGCCGGCTGGCTGGCAGCGTGGGCGCCCTGGCCTCCGATCCGCGGCTGCCCAGCCTGCTGCCATGCCTGCGGATGGCGGCGATGCGGGCGCGGCCCGATGGGTTGGGTTTGCGTGCGGCCCGGGCGTGGTGGGGAAGCTGACTTGTAAGCTGGCGGTGGCGCTTCAACTGCGGGCGGTGGTGGATGAGCGGCGAGTGCGGCGGGCAGCAACAGTGGAGGCGGCTCTGGCGCTGGACCTCGGGCCGCGCGGAGGCCCCCGTGCGACCGACGCTCAGGTCTGCGCGGGGCTGCGAGGCCTAGAGGCGGCGGTGCCGGCGCTGTGGCGGACGCCGCTCCTCAACGCCCGAAAGGAGCCGATCTGGCGGCTGTGGGTGAGTGGTTTCCACAAGCAGGCTGCGCTTGGGGTGCCGGAGTGTCCGTGCGGGTGGCGGTGCCGAGAGGAGGATGGGCCGCCGGCGACGGCGTGGTGTGCGCATTGCTTCTGGGGGTGCCCGGTGGCGGAGGCGGTGGTGGTGGCGGTAGCTGCTGCACTCCCTGCTCCTACGCCGGTCATCACGTGCTGCCAGGTGTGGCTGCTGCAGCCTCCGACTGGGGTGCGTGATGGTGTGTGGGCGGTGGTGGCAGCGCTCGTGGTGGACGCCATGGAACGTGGCCGACGCCACCTATGGCGCATCACGCGCCCGCGTGATGGTGTCATGCCCCCTGATCGCTCGATGGCGGTTGAGCGGGCGGGGGCGCTGGCGACGGTTGATTTGTGGGACGCGCTGGCCTCCTTTGCTGAGGGCGGCGTGATGCCGCGCGGGTGGGCGGGTTTGGTGGGCCCGATCCACCCCTTTGTTGGAGTGGTGGACGGCGGGCTCACTCTCAACAAGACGTCCTAGGTCCCTGAGAGGATGGGGTTTGTGAGGGGAGGTGGCGCAGCACGCGTGCGTTGGTGGGTTTTTGTTGTGGTATCTGGGTAGAGTGCTGTGGCGGGTGTGCACATCAGCCCCGCTTCCGTTGAGTTGCGTGTTTTTTTTTGGTCCCTACATGGTTTTACACCTTGGGCCTGCCCTTTTTTCACTGGAGGGGCTGAGTGTGGAGCCTGCGCTATGGTGCTGCGTGCTTGGCGCCCGCCGCCGTGTGTGGGTGGCGCTACCGTGGGGCACTCCCACCCTTTTTTCTGGCAGGTCTTCAGGACTGCTTTCTCTGAGTCCCACTGGAGCTTTGGAACCGAACGTGTGCCCGCCAGGACGGATTTGTAACGATCATCATCAGCAGCAGCATAGAGCATAGAGTCGCCATTGTCTAACCCACCCCACCCTCTTTGCCCGGTAGACATCCTCCTCAATCACACGCCCCTAGGGTGCGAACTGTAAATTGTAGACTTAGAGTGAAACTTTCAATTTAAAACGCTGACGGTCATCCTCGACTCCAAATATTTTTGTTCCAGCAGGACCCTGAGGATTAAGAAGCCAGCTAGACATATGATGAGTCGAAGCCAGGCGGGTCGAACGAAGAGTCGAAGAACTTGATTGACTTGGTGTTCTGCAGCAAGGGGCAGGGGGGGGGGGGGGCACGGGGTAGGCGGGTGCATGTCGACGGGGGAGGTAGGGCCCAACTGACGTGCATAGGGGCATCGGAAAGGTCTTTCAACAACCATTTGGATGCCGCCCCCCCCCCCCCAGGAGGCCCCCCACCCCCCCAATCCGACCTCGTCAGGGTCCACGTCCCACGTCTCAATGTGGTCCACTACCAAGTTTTCCACAGGGTCGAGCGTCAGCATTGTTTTGCCGGTGTACACAGGCGTGTGGGGAGATCCGGGTAGGCGGAAGACGTCTACCTGCGTGTGTGTGTGTGAGTGTGTGTGTGCGTGTGCGTGTGTGCATGTGTGTGTGTGTGTGTGTGTTTGTGTGTGTGTGTGTGTGTGTGTGTAACCGTCGGATAACAAGGTGGCTAGAAAAACAGTCACCTTAATTAAGCTTAATTAAGCTTAATTAAGTTGAGGTAAAAACTGAACTTCCAGGGGGAAAATCCCAGCTGAAATCTAAAAGTTGGGCATTTTTCTGCACCAGTTATAGAGCTCAGAAGCACGACCAGGAATTGTCGATGATTTTTTTGTGAGTCGTGAGAAGCAATACAAGATGCTGTGCGCTTGGTGGACGCCGCGGTAGGCGCCTCTCCGCCGCGGTAAACGCCTCTCCACCCACTCAAGTACTTACACCCTACCCTTACAGTCGCTGAATTCAGCACCCACCACCCAGCACACTTCACACGTGCCCCAGCTACGCCCAAGCGGGCATTATCATCAGGCGGGAAGCGGTATCACTAGTCCCTCACGATCCGGTCGGCCGGCCCCGCTGCTTGCCCACACGCTTCAGCACGCTTCATATGTGATGCATTACCCTACTCCAGCAGTCGCTGACATATGAACCCAGCACACAACTCGTGCCTCAGCTACGCCCAGCAGCATTAGACGGGCAGCGGCATCACTAGCTCACTGGCACAATCCGGCCGCCCCGCTGCTTGGGCAGCGGCGGCGCCGCCGCCGCCGCCGGCGCGCGGGGGCCGGCATCTCAGCTGCCTTGCGCCGCATTAGGTAGCCCTTGGACGTGTCCTAGAGCAGCAGCGTCGTCAGAGTAACGCGCTCAGTGAAGAGCTTCGAATGAAGCATGCATATGGCGCGGCTCTGGCTCTCACTGACTCATTGAGTGCTGCATGCGCACGATCGCATTGGCCGTCTCCCTCTTGAGGTTGGCGCGATCAGCAACCCCAGGACATGTATCTACTATGGCTGCCTTTAGGTCTCACTATGTTGCAAAGCATGCCTAGGCATCCAGGGAACGCTCCTGGCCACCTGTGCTGCCCCACCCACCCACTGCATGGATGCACATGCAGCCATGCCCCCATGCAACCCTGCGCCAACCTAAAGTACATCGCCCCTTCTGCGCATTTCTGAGGCGTCGATAGTGGTGGGACCTCATTCGGGGGTCCTACGAGCCAGCTGTTGCAGTCGAACCGAGTGTGGGGGACTCCTTCCGGTGGCCGATATCGCGACCTCCCGCTCGTCACGGCGACGCATTGGGTTCGTATGGTCCCGCTGGTGCGCTGACACCGCACGGGGAGGCCAAAGTGCCCCGTTCGCGGCTTCCGCGGCCCCACACACTCGGCGAGCACCTTAATTAAGGTCCCTGCAGTCGACACTATACGTGCGGCGCTCCGCACGTATAGCCCTTAATGAAGCTTAATTAAGTTTAATTTATTAAGGGCTATATATAGACCGCCGAACCTTATGTGTGTGTGTGTGTGTGTATGTGCATGTGTGTGTGCGTGTGTCCTCCAGTCCTCCAGTCCTCCCCCTCAGGGGGGGGACCGCTGGTCGGCAGTGCCGACCCGATTGAGGCCGTGCATGGCGGCACAAGTGACTCTGCGCCACCGCCGTCCCCCCCTGTACGACGTCGACGATCGTCTGCCCCCGCCTCTTTCTTCGCTACCGACGCCAGACAGGCCCGTCTTGTACCGCTTCGAGGGCACCTCCGTCGGCCCGCCATTGTGGCACCTCGAACGCCCACGCGTCGAGCTCAGCCTCACCTCGAATGCACAGGGACCCCTCTACCTGGCGCCGGAGCGAGCCTCCGGTTCAACACAGAGATCGCCGCCGCCGCCGCCACCTCATGGAGCGCCTACCACCAGCGCCTCCGCCCTCGACACCACCACAACTACAGAGTCCACCCTCCCCCGCGGTTGACGCCCTGACGTCGACTTCCCGCTCACGCGCCCTACTGGAGCCCACCACCACACCCATGCATGGCCCGCACCCCATGCATGCATGCGCTCCAGGTGCCATGCAGTCACCGCCCCATGGTCACTGCCCCCACTCCTGCAACCCCCCCTCCCATGCACAGAGAGACTGTGACATCCACCGCCTACCACCTACTATCAGTCGACCTCCGCCGATCTGTTCCTCCCCATGAAGCCAAGAATCGCCGCCGCACTGCATGTCCCCGTGTCCCCTGAAGATGACGATGATGCTGATGATGATGCTACCAAAATCCCCGAGCCCAAGGATATCCTCTCGTACTAGCGCATATGGCTGGTCACCCGCTAGCGAACGAACCTAAGATCCATGGGTGTTTTTTTACTTCTGAAACAATTGCCAGGGGTATGTGCTTTGGCACAGGCAAGAGCCGTAAACCAGGATGCCTAGCGGTGGGATCTGTAACGATTATCTCTCTCTCTCTCTCTCTGTGCGTGTGTGCAGGTGTGTGTGTGTGTGGTATGCCTGCCTCCACTGGCACCACGATGTGACCTTGACCGTGCGCTTGACTGTGGGGTTGTGAAAGGGCATCTGGCCAAGTTAGGGGGTGAGATAATGTGGCACGCACCTGGCGCCACGATGTGAACTCGACCGTGCGCTTTCCCTCGCCGAGCACCACATCCCCAGTCAGCTTGAGCCGGCTGGCATCTCCGTCAAAGAGCAACGACACAGCGGCAGCCCACCTGTCGCATTGGGTGTTGCATGTGGTGTTGCACACACATTGCTGGCGCCTCTGTCTAGTGTTAAGCAGCGACCCCGTGGCGTGCCACTTTCAGCAGCGGCACCAGGAGACCAACTTGCCAAATGCAGTCAGAGGCCGCAACGCTCAAACAGACCGAGTCCTAGTGGACATCCACAGCGCTATAGGAGGACAACTATGGCTTTGCGTTGTTCGAGTGCACACTCCCCCCCCTCCCCCAAGCAGCAGCCGCCCTGCACCCCAACCACCCCCTTGACACACTTATAGGGCCCAATGTTTCCAAAGTCGTCGCGTGCGTCCGCAAAGTGGCACGTGTCCGATTAGACCTGTGTGCGCGGGTGCATGTGGGCATGTGTGTGTGTGTGTGTGTGTATGTGTGTGTGTGTGTGTTGTGTGTGTTT
>VFSX01000134.1:67500-77500 GCA_016618255.1 Chlamydomonas sp. UWO 241
GCGTCTGCTGCGTCGCAGCGTGCGATGGCGGATGCGAGCGCAGACCAGGTGGGCATGACGTGTGCGCAGTGAACAGCGGAACACACGCACTGCGTGGGCGCAGGTGGCTCAGGTGTACAGCCACACCGCACACGTGTGCATGCGCATGGTGGGGCGCTCATGCACACACCACACTAGTTGTTTTTACATTTTTTTACATGTACGCGTCCGGAGGACCCCGGGGCGTGGGTTAAGACCTAGATTAAAAGTCTAGGGGGGCTCTACTGAGAGAACCCGCAAGGCCACGCAGCGCGCCAGCCTACCATGGAGTGAGGCTGATGAACCAGTGCGAAGGTGAGGAAGCACACTGCTGGTTAGTCAACCTCATTCCAGCAAAGCACCTTGCACACATGTGCATGCACACGGGAGGGCGTACGTACGCGCATGCTCCCATCTGACAACTTTGACCTGAACCCTGGACCGGAAACCCAGAAGCCCCCCCCCCCCCCCCGAGACACACACACACACACACACACACACACACACACACATACACATATGCACGCGTGCACACACACACACACACACACACGCGCACACACACACACTCACACGCACACGCACACGCCACTGCACAGGCCTCATCCTACGAGGCCGCCCTCTCCAAGCTGCGCGCCCAACTGTCATCCCTGCGTGAGAGCGTGTCAGTCGCGGTGCGCTCCGCGTCGCTCTCCTCGCTCGCCCAACTCATGGACGACATGCACTCTGCCGCGGGGGGACTGGGAGGCGCGCCCGGCACAGGCGCCATGCGCATCATGGGCGGCATCGGCGGCACGCCCGGCACTTCGGCAGCGACGCCTGCCGCCGGTATTCGTGCGTTTGGCGCGGCCGGTGGAGCAGGCGGCTGGGCGGGTGGTGACGTTGCAGCCACGCCGTCCACGTCGTCGCCTGCCGCTGCGCCGGGGACGCCGCCGAGCGCGGACGCGGATGCGGGGAGGTGTGTGCGCGTTTGTGTGTGTGTGCGTTTGGGGGAGGATTGGGGGGCGCTGTTGGGGCGCGTGTATGCGTGTGGGGTGGGTGTGGGGTGGGTGTGGGGTGGGGGCGTGCGCCTGTGTGTGTAGGGGTTGTCTAGGGCCGGGGGGGGTGCATATGTATGTGTGTGTGTGCGTGCGTGTGTATGAGGGTGCTTGTGTGTGTGTGTGTGAGTGTGTGTGTGTGTGTGTGTGCGTGCATGCGTGTGAGTGTGTGTCAGCTCCAAGCTGAAGATCTGCATGCCTATCAATATTGGGACAAACCACAGCAGTTGGCGACGCATGCCACACACACACACACCCCACTCACCCACCTCCCCCCCCCCCCACACACACCACCCACCCACCCACCCACCACCCCCCTCCCTCCTCCGTCTTGCACCCACCCCTCTATCTCCCACCAACACCACACACACGCCCCCACCCAAACTGCTCAGCACCTTCTTTCCAGCTCCCCCCACCCCCACCCCGTGCGCCTGTGTGTGTAGGGGTTGTGTAGGGCCAGGGGGGGGGGGCAATATGTATGTGTGTGTGTGCGTGTGTATGAGGGTGGTTGTGTGTGTGTGTGTGTGTCTGTGTGTGTGTGCGAGTGTGTGTGTGTGTGTGTGTGTGTGTGTGTGTGCGTGTAAGTGTGAGTGTGTGTCAGCTCCAAGCTGAAGATCTGCATGCCTATCAATATTGGGACAAACCACAGCAGTTGGCGACGCATGCCACACACACACACACCCCACTCACCCACCTCCCCCCCCCCCCCCCCCCCCCCCCCCCCCCCACCACCACCCCTCGCCCCCCTCCCTCCTCCTCCGTCTTGCACCCACCCTCTATCTCCCCCCACACCACACACGCCCCCCCCACCCAAACTGCTCAGCACCTTCTTACCAGCTCCCCCCACCCCCTTGCCCCTCCCTCCTGCCCATCCCGAACCCACTCCCATGTCCCACCAACACCCACACCACCACCACCCGCCGACCCACCACCAACCACACCGCATCCCCACACGCCAGCAGTGAGGCCGAGCTCTACAGCCGCTATGTTGAGGTGCATGATGCATGGCTGGCGGAGCGTGCACGCACACGCAGCCTGGAGACTGCGATTGAGGCGATTGCACTAGAGGTGCGGTGGTGGTGGTGGCGTGTGTGTGTGCGTGCGCGCGTGCGTGCGTGCATGCGTCATGCACCGTAAACCCGCTCTCAACCCACCACCGCCATCTGTCTGCAGGTGCGCGCCAGGTCTGAGGAGTCTGACCTCCTCTCGGGTGACCTCGACGACGTAAACGCACAGCTGAGGGTGGCGATGGAGTCGCTGAGCGCGGCAGAGGCGCGGTGTGCTGCGTGCCAGGTGCGTGTGTGGGTGCGTGTGGGTGTGGGTGCGGGTGCGGGTGCGGGTGTGGGTGCGGGTGTGGGGGGTGCGTGCGGGTGGATGTATGTACGTGTGTGTGTGTGTGTGTTTGTGATGGGAAGGCCCTGCGGGTGGTGATACAGTATCTGCGTGCGTGTCAGGTGCAAATTGGGGGAGGGGGTCCGCACGATCACACCAGTAGGATTTCCTGGAATGCATGACTTCCTTGCAATTTGTGCACGTGCAGCAAGGCTCATGCAGCAGCAGGAGTCGCAGATGCGGATGCACGTGCATCAGCTCACTCATCAGCTCATTCTTCCATGGTCACTCCTCCATGCTGCATGCAATGCTATGCAGGCTGAGTGCGAGCGGAACGTGCGCGCACACGCAGCACGCCCAGCTGCCAAAAAACGAATCACTGGCTAATGCAAGACAGTACCGTAGTACCGCTTTGCCTTGCCGCCACTTGTATAAGGGGATATGGTTTATAATTTGGGTGCCTTGCTGCGGGATTATCCCCCCCGTTTTGACGCTTTGGGCTTTTTCACTTTTCTGGCAATATTTTTGAGAATTCGACCTGCCGGCACGTCCTCGGAATTATTAAATCAACAAGGCAAAGCGGTACTACGGTTACTTAACCCATCCCAAACGCCCACGTCCCACGCTGCATGCACTGCAGGCTGAGTGCGAGCGGCACGTGCGCGCGCGAGCAGCGGCAGAAACGAGCGCATCTGACCTGCAGCAGCAGGTGCGATTTGTTGGGTGTCAGGCGGGCGGGCGGCCTGCCTGCCTGCCTGCCTGCCCGCCTGCCTGCCTGCCTGCCTGCCTGCCTGCCTGGTTCGTTTGGTGCCTGGTTGCAAAGGCGAGTGTGTGGGGGGTTGGGGTGGGGTGGTGGCTGGGGGGGGGGCAGGCGGCAGAGAGCTTCAGCAGCAGATGCGGTTGGCTGGCTGCTTGGCTGGCTGGCTGGCTGGCTGGCTGACTGGTTACATGGAGGGTGGGTTGGCTATTGGGTTGGCTGGTTGGCTAGCTAGTGGTGAGTCGTGTCTTTGGTTTGCTCGTTCGTTTGTGGGCGGCAGAAGAGACGAGCGCATCTCACCTGCAAGCAGCAGGTGCGGTTGACCAGGGGGCGTGGGGCGTGGGAGAGGATTGGTACGCATGACCTGGAGAATCTGCACCGCTGCTCACCTCTCACCCCCCTTGTATTTTGAGTCCTTAGTACGATATGCATCCCAAGGTGGACACACGCCACGCGTGCCTGTGATGATGATGATGGATCTTACAGTCTGTGTGACACCAGTAATGATGTATAAGACCGGTGTTGGCGCTAGCGCCCGACACCTTAAACTCAGTTTCAGTGGGAAACTGGCTGGCTACCTGGTAGGGGTGAGGGTAAACCCCCACACGCGCGCACGCACTGGACCTAGACAGGACACTGGGCCCCCAGATCCACCCTATACCACCCAGGTAGTGACAGCAACGCATTGTTGGTGTGCGCCTGTGTTCTACTACTAGTCCCGCCGCCGCCATTGGCTCCAGCAATCTCCTCCATGCCCGCCAGCAATCTCCTCCACGCCCGCCAGCAATCTCCTGTATGCCCGCCAGCAATCTCCTCCATGCCCGCCAGCAATCTCCTGTATGCCCGCCAAGCAATCTCGTCCATGCATGGGCGCCGCCATGCGATCTCCATGCGCCGCGCCGCGCTCCATGCGCGCCAGCACCCGTACCACCCGCCTCATTCCCGTTCTTTAGCCATTCCCCGTGACACCTATGGCTGATCCTTGTTCCGCCGTCCCCTTTGGCATCTGTAACCCGTATCCTCTCCCTGTAGCCTCATTCCCCGTTCTTAACCGCCATCTCCATTATGGTGCCCGCCCGCTGGTGGGGCCTCGCCTCGCCCCATGCCGCACGGCTAGTGTATTGATTGCTGCGCCATCTATAATCTGCGCCTTGGGGCAGGGAACCCCTGCGCCACAACCTCCTCACAAAGCCTAGCCGCATGTGCCTCGCTTCCCATGTTTCTCAATTTGTCGCCATCCGCTTCCATGCTGCCGCCTGCAATCTCCTCCAAGCCCGCGAGCAATCTCCTCCATGCCCGCCAGCAATCTCCTCCATGCATGCACGCGCAGAGCGCCGCCATGCAACCCCCATGCGCCGCGCGCGCCATGCGCGCGCCGCGCCCGCCAGCTCCCGTAGCCTCATTCCCCGTTCTTTACCCATGCGCCGTGACGCATTAGCCTTGTCCGCCGTCCCCTGGCATGCATAACCCGTAGCCTCATCCTTGGTAGCCGCATTCCCCGTTCTTAGCCGCCATCTCCATTATGGTGCCCGCCCGCTGGTGGGGCCTCGCCTCGCCCCATGCCGCACGGCTGGTGCATCGATCGCGTCGCCATCTAATAATCTGCGCCTTGGGGCAGGGAACCCCTGCGCCGCAACCTCCTCACAAAGCCTAGACGCATGTGCCTCGCTTCCCATGTTTCTCAATTTCTCGCCATCCGTCTCTCTCTTCCATCCAGGCACAGTAAACCATTAGGAGCCGCAATCTGCTTGAGTTCCGATCGTTGTGAGAGGGGGTGCATGCTCGCCGCAATTCTCGCCATCGTGCATCGTGCTCTCCATCGTACCGCTGCCCCATCTGCCACATAGCCTCGCCCCATCAGGACCAGTTCATCAGTAGCGCTGTGCGTCACAGCCGCTCAGGGTAAATTTCCAGATTTTCAGCCGCCCAGTACCAAGCGCAGTTGTCCCGGTTGTCCGCCATCGAGCGGCGCCAGGGCGGGAGCCCCTGGCGAAGAGCTTATGAACTTAACATGGTTATGAACTTAAACTAACTGGGCAGAATGTAAGCGCTTAGACACAAACTGGGCAGGATGTAAGCGCTGAAGACACAAATCCCCTTCTCCCTTCCTCTCCCCCCCAGGTTCTCTTCCTCGTTGCGGAAGTGCACCGCCTACAAGGCAGTCCCCTTCCGCGTGTCTGCTCACAACCCACCACCACCACCACCCTCCCGCCAGGTCCTACACGTCGTAGCTGACGTACACCGCCCACGGGTGACCCCCTGCCACGCCTCTGCCCCCCCACTCCCACCCACCCCACCCCTATACAGGAGTTTTATATAACTTTTCCAACGCAGATAGATCCCAAGGTGGACATATGTACCACGCGTGACCGCACATAAACTGAACAGGATTCAAGTGCTGAGACCCCCCCTCTTCCCCCCCAGGTCCTCCACCTCGTTGCTGACGTGCACCGCCTGTGGCAACCCCCGTTCCGCAGGCGCCTGCTCACCTCCCCCCCCTCCTTACGTATTTTTCTTTTGAATCCCAAGGCGGATAAATCCCAAGGCGGACATATGTCATGCGCGACCATACATAAACTGAACAGGATTTAAGACACAAATCCCCCCTCCCGCCAGGTCCTCCACCCCGTTGCTGACGGTCGCCGCCTGCGTGGCAACCCCTCCCGCGCCTCTGCCCCCCCCCCCATTTTCAGTGGTTGTATCAGGTTGCGTTGTATATTGAATCCTAAGTACACCACATCCCAAGGTGTACATATGTCACGCGTGACTGTAAACTGGACAGGATTTAAGCGCTTCTAAAGACACACACACACACACCTCCCTATCCCCCCAGGTCCTCCACCTCGTCGCTGACGTCCACCGCCTGCGTGGCGACCCCCTGCCACGCACGCCCGGGGGCACGCCCGCGTCGCGACTCACATCGGAGGGGGGGGGCGGGGAGTCGGCCGGCGCGCATGCAGTCATCTCAGCACGCCTCGTCACGTTTGGAAGCGTGCAGGTGTTGAGGGGTGTTGAGGGTGGGGGTGTGGGAGCGTGTGGAGGGGGGGCAGGTGTGGTGCATGGGGTGGGGGAGAGTGTGGAGGGTGTGGCAGCGGGCAGGTGTGAAGGGTGTGGGTGGGGTCTGCAAAGCTCCACTTGTGCCATAAGGCTGCATCTGAAATACTTCCGTGGCAATTGATGCGGAACGGCACATCTCCATGCCACCAGTGATCCTTGCTATGGCAGTTTACCGCTCGGAGCGGAATTTGAGCGATTTTTTATAAATTGCTTTCTAGGCTATTCCGCTTTTCCGCTGCAGGAAAAAATAATTGTGCCGGGAAAATTGGGGAAGAAATAATTGTGCTCGGAAAAAGTCTGGAAAAAGCAAAGGAATAATACTTATTTGCTCGATCCTTCACTGGCATTACTGCATGCCAACCCCACCCCGCGCACCATGTTGACAGCTTCCGGCCTGTTTTCCAGGGGTGCACTTGCACAGGCGTGATACGCCAACATCGACGCCCGGCGGACTGTCAACTGAATCACGCCACATGCCCACCCCACAGAGAATCTCAACGCGTCAATCCTGCAGCTGTTGCAACACCCCTCACACACACACTCACACATACACACACACACACACACACACGCACACGCAGGAGCTCATTGCTTAACGCGTCGATCCTGTCGATGTTGCAACACTCCACACCCCTTGACACGCACACACACACACACACACACACGCACACACACGCACACTCACACACGCACACGCAGGAGCTCATTGAACGCATCGATCCTGTCGCTGTTGCAACACCCCACACCCCTTGATACACACACACACACACACACACACACACGCTACACACGCCACACGCACGCGCACACACGCTCGCACACGCAGGAACTCATCGCTCAGAACGTGTCGATCCTGTCGCTGCTGCGTCAGCTGAGCACAGACAACGAGAAGACGCGGGCAGAGGTGGGTGGGTGGGTGTCTTTGTGTCTGTGGGTGCGATGGGGGGGGGGGCAGCTGGGCACAGACAATAAGAGACAGACAATAAGAGACACAGTAAGAGGTGAGCGGACGGTGTCTGTAGGAGAGGGGGGGGGGGCTATTTGGGGCCTGGTCACAGGAAATATGCAGATTAAGGTGCGTGCGTGGTGGAGAGGAGGTGGATGAGGCGGACTGAACACTTTGCGTCGGTGCACTCACTCGACTAAGCGCGTGTGCGCACAGAACGAGCACGCCTACGCAGCACGCACACCCACACACGAACACTCACACAACATGCATGGCGCACGGAACACATGCACACAACACGCACACACAAAACACTCACAAAGCATGCACACAACACGCGCCTCATGTGCACACGCATGCCACACGCATGGCACACGCATGGCACACGCAGCACACACACACACACACACACACACACACACGCACCGAATAATCACACACATACACGCAACACACACTTACCCACACACACACACACAGCATGCACAACACGCACCCCACATGAACACGCAGGTGCGCGCTGAGCTCGAGTCTGAGTGGGCGGTGCGCGCGGGCGCGGGTGCGGTGGGATGGATGGCGGGTGCGAGCGGGGACACGCAGCAGCAGCAGCAGTGCATCGACATGGGCGGCGACGTGGCGTGCGCAGCGGGTGCGCTTGGCAGCCCTTGTGCTGGTTTCGGAAACGACAGTGGCAGCGGTGGCAGTGACCGTTTGGACGCTCCCCCCGGCCGGCCGGCCCCGTCTGCTGCGCGCGCCGCCGCTGCCGAGGCCGCGCTGGCGGCGGCGCGCAGCCGTGTTGCTGACCTGGCGCGGCAGCTGGACGGTGTGAGGGCAGAGGCAGACGCAGAGGCTGGGCGGCTGAGGGCGAAGGTGTGTGTGTGAGGGGGGGGGGCGTTTGGAGCATATGTCGGCGTGTACACGGGTATGGGCGTTGGGAGCGCTCCTATGGGTACACGCCTGGTCAGAGGAGGACGCATAGAGGAGAGGGGGGGGGCGGGACTCAGGGAGAAGAGTGGCTGGTGGATCAAAAGGTTGGCTGTTGGACCAGTTGAGAGTATTTACTTTGCGTATGCGGCTGGACGGTGTGTGGGCAGAGGCGGACGCAGAGGCGGGGGGGCTGAGGGGAGATGGTGGGTGAGGGGGGAGGGGGGGGGTGCGTTTAGCATGATGATGATGGATGTGACAGTCAGGGATTCCTCTAACACACGAGACCACACACACACACCACAAACCACACCACGCACACCACCATTACCACCACCGCAGGCTTGCGATGCCGAGTGCGAGGCGCGGCGTGCGAACCGTCACTTGGAAGACGCGCGTACACAGCTGACAGATGCAATGGCGGCGCTGGCAGACGAGCGCAAGCAGGCGCAGGTGTGTGTGTGTGTGTGTGTGTGCATGCCGGGTGTGCGTACACAGCTGACGGATGCGATGGCAGCGCTGGCAGACGAGCGCATGCAGGCGCAGGTGTGTGTGCATGCGGGTGTGTGTGTGTGCATGCTGGGCGCGCTTGCACAGCTGACAGATGTGATGGCGGCACTGGCAGACGAGCACAAGCAGGTGCAGGTGAGTGTGCGTGTGTGCGTGCGTGCGTGTGTGCGTGCGTGTGTGTGTGTGTGTGCGTGAGTGCGTGTGTATGGGTGGGTGGGTTTGTCCTGTGGACCAACGCTTGTCAGCATGACACCCTGCGCACCCATACCCCTGCCCGCCACCCATGCCCCTGCCCGCCCCACTGCCCCCCCCCCCCCTCCCCCCTGTCCTCCGCAGGCACTCGCGCTCGAGCAAGCACACACGCAGGGGCTGTACCAGAGCTGCCAGGAGCAGGTGCGTATGTGTGTGTGTGTGTGTATGTGTGTGTGCAGGGGCTGTACCAGAGCTGGCAGGAGACAGTGTGAGTGTGTCTGTGTGTCTGTGTGTGTGCATGTGTGTGTGTGTGCGTGCGTCTGTGTGTGTGAAGGGGCTGTACCAGAGCTGCCAGGAGCAGGTGAGTGGGCGTCAGTCGGGACTCGAAAGTCGGGGGGGGGGGGGGGGCACTGCTGCCAGAAGCATCGTGAGCCAGTTTCATCTGGGATTGGGAGGGGGGGGCAAGGAGGGGGGGGGACCAGAGCAGCTATGACCAGTGTTTGTCAGTATCATCCGGGGTTGGGGAGTGGGGAGGGGACGGGGGGGACCAGCTGTCAGGAGCAGGTGGGTGTGCGGCGCTCGGGGGTCACTCACGGGAGGGGGGGGTGCGGGGGGTGCAGAGCAGGGTTGATTGTTGTCGCCCCTCCGTGTCGTGCTCGCCCCAGCTCGGCGCCATATTCTCCGGCGCCCTCAACCCAGCAACATGCACACCACCACCACCATCACCACCATGCGCGCACACACACAGACGCACACGCACACGCACGCACACACACACACACGCACACACCGTCATGTGTCCCACAGGTTGGCGAGCTGTCCACCCAGCTCGATGCCGCACTCTCAGACGCCCACAACCTGGCACCACTTTCCGCACACACTAAGTCTCATAATCCAACGCCCCCACACACACTTGGTCTCCTAGTCCAACGCCGCCAAGCCGGCACCTCTTTCCACACACCTAGTCTCTCACACACACACACACACACACACAGGTTGGCGAGCTGTCCACCCAGCTGGATGCCGCACTCGCCGACGCCCCCAACGCGGCACCACTTACCACACACACTAAGTAGCTCACGCACACACACACACACACACACACACACTCACACACACACACACACTCCCCCCACCCCTCCCCAGGTCAGCGAGCTCTCCACCGAGCTGGACGCCGCACTCTCCGACGCTTCCTCCAAGGGCACAGCCCTGGCTGTCGCAAACGCA
>VFSX01000134.1:82500-97500 GCA_016618255.1 Chlamydomonas sp. UWO 241
GCAAAGGTGTGTGTGTGGGGGGGAGGGGTCGGGGGGGGGCAGGCAGGTGTGTGTGTGTGGCGGAAGGGGGCAAGCCTCGATGAGATGCGCGCGCACACCAAGGGCGTGAGTGCGCAGCAGGCGGCAGCAGAGGACGCGGCGGACGACGCGCGCGCGAAGGTGAGGGCAGGGGGGAAGGGTGCATCCAGGTTTGTGTGTGTGTGTGTGTGTGTGTGGCGGAAGGGCGCGAGCCTCGTTGTAATGCACGCACACTCTTGAGGGCGTGAGTGCGCAGCAGGCAGCAGAAAAAGACGCGGCGGACGACGCGCGCACAAATGTGTGGGGGGGGGGGGGTCAGGGAGGGAAGATGTGTGTGGGGGTGGCGGAAGGGGGCTAGCCTTGTTGAGATGCGCGCACACACAGAGGGCATGAGTGCGCAACAGGCGGCAGCAAAGGACTTCAGGGGAGGTGGGGTGGGTTTAGGGTTTAGGGTGGCAGGGGGGGGGGCAGCCAGGTGTGTGTGCGTTGCAGCCAGGTGTGTGGTGGGGGGGGGTGCCGCCAGGTGTGTGTGTGTTTGGAGGGGGGGAGGGGGCTAGCCTCGTTGTGATGCGCGCACACACCGAAGGGCGTGGGTGCGCAGCAGGCGGCAGCAAAGTTGCGGCGGATGACGCGCGCGCAAAAGTGTGTGGGGGGGGGTCAGGGGGGTGTGTGCAGCCATGGGGGGTGGTGGCAGGGGGGGTAGGGGGGGGGTCACTCTGCTAACAGACCTCAATCCCAGGGGCAATGCCGGGATAGCAGCTGGGACTGTACTGGGAAAGCAGCTGGGACTGTACTGAGACAGTCCCAGCTCAGTCCCAGCTGAAATCCCGGGTGTTTCTATATTTCAATCCCGGGATTCACCCGGGACTGGGATTGTCCTGGGACTGCTGCTGGGATTATCCCTGGGACAGCTTCTGGGATTGTCCCTGGGATAGCTGCCCTGGGATAGTCCTGGGACTGGCTGGAGGCCGCCGCACGGTGCAAAACGCATATAAGGTAAACCCAACCTCTCAAAAAAATGAACCAAAGTTATGTAACTGGGGGTGTCCACCCCCCAAATCTGCCTAGGTAGAACCAAGGTAAAACTCCAGTACTGACTGCAGTGATGCTAGGGCATGTCCGCATGCAGCCACTTGGATGCCTGTTGCGCCTTGATGGAACCTGTGGGAAGGGTTGACTGCGGGTCAATTGTGTGCGCAGTCATGCAAGGCGCGCGCGCCCATGACGCATGCGCTGCGCCGGGCAGCAGCTTGCAGGGGATCTCCGGGGAAGGCCGCCACCAGCAGGTCCAACCTGCAGGCATGCATGGCAGCATGGTGGTTGCGCATGGATGCATGGGGTGCACGCGCGCCACGCATGCTTTACAGATGCTCCAGCGCCTTGGGCTGCACCATGCAGCACGCACCCATGCGGGCGCGCCGCAGTGTTGAGCTGATGGCGGTTTTCCCTGCGAGGTGACCTGCACATGCATGGACGTTGACTGGCCTGCGAGCATGGGACGCGATGAAACAGCACCCGCGTGACATCGCATGACCGTCTAGTTACATGGCCACGCGGTGTTGGCCAGGGCGCAGCCCAGAGGCTGGGCTGCGCATCATGGGAAGCGATCGCGAGCAAACGCCCCCGCCCCGCGCCCAGCGCCGCGCCGCGCCCAGCCCTCGTTTATCATGCCGAGCGACAGATGCATCGGCAGGCGTCGTTGCTGGCGTTGCCAGCTGTTAGCCGCAACACGCGGTCAACTACGTCCCAAAGAGAGGGCGTGAGGCGTACGCAGCTACGCCGACGAGCTGCGTGATGCTTGCAAGTAATGCATTACTTGCACGTCGACGTTGCTGCGGTCCCAATTGTGTGAAGCCGGTTCACACTCAATTGTGTGAAGCCGGTTTACACACCAGGAGGAAGGTCAGTTTCAGGCCACTAATACTGTAGAGTCTAGTACTAGTATTTTTTATTATCCACTGTTGCTGTGGTTGCTGGTGCCTCAAGATCATCGTGGGAGTTCTTCCAAACCTTCAAATTCATCCGCGTTTGACAGCGAGTCGCATGCAGCGGCAGCAATCGAGCAACTCGTTCACAAACGCGCTCACGCAGAGCCCCCCCCCCCCCACACACACACACACGCCTCCACGCTGTGACCGCACGCGATCGCACAATGCACACTGCCGACGTGCCACCACCTGCTGCACATACGCGAGCATCGCGGCTGCACACACACGAGCGCTGCCAGCACGCGTGCGTGTGTGCGTCGGCACGTGCGTGTGTGTGGGCATCGGCACTCGCGTGTGTGGGTGCACGCGTACGTGTGTGCGTTGGCACCTGTGCGTGTGTGCGTCGCCACGCGCACAAACGCTGCGCCGCTGTGCCACTGCGCTGCTGCGCCGCTGTGTGTGAGCGGCAGCACGCGTGCGTGTGTGCGTCGGCACGTGCGTGTGTGTGGGCGTCGGGACGTGTGTGTGCACGCGTACGTGTGTGTTGACACATGTGCGTGTGTGCGTTGGCACGGTATACTTGCAATCCACCTAGGCACAATCCAATTTTAAGTAAAAAGATGGTTGCTGAGTGAGGGTGTCGAACCCCTCCCTTAGCTGATCACACTGGAATAAGCTCAACCTTACATCAAGCTGCCAACATCGTGCATTCGTATATTCATATAATCCCAAATCAGCAAGTAAGGATTCCCCCGCGAACAGGCCGGCCAACAATTATTTCACTCTCTCGGCCGTGCAATTCTCTGCCGGGTTGCCCTGTCCCACGGGGTGGGCTACAAATCCCTGCTGGAGTGTGCGCGTCCATATAATACATAAACACAAAAACAATTGAGTGGAGCGGGCCCCACCCTGCCAAGGGAGTCGGACCTAAACGGGTTGAGTAGTGAAGGGGCGCCCCCCCCGCTCTCTCAATCACGCGCGCGCGCGTGGGCTCCCCTCTCCCCCCACCGTGGAAGCCGAGCAGCCACACACGGCCGAACACGATCACGCGGCGCACACTGCCGACATGCCGCCATCGGCCACGCGTGGCCGTGTGTGTACGGACACGCAGAGCACGTGAGCGGCGCGCCCGCATATACGCAGAGCGTGTTCCCGCCCCTGACCAGCCACCCCTGCCAGGCCCTCTCTGGGGATGGAGGGCAGCAAGAAGGCGTGCCTCTCTGGGACTGGAGGTAGCAAGTCAGGCGGCCAAATGCCATCTGCTGCACACACGCGAGCATCGCGGCTGCACACACGCGAGCGCTGCGGCTGCACACGATCGCGCAGCGCACACTGCCGACGTGCCGCCATCTGCTGCACACACGCGAGCATCGCGGCTGCACACACACGAGCGCTGCGGCCGCACACGATCGCGCAGCGCACTCTGCCGACGTGCCGTCATCGGCCGCACACACACGAGTATCGCGGCTGCACACACACGAGCGCTGCGGTCGCACACGATCGCGCAGCGCACTCTGCTGACGTGCTGTCATCGGCCGCACACACGCGAGCGGCGCGGCACAGAGATACACTGAGGTGCCCCTAGGTTGGGCGGGAGGTGCAGGCCTGCCCCTCCCAGCCAACCCCACTCCTGCCAGGCCACTCCCCCCCCGGGCTGCAGCTGGGGAGAAGCAAGTAAGGCGGTATCTCGCTGGGGCTGGGAGAAACAAGTAAGGCGGTATCTCTCTGGGGCTTGGGGAAGCAAGTGCGGCAACATCTCTCTGGGGCTGGGGAGAAGCAAGTAAGGCGGTGTCTCTCTGGGGCTGGGGAGAAGCAAGTAAGGCGGTATCCCTCTGGGGCTGGGGGAAGCAAATGAGGCGGGGTGTCTCTCTGGGGCTGGGGAGAAGCAAGTAAGGCGGTATCCCTCTGGGGCTGGGGGAAGCAAGTAAGGCGGTATCTCTCTGGGGCTGGGGGAAGCAAGTAAGGCGGCATCTCTGTGAAGAGCAGGGGGTAGCAAGTGAGGCGGTGTCTCTCCAGCTCGAGAGTACAGGGATTCTGTGGTGCCGGGCTGGGGTGTCCCAGTTCTCCCCAATCCCGGGATTGCACTATCCCAGCATGGGACAGTCCTGGGACAGCAGGCAGGGCCTGGGACTGTCCCAGGACAGCTGGGATAGCTCTGGGATTGAGCTCCGTTAGCAGAGTGGGTGCAGCCAAGTGTGTGTGGTGGGGGGAGGGAATCGCGATTTTGTCGTTTTCAGTTTTGCGGGAGGGTAAAAAACAAAAGATATTCGCGAAGGCTAACTGTGTGTGCGGTAGCATACATTGTAATAGCCATCGTCGTCATCGTCACGGCCTGTGTCTGTGATGATGGCGCGTGCTTATTACATACACTGCCGGCAACCAGTCACGTACACAGCCGCACCGTGTGTGCCACCCACCCACACCACTGCAACAGCCACTCCCAGCACCAAATCACGCCACCCAACACACCCTGCTGCAGTTGGACGCACGCGTTCAGACTCTGCACTACACACCGCGTTTGCATGCCACGTACCTCCCGTGACACTGCCACTGCCACGCACGCCATCGACCATGCCACCGCCACCCATGACATTGCACTCATTGGTTACGCTAAGGATCTTGGGGAAATGACGGCTCACGCAATCTCAACCCGGCGCGCCAGTCGAAATCGGCCAATCTTAACCCGAAAGTGCATTTGCCGGGTTGCGTGTTGGCTCGCGGAAACACGGATTGCACCGCACCCAAAACGGGCCCTGCTGCAGTCAGACGCACGCATGAAGGCGGAGGCGCTGCATACCGCACCCACCCCCTGCGACACTGCCACTGCCACACACGCCAACGACCCATGCCACCGCCACCTACCCCACGAAATTGCACCTAGTGCTTCCGCTAAGGATCTTGGGGATATGGTGGCTCGCGCAATCTCAACCCGACGCGCCAGCCCAAATCGGCCAATCTCAACCTAGAAGGGCACTTTGCCGGGTTGCGGGTTGGCTCACGGAAACACTGATTGCATTGCACCCCAAACGTGCCCTGCTGCAGTTGGAAGCACGCGTGGAGGCGGCTCTGGCGGACGCTGCGGCCGCGGCATCGCGCGAGCAAGCCACGCGCTCACAGGTGGGTGGCACAGACCGACGTTTTAGGGTTTAGGGTTTGGGGTTTGAGCAAGGCCTCTCAGGATGGTCGTAGTCAGTAACAGTAACAGTAACATCGGCCTTCCAGCGAAGACTGTCTTCTAGTGCTAACCGGTTGGCACTGCAATAATCATTGTGGTCCTAGTCATCGTGGTACTAGTCCAAGTGCTTGTGAGGGGCGGTAGCCCCCAGCCGGCTGCCCACCAACGTGTCGTCCTAAAGCAAAAAGGAGAGCTATTATGCGACACCTCCGGAAGAGATCCTAACTGCTGGCAGGTGGGTGGCACGGACGTTACCCTGAGTCAGGGATGAGGCATACCTTGTACGGGTTTAATACGACTAAGTATTTATTGGGTGTTATTCAGGCTCGCATCGATTGGGCTGATGAATACACGAAGAATACTGCAGTTGCCAACTCCTTGTTTGCCGCTTTCTGAGCCATTCCGTGGCCACTCACACGGACGTATGATACCGGTACGCTACGTCCCAAACAGCGGTATGTCTCATCTCTGCCCTGAGCCAAGCCTCTCAGGAGGGTCGTAGTCAGTAACAGAAACAATGACGTCGGCCTTCCAGCGAAGACTGTTTTCTAGTCCTTGTACCACCGCCTAGACCCATGTCCAGTTCTGGCCCTCACAATTACTTTTGCGGGGTGGTAGCCACTTGCCGGCTGCCTGCCAGCGTATCGTCCTAGAGCAAAATGGAGAGCTCGTATGCGACGCGTCCAATATAGATCCTTGCTGGTCACAGGTAGGCGCCACACGCGCTGCCCTGAGCCAAGCCTCTCAGGATGGTCGTAGTCAGTAACAGTCACAGCAACAGTGACAGCGCCATCGGCCTTCCAGCAAAGACTGCCTTCTAGGCCCTAGTACCACCGCCTAGACCCAAGCCCAGCTCTGGCCCTAAACTTGCTTGTGAGGGGCGGTAGCCTCCAGCCGGCGGCCTGCCAATGTGTCGTCCTAGAGCAAAAAGGAGAGCTTGTATGCAACGGCTCCAAGTCTGCGACGCCTCCAAAATAGGTCCTTGCTGCTCGCAGGAAGGCGGCACACCGTAGTACCGTTTTGCCTTCCCGATTAAATAACTCTGAGGACGTGCCGGCAAGGTCGATTTCTAAAACATATTGCCAAAAAAAACGGCCCCCAAATTATAAATCTGTACCCCCTTGATAAAAGTGGCGGCAAGGCAAAGCGGTTCTACAGCAAGCGGGTACCCTGAGCCAAGCCTCTCAGAATAGTCGTAGTCAGTAGGAGGATGGAATCCCCGGGCTCCACACATGCATAGGAGACACCTCCTCCTAGACACCTTGTGTATGCCGAGCATTGGATGTAGAGGACACCCAAGAGCGCCGAGGGGCTCTTGGTATTCACAATCACCGGCCCTCTTACCCGAGAGCTGTGAACAAACCTGAGAGCTATTGACATAGAAGGGGCCACGCAGGAGCACTAGCTCCACAAAGAATGGGCCAAGACAGCTCCAGCGCCGAAACAGCGAATCACTCACAGTGAGGGCGCGCACTCACGAGCGATGTGGTCCGGCCAAGGGTCTGTCCAATAACAAAGCGTGCCGCAGGCCTGCTGTATGACTATGCCCCCACCATCGCATCCCCCTCGTAACTCCTCGACCCTCCCCCCCTGGTTGATTTACATTCCGTCGGACGCCTTTGATGGCCCCTGTGTGTGTGTGTGCAGCTGGTGGCCCTGTGATCTGAGCTGCGTGCGGCGCCTGCGCGTGCCGAGGCCCCCAGCCTCCCGCATCCCCCCCCTTGTATAGACCGTTGATGATGATGGATGGTACAGTCAGAGACACCTCGGCAGGCGTGGAGGCGCGGTAACATCTTCCTCCCCCCTCCCCCCGTGTGTGTGTGCATGCCCCCTGCAGCTGGTGGCCCTGCGTTCTGAGCTGCGTGCGTCGCATGCGCATCTCGCACACGCACACACACTCGCACACTAAAACCTACCCCCCCCTCTTGCGTGTGCGTGCCCCTGCAGCTGGAGGCCATGCGTTCTGAGCTGCGTGCGTCGCACGCGCGTGCCGAGTCTCTGGCGGGACAAGTGTTCTCCACAGAGGCGCGTCTCGCAGAAGCAGTGTCGGCGCTTGGGAGCGCGCGGGCGCGGGCAGATGGGCTGCAGGTGCGCTCCACCCCCACACCCTACCCCGCAAAATGACTGCACACACACACACAACCAACCAACCAACCAAGCGTTACATGACGCCATCCGCATGCACCGACAATGACTGTACTACTAACAGCAGTACATCCCGGCATTTGTTACGAGGTCTGACCCGTGCACTGGGATGTATTTCGAATAGCGGGTGACCGACCAGCGCCTGAATCGAGTGGATAGTATCCTTGGTTTGGGGGGGTCGGGTGGTTGCCTCTGAGGCACTGGCATCTAAGTAGAGGCTTGCTGACTGAAGGCTTGCTGACAGAAGGCTTGCTGACTGTGACCACCATCATCATCATTATCTACTTTGTTGGCTGGCTGCTCCCGCATTGGCTGCCATCTCTCTGCAAATACCATTCCACAGGCGTGGGAACCTCGCGAGGGTGAGCCACCCGGGAGGCCGCCTGCGCGCTAGTATCACAGCAAGCTCGGGGACGTTCTTCAGCTGGGACTCCGGTGGGGACTCCTTCTTGGCCTTGTCAAACTGCGTTGTGACGGCAGTCTTGAACACGTAGGAGTCGAAAATGTCTTGGACATTCTCACGGTAGGAGGTGATGACCCCACCTTGGTAGGGTATCACGTCTGGTCGTCGGTGCATGAAGAGGGCGGCGGTGGCTGGGAACATGGGTTCGGCGGGCGGGGAAGGGGAGGGGGGGTTGGAGGAGGCAAGGGGGGAGAAGGATGGGGGTTGGGAGGAATCGGAGGAGGCATGGGGGGGATCAGAGGAGGCGTGGGGGGCAAGGGGGGAGAGGGATGGGGGTTGGGAGGGATCGGGGGAGGCGTGGGAGGGATCGGAGGAGGCGTGGGGGGCAAGGGGGGAGAGAGGGCGGGGTTGGGAGGGATCGGAGCAGGCGTGGGGGGCAAGGGGGGAAACACACATACACACACACACACACACACACACACACACACGTGCAGACACGCACACACGTGCACACGTGCACACACAATGGGGAGCAAGATTGTTACACATGCAACGATGGGTGGCAGCGCTGGGGGGCGCGCGGGCGCGAGCGGATGCACGTGCGTGCGCCCCCGCGCAATATGGGGCCAAACTCACACACAAATGCACGCACGCGTGCACACACAAAGTGAGAGCAAGATTGTTACACATACAACTTTGGGTGGCAGCGCTTCGGGGCATTTGAGTTGAGATTAGCCGATTTGGGCTGTCGCGTCGCGTTGGGATTGCGCGAATTTCGACACAAGAAGTGTGGGTCGGCGTGTTTTTGAACATGTACATTCTCACACTTCTTGGGTGTGAACACCCTTTTCGCAAAAACACGCGCTACCGTTGAGATTGAGGAACTCGTGGGGACCGGGTTGAGCCGTCATTTCCCGACGACCCTCGGCAGAAGCACTGACCCCTCCCAAGTGCGTTCAAACCCTCATGTGTTGCAAACCCTGCAGGCGGCCTACGATGCTGAGGTGGCAGCGCACGCGTCTGTCGCAGCCAAGCTGGCGGAGGCGCAGAGGGCGCTGGAGGCGGCAGAGGTGTGTGTTTGTGGGTGGGTGGGTGGCTGTGGGAGGGTGGGTGTTTGTGCATGTGTGTGTGCGTGTGTGTGTGTGTGCGTGTGTGTGTGTGCGTGTTTGTTTGTGCAGCTGTTGCAGCTGGCGGAGGCGCAGAGGGCGCTTGAGGCGGCAGAGGTGTGTGTGGGTGTGAGTGTGTTGGTGTGGGTGTGGGTGTATGCGTGTGGGTGTGGGTGTGTCAGAGTGTGTTGCGTGTGTGTGTGTGTGTGTGTGTGTACGTGCGTGCGTGGTTTTGCACACGTGGCAGCACTGGCGGAGGCGCAGAGGGCGCCTGGAGTGGCAGAGGTGTGTGTGTGTGTGTACACACATGTTTGTGTGTGCTTGTGGGTGGGTGGATGTGGGTGGGGGTGGGGGTGGGCGGGGTGATGTGGGGGTGTGCGTGGGTGGGTGGGTGTGGGTGCGTGTGTGTGGGTGCGTGTGCTGTGTGTGGGTGTGGGTGGGTGCGTGGGTGGGTGGGTGTGAGAGAGAGAGAGAGAGAGTGCACACGCGGCAGCACTGGCAGAAGTGCAGAGGACGCTTGGGGTGGCAGAGGCGCGGATTTTTTCGCGGGGTGTGTGTGTGAGTGTGTGTGTGTGCATGCGTGCGTGTGTGCGTGTGTCTGTGCGTATTCCTCTCAAGCGTTGCCACGACCCCACCCCCCTCCTCCCCCCCGAATGCATGCATGTGTGCGCGTCGGCCAATCGCAAGAAAGCGCAGCCCCTGCCACCACGACCACCACCACACACACACACACACACAGCCTTGCTACCGCTCAATCGCACCCCCACCCCCCCCCTTCACCCTCCAGACGCGTGAACCAGCCGACCGCGAGAAAACACAGTCCCCACCACCACGACCGCCCCCCACCCCCCACCCCTCCCCACACACACAAGCTGTATACCGATGAATGCCCCCCCCCCCCTCCACCCTTCAGGCGCGTGAATCGGCTGACCGCGAGAGAGCGCAGTCCGCTGCCGCTGGCGTCGCTAACACGGTGGCTGTGGCAGAAGAGGCAAAGGTGGGGGGGGGGGGGGTGCAATCCAATCAGTTGGTTTGAGGCTCACCAAAACTCAGCCTCAAGCCCTACTGCCGAGCAGCGTGGCTGCGGCAGAGGCGGCCAAGCTGAGTGTCTGCTTCTGAGTCGCACGTGACTCAGCGCACGACACGCTGTGTGACCACACACACACAAACACACACACGCACGCTCACACACACACACGCGCACACACACACACACACACGCACAACCACCCCCCACGCAGGCTGCTGCCCTGTCCTCTCTGTCTGCTTCCGAGTCGCGTGTGGCTCAGCTGACTGCCGCGCACGACACGCTGTGTGCGGAGATGGCTCGCCTGGTGCAGGCGTCGAGTGCAGGCGGGCTGGGAATGAGTGAGCGCGATTACAAGGTGAGGAGTTTTTGGGGGGGGGGGTCGCACAATAGCTCTCCTCTTTGCTCTGGGATGACACGTTGGCAGGCAGCCGGCTGGTGGCTACCGCCCCTCACAAGTAATTGTTAGGGCCAGAACTGGATTTGGGTCTTGGCGGTGGTACTAGGGCTAGAGGTAGTCTTTGCTGGAAAGCCGAAGTAACTGTAACTGGTTTTGGGGGGGGGACATGGTTTTGGGTCAACTGGGGCTGGAGGTGGAGGTGGGATTTGTGGGATGGCGCCAGAGGTGTTGGCGACCCGCGATGGGTGCAGGCTGGGAATGAGTGAGCGCGACTTGAAGGTGGAGTTCTGACGTGGGAGGGGGGGAGGGGGGGCCTGATGGCGGGATGGGTGCACTGGGTCAAGAGGCGCCATGGGCCGTGGGCGTGGGGCGCGGAGGACACCCGGAGGACACACACAAACACACGCACACACACACACACGCACACATCCGCACAATCACGCAGAGGACCTGCGTGACTACCTCACGCGCGACCAAGCCATGGCCCAGATGCAGCTGACACTCCGTGAGGAGGATAGGGGCAGGCTGCACACACACACACACACACACACACGCAGGACCTGCGTGACTACCTCACGCGCGACAAAGCAATGGCCCAGATGCAGCTGACACTCTGTGGGGAGAAAAGGAGGAGGCTGCACACACACACACACACACACGCACACACAGACGCACACACACCTACACACGCACACATGCACGCATGTACACACACACGCAGGACCTGCGTGACTACCTCACGCGCGACAGAGCAATGGCACAGATGCAGCTGACACTCCTGGGGGAGGAGAGGGGCAGGCTGCGCGCAGCTGCTGCGACTGCGGAAGCGGCTGCGGGCACCGCGCGCGACCACGCGTGCGCGGCGGTGGCGGCGGCAGACGCGCGCGTGGGGGAGCTGCAGAGGAGCGTGGACGCCCTGGTGGCGGAGCGTGCAGGGGTGGCGGGGGCGGCTGAGGGCGCGCGCACAGGTGTGGGTGTGTGGGTGTACGTGTGAGTGTGAGTGTGGGTGTGTGATAGGTGCAGGTGGGGCAGCTGCAGATGAGCGTGGACGCCTGGCGGCAGAGCGTGCGGGGGTGGCTGGGCCGGCTGAAGGCGCGGGCACAGGTGGTTGCGTGGAAGGGGGGGGGGGGCAGGGGCGGCAGAGGGCGCAGGCACGGGTGGGGGGGGGGGGGGGGGGGGGGACGGGCGCCGGACTCAG
Source organism: Chlamydomonas sp. UWO 241 (assembly GCA_016618255.1). Classification (NCBI taxonomy): domain Eukaryota; kingdom Viridiplantae; phylum Chlorophyta; class Chlorophyceae; order Chlamydomonadales; family Chlamydomonadaceae; genus Chlamydomonas; species Chlamydomonas priscui. The sequence continues at coordinate 93,901 of VFSX01000134.1, forward strand.
GGGTGTGTACGGGGGATGCGCCCGGGAGGCGTGACGCAACCTGTATCACACCACGACGTGTATGATGAAGGATTTTACAGTTGTGTGACGCACCTACCGGCTAGCGTATTCGACCTTGCTCGGCGTATAGCGTATAGTGTATAGGAGGCGCACTCGGTTACAGGTTTTAGACGTACACGCCCGGAGGACCCCGGGGCGTGAGTTAAGGCCTTGACTACACGTCTAGGGGGGCTCTGCTTGGAGAGCTTGCAAGCCACGCAGGCGTACGCAGCACAGTTACACCCTCCCGTGCCTACGCAGAGACCACGGGCAAGGGCGCGTGCGCGCAAGCACCTCCACACATGTACACACACACACACTACACGCACTGCACACACGCACACGCATGCTCTCTCCCACACACCAACGCAGAGGCCGCGGCTGCGGACGCACGCGCACGTGGGGTGTGTGTGCCATATGCACACACACACACGCACCGCACATGCACACACACACACACACACACTACACGCACTACACACACACGCACACACACTCTCTCTCCCACTCACCAGCGCAGAGGCCGCGGCTGCGGACGCACGCGCACGTGAGGCGTGTGTGCCATACACACACCACGCATGCACACACACATGCACGCACGCACGCACACACTACACGCACATTACACACGCACACACATGCACACACACGCTCTCTCCCCCACACTCCACCGCAGAGGCCGCGGCTGCCGACGCGCGTGCACGTGAGGCGCACGCACGCGCCGCGTCAGCTCAGGCCTCGCTGTCTGGCGCACAGCAGCGCGCGTCAGCAGCGCAGGTGTGTGGTCGATTATACAGTCGTGTTGGACGCCTTTGGTGGCGTGTTAGACTTACGGGTCGGGGGGGGAGGTCTGGTGCAAGTGTAGGTATATTGGGTCTGGGGTGTATTTTTGGTGGAGGTTTCTGTACTGATAGCCTCAGTTGATCATCACAGTTGCATATGCAGCGCGCGTCGGCAGCGCAAGTGTGTGCGTGGGGGGGGGGGGGGTCTGGCGCAAGTGTATACCGGGTCGGTGGTGTATTCATGGTAGAGGTTTATATAATGGTAGCCTCAGTTGACCATCAAAGTTGTGTCTGTATGCACGGCACCGCGCGTCGGCAGCGCAGGCGTGTGTGTGTGTGGGGGGGGGGCGATCTGGCGCAAGTGTAGGTTTATCAGGTCTGTGGTGTATTTGTGTGGGAGGTTTCTGTACTGGTTGCCTGACTTGATCATCTCAGGCGCATGTGCATGCACAGCAGCACGTGTCGGCAGCGCAGGTGGGGGCGCGGTATATAGACAACAGCAGGGGGGGGGGGTAAAATTCGGGCACAGGCGCCTGGTGTGTGGAGGGGCGGGGGGGGGGGTACTCTGCCGTATGAGTGTACCGCAATCTAGACTGTGTATGCGGTGCATTTGAAGCTGCAAGAGGCACAGCAAGAGGCACAGCAAGAGGCACTGCAAGAGGCACTGCTAGAGGCACTGCAAGAGGCACTGCAAGCTGCATGAGGCACATGCTTGTGTGCTGCAAGAGGCACATGATTGTGTATGCGGTGCAAGCTGCAAGGGGCACATGCAAGAAGGGGGGGGGGGGGTAAGGGCATCTGAACAGGCTCAACATTGCAACTGAAGTCAAGCTGCCGGGGTCTGAATGTCTCATTGATTGATGTATGCATGTATTCATTCCTTGGTTTCTTGATGCATTGATGCATTGATGTGTTCACTCCCACGCCCGCAGGCTGAGTCTGCCGCTCTGGCTCAGCAGCTCGGTGGCGCGCAGCGGCAGGCAGACGCGTGGCGCGCTAAGTGGGCGGCGCTTCAGGTGTGGGTGGGTGGGGGTGGGGGTGCCTTCATGTGTGTGGGGGGGGGGGGGGCGTGCGTGTGTGGGTGTGCATGTGCGGGTGTGCAGGCGCACAGCGGCAGGCAGACACGTGGCGCGCTAAGTGGGCGGCGCTGCAGGTGTGTGTGTGTGTGTGTGTGTCTGTGTGCATGCGTGCGTGGGCGGGTGCGCAGCGGCAGGCGGACGCGTGGCGCGCCAAGTGGGCGGCGCTGCAACTGTGTGTGTGCGTGTGTGTGTTGTGTGCATGTGTGGGGGGGTGTGCTTGTGTGTTTGCGGGCGCCGGCGGCAGGCGGACGTATGGCGTACTAAGTGGGCGGCGCTGCAGGTGTGCGTGTGTGTGTGTGTGTGTGTGTGTGTGTACGGGTGGGCAGCGGCAGGCAGATGCGTGGCGCGCTAAGTGGGTGTAGCTGCAGGTGTGTGTGTGTGTGTGTGTGTGCGTGGGTGGGTGTGCGTGTGGGTGGGTGTGTGTGTGTGCGGGCACGCAGCGGCAGGCAGACGTGTGGCGCGCCAAGTGGGCGGCGCTGCAACTGTGTGTGTGTGCGTGTGTGTGGGTGGGTGTTTGTGTGTGCGGGCGCCGGCGGCAGGCGGACGCATGGCGTACTAAGTGGGCGGCGCTGCAGGTGTGCGTGTGTGTGTGTGTGTGCGTCTGTGTGTGTGCGGGTGTATGCGGGTGGGCAGCGGCAGGCAGATGCGTGGCATGCTCAGTGGGTGGAGCTGCAGGTGTGTGTGTGTGTGTGTATGCGCGTGTGTGTGTGTGCGTGGGTGGGTGGGTGTGCGTGGGTGTGCGTGGGTGTGTGTGTGTGTGTGTGCGGGCACGCAGCGGCAGGCAGACGTGTGGCGCGCCAAGTGGGCAGCGCTGCAGCTGTGTGGGGGGGGGGGGGGGCAGCGGCAGGCGGACGCATGGCGCGCCAAGTGGGCGGCGCTGCAGCTGGGTGTGTGTGTGTGTGCGTGCATGCGTGCGTGCGAGTGCGTGCGGGCACGCAGCAGCAGGCAGATGCGTGGCTCACAAAGTTGGCGGCGCTGCAGGTGTGTATGTGGGTGTGTGGGTGTGCATGTATGCATGTGTGCGTGTGTGTGTGTGTGTGTGCGCATGTGGGGTGGGGGGGGGGGCAGCGGCAGGTCGACTCGTGGCACGCTAAGTGGGCGGCGCTGCAGGTGCGTGTGTGTGTGTGTGTGTGTGCGTGTGTGCGTGTGCGGGCGCGCAGCGGCAGGCGGATGCGTGGCGCAATAAGTGGGCGGCGCTGCAGGTGTGATGCAGCTGCGCTCTGGGCGCGGATGCAAACGCACGCGCTTCCACATCTAGTGTTTGCCCTGAACCCTGAACCCTGAACCCTGAGCCCTGAACCCTGAACCCTGAACCTTCAACCCGACACGTTCACATCTGCCCCGCGTGCGCACCCCATGCAGCTGCGCTCTGGGCGCGGATGCAAACGCACGCGCTTCCACGTCTAGTGTTTGCCCTGAAACCTGAAACCTGGACCCTGAAACCTGGGCCCTGAAACCTGGACCCTGAACACTGAACTTGACACGCGCACATCTGCCCCCCGCATGCGCATCACATGCTGTCATGCACACGGGGACATGCACAGCAGATACGCACGCAGCACGCCCCAACCCAACCCATGTCTGGCTCACCTCCCGCCCCAACGCGTGCCCCCCCCCCCTCGCCCCTTTGCAGCCCGGCGGCGCGCTGGCGGCTTTCATGCACTCGTGCACCTGCAGAGCACGTACGCATGCAGCACACG